>CAWUFW010016253.1:0-319540 GCA_963921515.1 Calotriton arnoldi | reverse complement strand
CCTTCTCCCCCAGCCCAGTTGTCCCACCATGAAGCATGCCACACTTGCAGTGGGTGCAGGTTGACTCTCAGGATGTCAGTCAGTGGTGTCCTGCTGTTGGTTGTTGCACAGTTCCCAGCAGGGCCTTGTGCTCCCCACAGCAGTACCCAGTGTCAGCCATCTTGTCAGTTCTTTTCCATTCCCTGTGATGTGAGCATGGTTCAGAGTGGTGTTGATGGGCCAATTGTGAGGGTGACCAATATCTGTGACTACAACTCCCATCATGCTATAGACTACACCCCCTTCCCAGCATGCCCATACTTCCTTCCTTTTGAGTGAACTTCACTGTGTGTGAGTGTGACAGCAATGGCAAGATGGCTGACAGTGGTGTCCTGCTGTTTGTTGGTGCCCAGTTCCCAGCAGGGCCTTGTGCTCCCACAGCAGTACCCAGTGTCAGCCATCTTGTCATTTCTTTTCCACTCCCTGTGATGTGAGCATGGTTCAGGTGGTGTTGATGGGCCAATTGTGAGGGTGACCAATATCTGTGACTACCACTCCCATCATGCTATTGCCTACACCCCCTTCCCAGCATGCCCATACTTCCTTCCTTTTGAGTGGACTTCACTGTGTGTGAGTGTGACAGCAATGGCAAGATGGCTGACAGTGTGATCCTGTTGTTTGTTGGTGCCCAGTTCCCAGCAGGGCCTTGTGCTCCACATAGCAGTACCCAGTTTCAGCCATCTTGTCAGTTCTTTTCCACTCCCTGTGAGGTGTGCATGGTTCAGTGTGAGCTTGTGGGCCATGTGGGTAGGGGATGTTGAGCTGTGACTACCACTCCCATCATGCTATTGCCTACACCCCCCTTCCCAGCATGCCCATACTTCCTTCCTTTTGACTCTGCTTCCCTGTGGGGTAGTGTGCCTGTGCTGACAGGATGGCTGACAGTGTTGTCCTGGCGTTTGTTTGGCTACAAGTCCCAAAAGTGTCCCTGTGCTTCACACTGCATAACCCAGTGTGGTAGTTCTTTGTGGGATATTTAATTAGAGTGTGAGGCAATGCATTCTCCCAGGTGAGTTGTGTGGAGTTTGTGTTAAGGGGGTGCGTGAGTAAAGCTGCTGGTAACTATGGTCAGAGCTGTCAGTCCTCCTTCCCACCCAGCCAGATATCCCACCATGGAACATGCTTCCATTGCAGGGAGTGCAAGTTGGCTTTCAGGATGTCAGTCAGTGGTGTCCTGCTGTTGGTTGTTGCACAGTTCCCAGCAGGGCCTTGTGCTCCCCTCAGCAGTACCCAGTGTCAGCCATCTTGTCAGTTCTTTTCCACTCCCTGTGATGTGAGCATGGTTCAGGGTGGTGTTGATGGGCCAATTGTGAGGGTGACCAATATCTGTGACTACAACTCCCATCATGCTATTTGCTACACTGACTTCACCAGCATACACAGAATTCCTTCCTTTCAGTGAGCTTCCCTGTGAGGTGGTTTTCTAGTGGTGGCAAAATATGTATCTGTGTTTGTTGGTTATATTTGTGCCACTGCCTTGCTGTATTTGTAGTTAGGTTTGTACATATCATACACAGTTACATATCACTATGAGATGGCATGTATTGTGTTTATCTGACTGACAGACAAATCTTGGGGTGATTATCTTTTGGTTGCTGTGGATTTGCTAAGGGTGCATGGTTTGACTATCCCTTTGACAGTGATGTGTGTGTATTGTCACACAATATTGGGTATATTAGTTGTGTACTCACCAGGCTCTGGGATGTTTGATAGTCCATATACGCTCACTGGTGGTAGGATGGCCTGCACCTTCTCCTCCCAGGGCCTGAGGTATAGTGGTTTGGCAGGAGGGCCACTGCCGGTGCGCTGACTTACGATGTAATCCTTTTTAGTACGTCCCTGACCCTCCTGCGCACTTCATACCACCTGTTCTGGATGTCTTCCTTTGTGCGCAAACATGGTGATTGTGCGTTCACCCTGTCGACGATCCTCTCCCACATCTTGGTTTTCTGCGACATGGGGGTCTGTTGGACCAATGTACCAAACAACTGTGGCTCTACCCTGAGGATCTCATCTACCAGGACTTCCAATTCACTGTCTAGGAACTTTGGATTCTTCTTTGGGGGCATGGTGATGGGTGGTGGTGGTGATTGATGTGTGTGTGTGTGCAAGTGAGGGTGTGTGAGTGTAGGTTTTGCTGGGTGTATGTGAGGGTGCTATTTGTTGAGGTGCTAATGGTGTGTGGCTTGTGTGATGGATGAGCTGTGAGTGTGTCTGTGGTTGCTGTCTGATGGTGTTCTGTGCTGGCAGTTCAGTTGAATTTGCAAAGGATCATGGTAGGGATTTGTGGCCTTTATATAGGTGGAGTTGGGTGTGTGTCCTTGTTCCATGTTTTTTTCCCCTGTATTTATTGACTTTGTCATTGCTTGTTTGGCCCTTTTTTGTATTTTTCCTTTGTATTTTTTGTGCATGTAGGAGACGTTCTTCTGACCGAGTAGGACGCTGCAGTTGTCTCGTGCGAGCTTCTCCGAGTCGTTCACGCTGTGTTTCTGCTAGGTTTATTGTGCGGCGTACGCGTCTGTCGCCGAGTATTGGCTTCCTTCGGCTGGCTTTTGTATGCGTGTCGGTCGTACGGCTTGAGCTCCATGCGACTCGGTCTGGTTTTCCACGCATTACATCGTACTGCGCGGGTCGGAGTTCGCGGGTACGTTTCGTTCGGGTTCATTCCTGGTGCGTGTCGGTCGGTTCTATTCGTGTGGTTTCCCGGCCGGATAGCTTGTTTCCGTCCGGTTCGGTCGTTCGGCTTGTGTTCCGTACGAGTCGGTCGTGATTCACATGCATTTCATCGTACTACCCAGGTCGGGCAGCGCCGGTACGTGTCGGTCGGACTATATTCCCGTACCGAGTCGGTCGGTATGTTTTCCGGCTGGAATCGGAATCGGCCCGAGTGTCTGTCTCCATCATAAACAAACTCAACACTACACTCAATTGCTCATAAGTAGTGATGGAGTTCATTATTAATGTTAAGACCAAATCTGCCTGTTCTCAGATGACATATCCAGGCCGCCTCACGCTGTCTTAGAGTTAATTCTCTATTACCACCTCTTTTGTGTGGCGCTACATGGTCAATGCCACAAAATGTGATGTCCTTATCATTAAGGTGGTCATGATATATGTGCATAGCTACTGGGTATTTTGTGTCCATGTTTTTTATGGCCCTCACATGTTCTTGAATTCGCAGCTTCAAGCTGCGAATACTACTGCCGACATAGATTTTTTTACAGGCACAGATAATCATGTAGACAGAAAAGGTGGTGTTACAATTGATGAAACAATTGACAGAAAATTCTCTAGATTGACCACTGCTGAATTTTTTCAGTTTATTTTGGCCAAATTTACAAATGCAACAGTTACCACATGTATAAAAAACAGCCGGTTTTTCAGGTAACCAAGTTTGATTAGGTTTATTCTTGGTTTTGACATAACTGGAACACAACATATCCTTCAATGTGGCTCCCTTCCGGTAAACCACCTTTGGTTTCTTTGATATTATGCCAGCAGGGAGACTTTCTGAACTCAATAGACACCAATTCTTTCTCAGAATGTTATATATATGATTGCTAAAAGTGTTGTACTCAGTGATGAACAGAACCTCTGGCATGTTCTTATTCCTTTGTTTCTTTTTGTTGACTTTCGGTGCTAAGATTTCTGTTCTCTTTAATGATAGTGCCCTTCTTTCTGCATTTTCTAGATTAGCTTTTTCATAACCCCGTTTGATGAACTTTGATTTAATCTGGTCCACATTTTTGATAAAATCAGAGTCCAGGCTGCAATTGCGCCTGGCCCTGACCATTTCTCCATACGGTATGGCATTGATGGTAGAACGGGGATGGGCACTATTGGCATGCAAATAACTATTGCATGACGTCTTTTTTCTATACATATCACTTTGTATACATGTCTCACTTATGAACAGTCGTAGGTCAAGAAACTCAATACTTTTTTCTGAGTATTGGATGGTAAGTCTAACATTGAATTGGTTTTGATTTAAATGCACGAAATATGCACTCAAACTCGTGACAGTTCCGTGCCAAATCATTATCACGTCATCAATATAGCGACCGTAAAAGATTACATTGTCACTCCAGGTGTGTGCCCCTGAGCCCCAGACATGCTCCACCTCATACAACCCCATAAAGAGGTTGGCATAGGATGGAGCAAATCTGGAGCCCATCGCTGTCCCCTGCCTCTGCAAAACCCACTTGTTGTCATGTAGAAATGCATTTTGTGTCAAAATCATTTCTGCCATTTTTAAAAGCATATTGGTGTGTTCAAGATGTTGTGCCCCACGTTTAAAAAGAAAATGTCTGAGAGCTCTCAGACCCTGTGGCATTTGAATACACGTGTACAAGCTTTCCACGTCCATCGTAACAAAAAGTAGGTTTTCTTGATCCCACTTGAAGTCCTCTAATTTGCACAGAAGATCAGAGCTGTCTCTCAAATATGATGGGAGGTTCTTAACAATTGGCTGTAGGAAATGGTCCACATATTGGGCAATGTGTTCTGTGGGCCCACCATTCCCAGAAATTATAGGCCTACCCGGTGGAAAGGGGCCTCCCTTATGGATTTTTGGTAAAATATAAATACAGGGAAATCTGGAATGATGGGCCTGGAGAAACTTGTATTCCTGTTCTGATATTAGGCAAGATTCATGCCAATCCCATAGTTTGGAGTTGATGTTATTCTCTATTCGTGGGATGGGATTGATACTGAGCTTTTCGTAACAATGTGTGTCACTTAATTGCCTGTCAATCTCTTTTAGTCTGACCGATTCATAAGGACGATATTTCCGCCTTTATCCGCCTCTTTAATGACCAGACTATCATCATTCTTCAGTGCCTGTAAGATATTCCAGTCATCTCCATTGAGATTACTGCTATGTCTGCACCCTCTCTTTTTGTGATGTTGATCTTTTAGCTCATGAAGGTCCAAAGTGACCTTGTTGTAAAATTCATCTATGACTGTATCTTGTGTTTGTGACGGCATGAATTTGGAACTCGGTCGCAGACCGCTATCTATTGTACAATCCTCAAAAATGCCCAGATTATTGGCAACCTGTACAACATCTCCAATTTCTTCCTCATCATATAGTGAAGCAAGTAAGTGTGTGTTATATACATCAGCAATGGATAAAACAGTTTCACATTTATCATTTGATAATGGAGCACTTGAGGCCATAGGATGTTCTTCAAAATATTTCTTTATTTTTAGTTTACGTATAAACTTGTAAAGGTCAACGTGTACGTTCACAAAATCACATTTATTAGTTGGGCAAAATTTAAGGTCCTTACGTAAGACATTTGTTTCATGAGTTGTCAATATTCTAGAAGACAGGTTAACAACAGTTACTTCATCGGGGTCAGAGGGAACATCACTACAATCTGGACAGTGAGACTCACAACTGTCTATTTCTTGTTGGTCACATTTTGTTCCCTGGCTTTTGTTCCAGCTCTTGTATTTTTGCCACTCCTCCTCCTTGGTCTTCGCTTACTGGTTTTTTGCGGTTCCCTAAGCGATACCTCCGAACTTCTTGTAAAAAAATTGAAGGAACATCTGTCACTGGACCACTACTTGTGCCCTCGCCTGAATCACTTTCAAACGAGGAAAGTGAAGTGCTGCTGGATGAAAGACTCACCGGTTTGTCAATATTCTTATTTCTTTCTGGGGCCTGTTGTTTGGTGACTAAATCATCGTATTTCCTCGCGAACGTGAAAATACGTCCCCTTTTTTAATCTCCCTCGTCTCTTTGTATTTTTCTCAGTTTTTTTTCTTTAAGGTATAATTGGTAGCTATTTAACTCTTTCTTCAGAATTTCCATGTTCTTCTGTATTACCTCCTTCAGATTAGACTCATTGATCTCTTTTTCTAAAGTGGTTATTTCTTCCTTAATTTTGAGAACTTTTCTTTCTGCATTGGTTCTATGTATAGAAGGTGTAATTATGATAAAATCGTGCTGTCATTCGAAAAACAGCTTGACCAAAATAGGTAATGAACTAATATCGGAGAATCTCAGGTCCCGTCCATAGAAAGTCCAATTATCGTCATATCGTGAGAACTACATTAAAAGACATACTATCACTGAATGACTGTGCACGTCGTTCTAGTACTGCATGGTAGTAAATTACATTAGGCAATCTGTGTTTCTAGCTCTATCTAAAGAGACAATGAATCGACATCACAGGACATTAGGTTCTATCTATAAAAAGTGTACATTTTATTGCACGGACTTCATAAAGACATGTAATGTTACCATACAATTATACACGCACTGCCATCATCGCGTGTTACGAATTCACACAACGTGGTCACTATTCTTGAAACAGGAATTAAACTGTACTGAAAATAAAGAGACCTTTTTTCCTAAATCTAAACATAGCGACTTCGGATATAAGCACAAATAAACATGTTCGTGCTTCGAATAAAAATCTTGTGATCACTAAATGAAAATGTGATGGACATAGATGAAAACCAATGTTGGGCCATAAAACAGATGTAAGAAGGATGTTTAGGCAATATAACCGACATTCAATAAATATTTGGGTATTTCCTATGATTACTGGTTGTGATTTTAGAAGAAACCAGTGGATTGGCTCTCATATGACAGATAACCCTTTTTGAGATGTGCATGTTTTCTCCCATGGCAATCGTAACATATTGTTGGTAGCGGACATCTTAGCTGCTATATATGAAATTATTTGTATGTAACTGGATATATAATCTTGAGATATAATTTGATCATAACCCTGTCTGGAGCACTTGTGATTATTTTCTTTTCTGTATTTTTGAAAGTGAACAAAATTGGTTATGTTGTGATACGAATTTTGTGATTTTAGGAAACAAATATTACATGAGATTCTTCTTTTGAACTTTGGACTGATGAAATGACTATCGACTGTGAAAATATATTGTGATTCTTATGAGGTATGCTGCTACAAATTATCACCCTAGTGTTCTTATATGCACAACATGTACAAGGATGCTCTTTTATAACTGATGTTATTATTTCTCATACATAGTTTACTTTGTATAGAAAGGGCGTGATTAGACTCTGAACTATATTGCACCAATAATGTAAAAGGTGACATGTATTACATGATCTATTCTTATTGGGCTGATGTTCCCCATCATGATACTCAAAGACACGAGGTTGGAATGTATATAATATAACGAATATGGTTTCGTAGAAAGATCAACCAGTGTGGGGATAAAAGAGTGTTTAATATGTGAACTTGAATTATACGTCTTTTTAATGAAGATTTTCTCCTTGGAGAAATTTGACGTGTTTTCAAATATTTGTATATATGTTTTCTCTGTAGCCCTGAAGAAGTCTCTTCTCGAGACGAAACGCGTCTGCTATGGTCCTTTGAATTTTAACGAACACTGAATAAAGAATCAATTGGAACAAAAAGAAAATATTTGGAATCCGGGATTCTTTTTTATGTGCTTACTATTGTGAACACTTTTTGATCATACTTTGCTGAGTGCTGAACCAATTGCTTTGATGTTTATATAGGATTTATTTCCTTATTAAGGAGTATAGAGGGAAGTGCTCCTTGGTTCTCTGCACTGTTACCTACCACTCGGATATTACATTGTCGGGTGCGGATTGCTATAGCCTCTACCCTCAGTATTTGCTTGATTACATTTATATATTTATATATATATTTTGTCCATATCCAAATAACATGGAGTCAAACGGTTTGATATCTCTCCTCACAATTCCCACTCGCAATTTTGATACATTTTCCCTTTTGATTTGCATAATATCAAAGGGCATCCTCCTATTTAAAGCATAGTGGGACAAAAACAACTCTCCATCCTATATGTACATTATAATTTAACATGTGCACATAGGAATACCAATAAATATTTCAATATTAAAAACTACAAAATATATATTAAAATCATATATATTTTAAAAAGTTTAAAACATTTATATATATATTTACACAGTTGCCAGTAGGTAATTATAGTAAGGAAGTAGTTTCCATAGGAAAAAGTTTGTTGACTTGTCTATATTTTTGGTGTCATTTGACAAATCTTCAGGAAATTTTCCCCAAAAGTGCCCCAGTTGAGCATGGAAAGTTTCGGGGTGATCCATCAAGTGGGGGCTGAGAAAAAGGGGAGGGGGTCAATAAACGTGCGTTTCACATGTTAATTCCTATAGGAACTTTAGACAAGGCTACAGCCTGAAGTGCTGAACGGAATTACACCAAATGTGGCAGAAAGGTAGCTGTTGGTCCAGAAAGCCTCTTTTTTGAAAATTGGCAAAAATCTGTTCAGTAGTTCTGGAAATATTAAGGAAAATCCAAATTTGTCTATATAGGGATGCGGATCCCCCGAAGATCTGACGTCCCTGTGCTCAAATTTGATTGGCTGCCAATACTTCAAACCAGGAAGTGTTGGACACCTTCTTGGGACTCGACTTGAGCCGAGTCACAGAAAAAACATTAAATCCATCCTCTGAGCCCTGCCTCTATTCTGGGTGCCCTAGTCCCACCCAAATGCAAAAAGAACAATTGATGGACAGAATGCAGAACATGTCATACATTCACCCCAGTACAGAGATCTTGGCCTAAATCCATCGTTTTTTTTGCTCAACATGCCATTCCAGTTTGGACCCAGCCATATGCAAATCAGTCTTGACCCTGTGCCCAATGGGAACAGTCCAGCCCGAACTGCTAGGCCAGGTCCTCCCTTGACTGGAAACAAGCATCCTAGGACCAGTTTTGTGGTTTCACCCTTCATCAGCCAGGATAGCTTGACTCCAGTGGCATGGATAGCACGGGACCCACGTCTGGGCATACCCGTCCCACTCGGCGTGACAAATGCAAAAAAAAAATCGATGGACAGAATGCAGAACAATGTCATACATTCACCCCAGTACACAGATCTGGGCCTAAATCCATCATTTTTTTTGCTCACCATGCCATTCCAGTTTGGACCCAGCCATATGCAAATCAGTCTTGACCCTGTGCCCAACGGGAACAGTCCAGCCCGAACTGCCAGGCCAGGTCCTCCCTGGACTGGAAACAAGCATCCTAGGACCGGTTTCGGGATTTCACCCCTCATCAGCCAGGATAGCTTGACTCCAGTGTCATGAGGAGTACAGGACCCACGTCTGGGCATACCCGTCCCACTCGGGGTGACAAATCGGGGTGACAAATGCAAAAAGAACAATTGATGGACAGAATGCAGAACAATGCCATACATTCACCCCAGTACAGAGATCTGGGCCTAAATCCATCGTTTTATTTGCTCACCATGCCATTCCAGTTTGGACCCAGCCATATGCAAATCAGTCTTGACCCTGTGCCTAATGGGAACAGTCCAACCTGAACTGTCAGGCCAGGTCCTCCCTGGACTGGAAACAAGCATGCTAGGCCGGTTTCCGGGTTTCACCCCTCATCAGCCAGGATAGCTTGACTCCTGTGGCATGGAGAGCACGGGACCCACGTCTGGGCACACCCGTGCCACTCGGGGTGACAAATGCAAAAAGAACAATTGATGGACAGAATGCAGAACAATGTCATACATTCACCCCAGTACAGAGATCTGGGCCTAAATCCATCGGTTTTTTTGCTCACCATGCCATTCCAGTTTGGACCCAGCCATATGTAAATCAGCCTTGACCCTGTGCCCAATGGGAACAGTCCAGCCCGTCAATGCCAGGCCAGGTCCTCCTTGGACTGGAAACAAGCATCCTAGGACCAGTTTGGGGTTTCACCCCTCATCAGCCAGGATAGCTTGACTCCAGTGGCATAGAGAGCACGGGACCCACGTCTGGGCACACCCATCCCACTCGGGGTGACAAATGCAAAAAGAACAATTGTGTGTCTTTTGCTTCCTCGCCCTAAGTGCGCCGGGTATGCCCAGACGTGGGTCCCGGGCTTACTGTGCCACTGGAATCAAGCTATCATGGCTGATGAGGGGTGAAACCCCGAAACCGGTCCTTTTTTCCTAAGCTTAGAGCCAACGAACAGAAGAAAACCACGTGTTTCGTCGCATTAGGAAAATAATTCCGCGACTTCCTCAGGGCTGGGAAGGATACAAGGAGTATGGATGATATATATATCATGGCAGAACATCAAAGAAGTATCATAAAACGGAGATAACATTATCTGAGTACAAATAACTTCTTAGTGGAAACCCACATCACCATTAGACTGTGTCACAATAAGTGAAAAAAGCATTACTGAAAATATACGGCAAGTGCTCATGTCCTTGGTGGAAAATACATTAAAAAATGTGACATTTCAAGTGTCCTAAAAATGAGAATATAACCGGCAAGAGACCATGCGTGGATACTGTGTAGTATGTGAGGGATATAGGTCATTGAACTAGTGTGATGAAGATACTTAGATGTACCTGTATACAGAGGATAGTAGTCTTGGTCGACTGTAAGAGGAATGGAGAAAGAGGCGGGAAAACAATAAAGAAATAGCCATAGGAGTAGAAATTAGGGAAATAAAAGGTGAACGTATAGTGCAGGTCTTTATCAGACTAGTGCAAGGAGAAACTATGAGAGGAAAAGAGAGAGAAAAAGGAGGGAGAAAAAAGAATTTGAAGAAAGAGAGTAAAAAGAGTGCTTACCACTCAGCCGGTGATAATTCCAACCCGGCTGGGCTAAACACTCAAGCAGATTCGGCTGACTCTAGGGGTACCTAGAGATTGAAAGGTAAAAATCGTTCAGAATCTCAAAGTGCCGTCAGGTATGACAAGCATGAAAATATTCAAGGTCGTGTGTCTGGCAGAAAACCGCCTGAGAACATAATAAGACGCGCTTACCAATGGGCCGTAAGATAGAACATCCGGCACGTTTTGATAGAGTCCAAGAGTGATGGACAAGAATTGTTTGTGACCTGTATTAGGAAATAAAATAGAAAGAAGCAAAAATAATAAATAACGAGCCTATCGACAGGGCATTGTGTAAAAGTACCTAACTCCTAGTGTAGAAAGGCGGCAGAGAATTAACAAAAGTTACCGGGGTATCGGTAGTGCTTCGTTGCGCCGTGAGGGAGACTGTGTAAAAACGGATAATTCCAGTAACGAAAGAGATCTGAAAAGCAGATCAATCGTACGTTATTCGCGTGCATAAGGAAAAGTTAAGTTAAAATCAAAGGCGGAAACCTTAAATAAAAGCGAGGGCATCATTAATCTTACCTGAGGCGTGTAAGCCGGGACCCCTCACGGCCGATCACTGTGTTCCGGGTTGTGGACACGTGATCAGAAGGCCGGAAGTGGAATATAAGCTGCCTGAGAGCCACCAGAAAAAGCTGGTGCGTAAACCTAATTTATTATGCCTGTCAACACGGAAGTAAGAAATAAAATTAAGCCTCGCCGATAGGTTTGATATGAATGATCCAGTGGGTATCCATATTCTAACTTTATTGATCTAACTGATAGCACAGGGAAAATGGTGGGTCGAGATGAGGACCGTAATATCTATGATCTAACTCATTTCTGTAAAAAAAGTCGGAAGAGATATCTTGGATGCGGCAGAAAGTGAAAGAAAGGCAGAGACACTATGGAACAGAATTTTGTTCTCACATTGTATGGGTATTATAAAACACCGATTCAAGCGTATGTGTGCCGGCTCCACACTTTTATTGTGTTCATAGTCACAGTGTGTCACAAAGTGCACCCGTTAATGAAAACATATAAAGCCTTGTAATGCAAGTATGAAATTGTTTCTCAGTCGAAGCAAGAGACAGATAAAAAACACATTACTGTCCACCCAGGCATGATTGTGGGGTCATTGGTCAAACATTACAGTATTGATTGCAAATAGAGGAATGAAAAACAAAAGACACATGCGCAATCGTAAGGTCATCGGTCATATGTTATCGCGTCAGTATAAATGGTAATATAAAAGGACATAGACAGTTAAAAATTGTGGTACTGCTTGAAAAAGAGGAATGAAAAGCAATAGACACATGCACAATCGTAAGGTCATCGATCATATGTTACCGCGTCAGTGTAAATGGTAATGTAAAAGGACATAGACATATGTACAAAGAAATGGACATCTGTTACACTGAAAAGACATCTGTGAATCATAGATGTGAGAACATATGCGTCACAGGTATTGCCCATTTTCGGCGCAATCGTAGAGTCATTGATCAGGCATTAACAGTGGTAGGGAATAATGCGAACATGAAAAAACACAGAAACATGTTAGAAAGACATGGACATCTGTTGCATTGCTGTTATACATGTACATCTTAAAATTTGAGAAGAAGAGACATCAAGGCTACTCGATAGAATGACACATGTACATAAGAGCTGGTGGGTACACACAAATGGCTGCAGTAGGTCTACTGGTTACCTAGAAAATATTGCATCTCATGGTCACAGTTAAGACCACGTTCTACTGTCCGTAATCGCATGATCCACATGGCTTCTGTGCGTCTCAGTCTGAGTTCCCTGTTTCCACCCCGTACGCTAGGCTGTATCACATCTATGCCAAAAAGTAAACATTCTTGTCTGCTCCCTGTGATGGACATGCAGCTGTGTGTAAAGCTACTGGGTATCTGGGGTCTTGTCTGTGAATAGCCCTGATGTGTTCTGTGATTCTGTCCTTCAAGGGTCTGATGGTACTACCAACATAGAATTTACCACATGCACACTCTATGATGTATATAACGAACCTCGTGTTACAGTTAATGTTCACCCTGATGTCATATCTCTTTTTGTCAAAGCTCATAAATTCCTCAATGCCATGTCTCGCCCACCTGCATATCCCGCAGCAACCACACTTATAAAAACCTAGGCTGTGTGGTCTAAGCCAAGTTGTGTCAGTGGTGCTACATGGTATAGTGGGACTTAATCTGTTCTTTAATGTCCTGCCCCTCCTGAATGTGATTTGAGGGTGGGTCGTAATGTGGTCTTGAATTGACTTGTCAGCTTGTAAGATGCCCCAGTGTTTTGTGAAGCTTCTCCTGACTGAATGGTGTAGATCATTAAAATCCGTGATCATTCTCACTGGTTGTTTGAGATGTTGTGTGTGAGTATGGGTCCTTAATGTGTCTTTTCTCTGCACATTAGCAATTTTGTTCTCAGCCCTCCTTAAGATTTTGGAGGTGTAGCCCCTTTTGGAGAACCTCTGTTTCATATCCATGAAACATGTCTGAAATTCAGTGTCTTCGCTGCAATTCCTCCTGGCCCTCAAAAACTCCCCATAGGGTATCGCTCGGATCTGTTGCGGTGGATGGCAACTATCTGCATGCAGAACTGCATTGCATTCGGTTTTCTTACGGAAAAGCCTGCTATGTAGTTGGTCATTCTTAACATACAGTTCAACATCTAAGAATTCTATTCTCGTAGTGCTGGATTCAATGGTGAATTTCATTTCCCATGTGTTATTGTTAAGATGTGTAAAAAACTCCTCCAACTGGTCTTGTGTGCATGACCACAGTAAGAGACAATCATCAATGTATCGACGCCAAAAGATAATGGAGTCGACCCATTGTGCCCCTTTAGTCCCCCAAATCAAATCAGCTTCCAAGGTACCCATAAATAAATTCGCAAAAGATGGCGAAAATTTGGAACCCATGGCTACTCCCCTCGTTTGTCTGTACCAGTGTTTGTTGAACATGAAGAAATTATTGTACAAAATCAGTTCCATCATGGAGACTAACATGTTTGTATGTTGCCATTGGGTTGCTGGTCTGTTGTGCAAAAGTCGTGTTACTGCTTGTAATCCTAGGTCCGGTCTGATGCTAGTATATAGAGATACTACGTCTAATGTGGCCAGTATGGTGCCGGGCTGCCAATGCAGATCTGCCAGTAGGCTGAGGATATGTTTTGTGTCTTGAATATATGAAGGCAGGTTACGTACCAACGGTCCAAGGAAGAGATCAATGTATTCTGAGAGCCTCTCTGTGGGGCCCCCCATCCCTGATACTATGGGTCTTCCAGGAGGGAACGGGAGGTCTTTGTGGACTTTGGGAAGAGTGTAAAGCCACGGGTAGGTGGGTCTAAAGACTTTCAAATAGAGGTATTCGTCTTCATTAAGCAATCCGGCAGTGTGCCAGATGGTGAGTTTCTTATTGATCTCAATGGTAAGTGGTCCTATTGGATTGTAGGTGAGACGTTCGTAGCAGGTGGTGTCATTAAGTTGGGTCAGAATCTCATTATGGTAGTCGCTATGGTTCATGACCAGGACATTTCCACCCTTATCTGCCTCTCTTATGAGGATCTCATGGTCGCTACTAAGAGTCTTGAGAGCTAGGCGTTCCCCCTGTGTCAGATTGTCTTTATATTTGAAGGAAGTATTAGTATTTCTCTTCTCAAGTTTGTCAATGTCTTCCAGTACACGTTTGTAATAATTGTCAATAGAATTGCCCCCTGGGAGAGTGGGTATCCATTTGGATTTAGATTTGAGAGCACTAGCTATGCTGTAATCCGATTCAATGTTAAGTTCTTCAAGTAGTAATTCCATATCATAAGGTGGCTGTTCAAGGTCTGTGAGTGACAAAAGCAGTTGTGTTGCTTGAATATCATTAATGGTCAAAACATCAGACCCACACTCAATAGGAATGTTTTTAACTGTTTTATTCACAGATTGGTTGCATGAAAAATGTTTCTTTATTTTGAGACCCCTGACAAATTTAAACAAATCAATTTTGAGTTTGCAAATGTCACCTGAGGCATAGGGGTTAAAGCTGAGTCCCTTACTTAAGAGAGAGATCATGTCTGAAGTGAGTGGTTTGGAAGAAAGGTTTATGACCTGCACCTCTTTCCCTCTGGCTTCTATTTGTTCCTCACATCCCCCGATCTCAACTTCTTTTTGTAATCCTCTGGATCCTGCTCTCATGCCCCTGCGGGTTTTTGATCCAATCTTTCCTGTGGTAGAGGTGTTCTGTTCCCTTTTCTGATTCTTTGGACCTCCCTTAAAAAAGAGGATTTATTCAGTCCAGTGCCATCTGAAGTCTCTGCCTCACTTTCACTTGCGCTGTGAGCACTCAATGAGGTGGAGCTAGAGGAGATTGAAATAGTCCCTGTCTTTGTGGGTCTATCCCCTTGCTGTACATTTCAAATTAGTGAATCATATTTCTTGGCATATGTAAATACCCTACCTTCTTTATAGTCAATCTCATCCCTTCTAAGCTGTCTCACCTTCCTGTTCTTAATTTCATGATGTTTAAGTAGAATATCTTCCAGAATGGCGTAATTCTTTTCTGTCGCCTCTGGTATATTAAGATCTTTAATTTCATGTTCTAAGGAAGAAATTTCCGTTTGTAGTTTGTTGACCTTCCGGTCCGCACTTTCAATTAGAATGTTCATGAGAGTGTTGGAATTGTAGGTAAGCGCCTCTTCCCATTTCTCAAGAAGGTCAACATCCAAATCCTCGTATGTGGGAAAGATTTGGGCTCTGAGCCCCCTAGGGATTTTTTTTTTTTTTTTTTTTATATTTTTTTATTTCCAATACTTTAAATACACGAGGATTTCATGAAAATAATTATTATTAAACAACAACCTAGACGTTGTACTGGCTACTGGGTCATTATTATAAAGGGAAAAGGAAGATGTGGTGCGTCCAAGGCTGAGCAAGATGGCGGCTGACTGATCGCCGGGAGTGAGTTGCCCCTGTGTCCTGCTCTCACCCCTTTGGAAAATCCCCCTGGGTACTGAGTTTTAGAGGGCAAACCAACCTAAAACAAATGTCAGGCTTGACATAACATTGGAAATTTTGGAATGCGAAGGGACGCTCATTCTCACCAGGTTGGGTATAGCATTTCAGCGTGGCGGAGAGGACTGCAGTGGTCAAAGCAACGGGCCACTATTTTCTTTGCTGGTATTATCGGGCTGTCGGTTCGTGCCTACGGAAAGCTACGGTCTGTGGCGGATATGGCCCCCAAGGTGAACAGATCAACTAAAGAGGGGGTGAAGGATGCGGGAGGACCCGTGACAGGCCGTGGTTACCGGCGTGGTAATCTTACCGGGAAGGAGGAGGCAGACCCGAAACCCGTCAAGGAGCGGATCACGGATGTGCGAGCTGGCCACCGTATTGCCTCTGGAGAACGCGCTGGACAGCCACTCATTTCAGAGGTATTCTCGGGGAGTACGGCGGCAAACAAGGTCCCCCTGCCTCCTTCTACGTCCGTGTCTTTGCCCTTTCCTACCGCTGCAGGAAAAGAGAGAACTGGAGCTGACTCTTCCATCCCTGACCCAGTGACCTCAGCCCCAGTAACAGATGCATCGGCACAACCATCGGCAGCAGCACAATGTGGAGAACAGAACGAGGAGCAGACGGAGCGACTACAACTTACTCCGCAGGAGCAACACCAGTCACCGAGCTTACAGGAGGGGAATCCGAGAGGAGACTTATTGATAAGCCATACAGGTACTGGAGACCCTGTGCTAACCCCAGATAATCTGTTTGCATTAAAAGACATAGACCTTGTTATTGAAACTGACGCTGCGGAGGAGGTTATGAGTAAAATTAAGGCACAAGATATCCTCTCAGACATTTGCCAGAATGGGGCAATAGCGCCTCAAAGGCAGCAGGGTGAAGTATGGCTGCACAATCCGATGGAAACACCGGATCACGGGGGGGGAGAAAAGTTTTACTCACTCACAGATGAGTCTGAGCTCTCATTGTCATCTCCTGGGCTTACTGAGGAAGAATCAGGGTCTGATGATTCCTCAATTAATAAAAACCGGGATAGAGCAGCTACCCTAAAACGTAGAACAAAAGCCAGTAGAAAAAGTCAGCGAATGGAAAGTAATAGTGAAACTACTCATAAATTAAAATGGGACTATTCAGCTACAAGCCAGATTTATAGTGAAGGCTCACCTGATAAGACTCAAGTTGTATCTAGCGCCTTTCCTAGCGCGAATGCTGAGCCCTCGATGGAGCTAATCTATGCCACCCTTAAGCAAATGCAAGGGAAGCTCGTCAAGAGAATCGCAGAGCACACCAGGCCACAAAAGAAACTACAGGGCTCTCTCCGGAAGGTGAGCAAAATGTGCTCAGACATGCAAGAAAGGGTGGTAAAGGTCGAGGAAAGAACTGCAGCCCTCGAGGGTGAGCTGGGAAAAATGCAGGAACATAAGGAGTCCCAAGAGAAGCAGGCTGGTGACATGTTGTGGAAACTTGAAGACTTTGAGAATCGCCAGCGCCCGAAATAATTTACGTTTCCTAGGGATCGCGGAAAATAGCGAAGGCAATAATGTAAGAGCATTTATGGTAGATCTTATGAAAGGAGCCTTTCCTGAGCTATCAAGTTGGAATTGGGACACAGAGATTCAGCGGGCTCACCGCTTCCCACTGACTACGAGGAAAAACACTTAGGGGTCGATTCCGATTCGGGACGGAAATTTCTCCGACCGAGCCGGACCCGGAGAGATTTCCGACCGAATCGGACCCGTGCAGTCCGACCGAACGAGTACGATGCGTCCGTATGTTATCGGACTCGAGTCGGTCGGACTCCCATTGATGTCAATGGGAGCCGGTCGTACAACGCGTACGCGGGCTCCCATTGACTCAATGGGTGCGGAAGTCGGACAAGGGCGCCCCCTACAGCGGGTACGCGGCGAGCGACTCGCGCCGTACACGCACAGGTAGGGGGACCCATGGGTCCCCCTGTGTGCGACTCGCGCGGCTACGCGTACAGGGAGTCCGACACGGACCCCCAAAGTACGGCTCCGACAGCTCTTACGAGCCGGAGTGCGCGGCTCGGTCGGACTGCTCGCGGCGCGCATCGTACTTACCCGGCCGGGAAACGTCTCCATTGCGCGGTGCGAGTCGAGTCCGAGCGAGTCGGTCGGAGCGGTTCGAGCCGGGAGCGAGTCGGTCGGAGCGGTCGGGACGCCCGGACGAGTCGGTCGGCGATTTCGCATCGTACTCGCTCGGCCGGACCCGCGTACGGTTCGGTCGGGAAACAGGGCTCCGAATCGGATCCGGTAAAGCCGAATCCGATTCGGAGCCCTACCGGCCGAGATCGGAATCGGCCCCTTAGAGAAGGGTTTTTAGTAGCCAGGGAAAATTCTTGGCGCTCTGCTAATTAACGCGAGTATTTGGATGAAAACAAATCAGTATGGTGCAACTAGGTGAGGGGATAAGTCCTGTAACCCCTCAATTTTGTTTGGGTAACTCCCTCACAATAACAATTAAAGCAAAAACCTAGGCACACATAATAGTAGACAAACAGTATGTAGGTAAATACAAGAACTACAGTGTAGTAGCCACAATTTCGAAAGAAATATCTTCAGATGAGTTGGATAACGTTCAGTCTTTTAATTTTTCTTAAGCTTAGAGCCAACGAACAGAAGAAAACCAGCCGACACGTGTTTCGTCGCATTAGGAAAAGAATTTTCCCTGGCTACTAAAAACCCTTCTCTAAGTGTTCCCCATTTGTTAACAGGGTAGGCAGCCGCTACGCAGACAGATTGATTTAGATATATTCATTCACTGATACTATGGACAGGAACAAAGCTGCAGAGGAGCTTTTTGTAAATTTGGCTAAAGGCATGTCTACTAGCATTGCCTCCACTAGTGGCAACCCATCACGTAAAGAAGGACTGAGAGACAAATTTATTAAATTAGAAAGGTTGAAGAAACTAGAAAACTCTAAATGGTGGGACGGCACCACCCTGAAACAATATCTAAGATTGAAAAGAATCCCTAGGGGGCTCAGAGCCCAAATCTTTCCCACGTACGAGGATTTGGATGTAGACCTTCTTGAGAAATGGGAAGAGGCGCTTACCTGCAATTCCAACACTCTCATGAACATTCTAATTGAAAGTGCAGACCGGAAGGTCAACAAACTACAAACGGAAATTTCTTCCTTAGAACAGGAAATTAAAGATCTTAATATACCAGAGGCGACAGAAAAGAATTACGCCATTCTGGAAGATATTCTACTTAAACATCAGAATGAAATTAAGAACAGGAAGGCGAGACAGCTTAGAAGGGATGAGATTGACTATAAAGAAGGTAGGGTATTTACATATGCCAAGAAATATGATTCACTAATTCGAAATGTACAGCAAGGGGATAGACCCACAAAGACAGGGACTATTTCAATCTCCTCTAGCTCCACCTCATTGAGTGCTCACAGCGCAAGTGAAAGTGAGGCAGAGACTTCAGATGGCACTGGACTGAATAAATCCTCTTTTTTAAGGGAGGTCCAAAGAATCAGAAAAGGGAACAGAACACCTCTACCACGGGAAAGATTGGATCAAAAACCCGCAGGGGCAGGAGAGCAGGATCCAGAGGATTACAAAAGGAAGTTGAGATCGGGGGATGTGAGGAACAAATAGAAGCCAGAGGGAAAGAGGTGCAGGTCATAAACCTTTCTTCCAAACCACTCACTTCAGACATGATCTCTCTCTTAAGTAAGGGACTCAGCTTTAACCCCTATGCCTCAGGTGACATTTGCAAACTCAAAATTGATTTGTTTAAATTTGTCAGGGGTCTCAAAATAAAGAAACATTTTTCATGCAAAAAATCTGTGAATAAAACAGTTAAAAACATTCCTATTGAGTGTGGGTCTGATGTTTTGACCATTAATGATAGTCAAGCAACACAACTGCTTTTGTCACTCACAGACCTTGAACAGCCACCTTATGATATGGAATTACTACTTGAAGAACTTAACATTGAATCGGATTACAGCATAGCTAGTGGTCTCAAATCTAAATCCAAATGGATACCCACTCTCCCAGGGGGCAATTCTATTGACAATTTTTACAAACGTGTACTGGAAGACATTGACAAACTTGAGAAGAGAAATACTAATACTTCCTTCAAGTATAAAGACAATCTGACACAGGGGGAACGCCTAGCTCTCAAGACTCTTAGTAGCGATCATGAGATCCTCATAAGAGAGGCAGATAAGGGTGGAAATGTCGTGGGCATGAACCATAGCGACTACCATAATGAGATTCTGACCCAACTTAATGACACCACCTGCTACGAACGTCTCACCCACAATCCAATAGGACCACTTACCATTGAGATCAATAAGAAACTCACCATCTGGCACACTGCCGGATTGCTTAATGAAGACGAATACCTCTATTTGAAAGTCTTTAGACCCACCTGCCCGTGGCTTTACACTCTTCCCAAAGTCCACAAAGACCTCCCGTTCCCTCCTGGAAGACCCATAGTATCAGGGATGGGGGGCCCCACAGAGAAGCTCGCAGAAAACATTGATCTCTTCCTTGGACCGTTGGTACGTAACCTGCCTTCATATATTCAAGACTCAAAACATATCCTCAGCCTACTGGCAGATCTGCATTGGCAGCCCGGCACCATACTGGCCACATTAGACGTAGTATCTCTATATACTAGCATCAGACCGGACCTAGGACTACAAGCAGTAACACGACTTTTGCACAACAGACCAGCAACCCAATGGCAACATACAAACATGTTAGTCTCCATGATGGAACCGATTTTGTACAATAATTTCTTCATGTTCAACAAACACTGGTACAGACAAACGAGGGGAGTAGCCATGGGTTCCAAATTTTCGCCATCTTTTGCGAATTTATTTATGGGTACCTTGGAAGCCGATTTGATTTGGGGGACTAAAGGGGCACAATGGGTCGACTCCATTATCTTTTGGGGTCGATACATTGATGATTGTCTCTTACTGTGGTCAGGCACACAAGACCACTTGGAGGAGTTTTTTACACATCTTAACAATAACACATGGGAAATGAAATTCACCATTGAATCCAGCACTACGAGAATAGAATTCTTAGATGTTGAACTGTATGTTAAGAATGACCAACTACATAGCAGGCTTTTCCGTAAGAAAACCGCATGCAATGCAGTTCTGCATGCAGATAGTTCCCATCCACCGCACCAGATCCGAGCGATACCCTATGGGGAGTTTTTGAGGGCCAGGAGGAATTGCAGCGAAGACACTGAATTTCAGACATGTTTCATGGATACGAAACAGAGGTTCTCCAAAAGGGGCTACACCTCCAAAATCTTAAGGAGGGCTGAGAACAAAATTGCTAATGTGCAGAGAAAAGACACATTAAGGACCCATACTCACACACAACATCTCAAACAACCAGTGAGAATGATCACGGATTTTAATGATCTACACCATTCAGTCAGGAGAAGCTTCACAAAACACTGGGGCATCTTACAAGCTGACAAGTCAATTCAAGACCACATTACGAACCACCCTCAAATCACATTCAGGAGGGGCAGGACATTAAAGAACAGATTAAGTCCCACTATACCACGTAGCACCACTGACACAACTTGGCTTAGACCACACACCCTAGGTTTTTATAAGTGTGGTTGCTGCGGGATATGCAGGTGGGCGAGGCATGGCATTAAGGAATTTATGAGCTTTGACAAAAAGAGATATGACATCAGGGTGAACATTAACTGTAACACGAGGTTCGTTATATACATCATAGAGTGTGCATGTGGTAAATTCTATGTTGGTAGTACCATCAGACCCTTGAAGGACAGAATCACAGAACACATCAGGGCTATTCACAGACAAGACCCCAGATACCCAGTAGCTTTACACACAGCTGCATGTCCATCACAGGGAGCAGACAAGAATGTTTACTTTTTTGGCATAGATGTGATACAGCCTAGCGTACGGGGTGGAAACAGGGAACTCAGACTGAGACGCACAGAAGCCATGTGGATCATGCGATTACGGACAGTAGAACGTGGTCTTAACTGTGACTATGAGATGCAATATTTTCTAGGTAACCAGTAGACCTACTGCAGCCATTTGTGTGTACCCACCAGCTCTTATGTACATGTGTCATTCTATCGAGTAGCCTTGATGTCTCTTCTTCTCAAATTTTAAGATGTACATGTATAACACCAATGCAACAGATGTCCATGTCTTTCTAACATGTTTCTGTGTTTTTTCATGTTCGCATTATTCCCTACCACTGTTAATGCCTGATCAATGACTCTTCGATTGCGCCCAAAATGGGCAATACCTGTGACGCATATGTTCTCACATCTATGATTCACAGATGTCTTTTCAGTGTAACAGATGTCCATTTCTTTGTACATATGTCTATGTCCTTTTACATTACCATTTACACTGACGCGGTAACATATGATCGATGACCTTACGATTGTGCATGTGTCTATTGCTTTTCATTCCTCTTTTTCAAGCAGTACCACAATTTTTGACTATGTCTATGTCCTTTTACATTACCATTTATACTGACGCGATAACATATGACCGATGACCTTACGATTGCGCATGTGTCTTTTGTTTCTCATTCCTCTATTTGCAATCAATACTGTAATGTTTGACCAATGACCCCACAATCACGCCTGGGTGGACAGTAATGTGTTTTTTATCTGTCTCTTGCTTCGACTGAGAAACAATTTCATACGTGCATTACAAGGCTTTATATGTTTTCATTAACGGGTGCACTTTGTGACATACTGTGACTATGAACACAATAAAAGTGTGGAGCCGGCACACATACGCCTGAATCTGCGTTTTATAATACCCATACAATGTGAGAACAAAATTCTGTTCCATACTGTCTCTGCCTTTCTTTCACTTTCTGCCGCATCCAAGATATCTCTTCCAACTTTTTTTACAGAATTGAGTTAGATCATAGATATTAGGGTCCTCATCTCGACCCACCATTTTCCCTGTGCTATCCAGTTAGATCAATAAAGCTAGAATATGGATACCCACTGGATCATTCATATCAAACCTATCGGCGAGGCTTAATTTTATTTCTTACTTCCGTGTTGACAGGCATAATAAATTAGGTTTACGCACCAGCTTTTTCTGGTGGCTCTCAGGCACCTTATATTCCACTTCCGGCCTTCTGATCACGTGTCCACAACCCGGAACACAGTGCTCAGCCGTGAGGGGTCCCGGCTTACACGCCTCAGGTAAGATTAACGATGCCCTCGCTTTTATTTAAGGTTTCCGCCTTTGATTTTAACTTAACTTTTCCTTATGCACGCGAATAACGTACGATTAATCTGCTTTTCAGATCTCTTACGTTACTGGAATTATCCGTTTTTACACAGTCTCCCTCACGGCGCCCGCAACGAAGCACTACCGATACCCCGGTAACTTTTGTTAATTCTCTGCCGCCTTTCTACACTAGGAGTTAGGTACTTTTACACAATGCCCTGTCGATAGGCTCGTTATTTATTATTTTTGCTTCTTTCTATTTTATTTCCTAATACAGGTCACAAACAATTCTTGTCCATCACTCTTGGACTCTATCAAAACGTGCCGGATGTTCTATCTTACGGCCCATTGGTAAGCGCGTCTTATTATGTTCTCAGGCGGTTTTCTGCCAGACACACAACCTTGAATATTTTCGTGCTTGTCATACCTGACGGCACTTTGAGATTCTGAACGATTTTTACCTTTCAATCTCTAGGTACCCCTAGAGTCAGCCAAATCTGCTTGAGTGTTTAGCCCAGCCGGGTTGGAATTTTCACCGGCTGAGTGGTAAGCACTCTTTTTACTCTCTTTCTTCAAATTCTTTTTTCTCCCCTCCTTTTTCTCTCTCTTTTCCTCTCATAGTTTCTCCTTGCACTAGTCTGATAAAGACCTGCACTTTACGTTCACCTTTTATTTCCCTAATTTCTACTCCTATGGCTATTTCTTTATTGTTTTCCCGCCTCTTTCTCCATTCCTCTTACAGACGACCAAGACTACTATCCTCTGTATACAGGTACATCTAAGTATCTTCATTCACACTAGTTCAATGACCTATATCCCTCACATACTACACAGTATCCACGCATGGTCTCTTGCCGGTTATATTCTCATTTTTAGGACACTTGAAATGTCACATTTTTTAATGTATTTTCCACCAAGGACATGAGCACTTGCCGTATATTTTCAGTAATGCTTTTTTCACTTATTGTGACACAGTCTAATGGTGATGTGGGTTTCCACTAAGAAGTTATTTGTACTCAGATAATGTTATCTCCGTTTTATGATACTTCTTTGATGTTCTGCCATGATATATATATCATCCATACTCCTTGTATCCTTCCCAGCCCTGAGGAAGTCGCGGAATTATTTTCCTAATGCGATGAAACACGTGTCGGCTGGTTTTCTTCTGTTCGTTGGCTCTAAGCTTAAGAAAAATTAAAAGACTGAACGTTGTCCAACTCATCTGAAGATATTTCTTTCGAAATTGTGGCTACTACACTGTAGTTCTTGTATTTACCTACATACTGTTTGTCTACTATTATGTGTGCCTAGGTTTTTGCTTTAATTGTTATTGTGAGGGAGTTACCCACACAAAATTGAGGGGTTACAGGGCTTATCCCCTCACCTAGTTGCACCATACTGATTTGTTTTCATCCAAATACTCGCGTTAATTAGCAGAGCGCCAAGAATTTTCCCTGGCCACTAAAAACCCTTCTCTAAGTGTTCCCCATATGTTAACAGGGTAGGCAGCCGCTACGCAGACAGATTGATTTAGATATATTCATTCACTGATACTATGGACAGGAACAAAGCTGCAGAGGAGCTTTTTGAAAATTTGGCTAAAGGCATGTCTACTAACATTGCCTCCACTAGTGGCAACCCATCACGTAAAGAAGGACTGAGAGACAAATTTATTAAATTAGAAAGGTTGAAGAAACTAGAAAACTCTAAATGGTGGGACGGCACCACCCTGAAACAATATCTAAGATTGAAAAGAATCCCTAGGGGGCTCAGAGCCCAAATCTTTCCCACGTACGACGATTTGGATGTAGACCTTCTTGAGAAATGGGAAGAGGCGCTTACCTGCAATTCCAACACTCTCATGAACATTCTAATTGAAAGTGCGGACCGGAAGGTCAACAAACTACAAACGGAAATTTCTTCCTTAGAACAGGAAATTAAAGATCTTAATATACCAGAGGCGACAGAAAAGAATTACGCCATTCTGGAAGATATTCTACTGAAACATCAGAATGAAATTAAGAACAGGAAGGCGAGACAGCTTAGAAGGGATGAGATTGACTATAAAGAAGGTAGGGTATTTACATATGCCAAGAAATATGATTCACTAATTCGAAATGTACAGCAAGGGGATAGACCCACAAAGACAGGGACTATTTCAATCTCCTCTAGCTCCACCTCATTGAGTGCTCACAGCACAAGTGAAAGTGAGGCAGAGACTTCAGATGGCACTGGACTGAATAAATCCTCTTTTTTAAGGGAGGTCCAAAGAATCAGAAAAGGGAACAGAACACCTCTACCACGGGAAAGATTGGATCAAAAACCCGCAGGGGCAGGAGAGCAGGATCCAGAGGATTACAAAAGGAAGTTGAGATCGGGGGATGTGAGGAACAAATAGAAGCCAGAGGGAAAGAGGTGCAGGTCATAAACCTTTCTTCCAAACCACTCACTTCAGACATGATCTCTCTCTTAAGTAAGGGACTCAGCTTTAACCCCTATGCCTCAGGTGACATTTGCAAACTCAAAATTGATTTGTTTAAATTTGTCAGAAGTCTCAAAATAAAGAAACATTTTTCATGCAACCAATCTGTGAATAAAACAGTTAAAAACATTCCTATTGAGTGTGGGTCTGATGTTTTCACCATTAATGATATTCAAGCAACACAACTGCTTTTGTCACTCACAGACCTTGAACAGCCACCTTATGATATGGAATTACTACTTGAAGAACTTAACATTGAATCGGATTACAGCATTGCTAGTGGTCTCAAATCTAAATCCAAATGGATACCCACTCTCCCAGGGGGCAATTCAATTGACAATTTTTACAAACGTGTACTGGAAGACATTGACAAACTTGAGAAGAGAAATACTAATACTTCCTTCAAGTATAAAGACAATCTGACACAGGGGGAACGCCTAGCTCTCAAGACTCTTAGTAGCAATCATGAGATCCTCATAAGAGAGGCAGATAAGGGTGGAAATGTCGTGGTCATGAACCATAGCGACTACCATAATGAGATTCTGACCCAACTTAATGACACCACCTGCTACGAACGTCTCACCCACAATCCAATAGGACCACTTACCATTGAGATCAATAAGAAACTCACCATCTGGCACACTGCCGGATTGCTTAATGAAGACGAATACCTCTATTTGAAAGTCTTTAGACCCACCTACCCGTGGCTTTACACTCTTCCCAAAGTCCACAAAGACCTCCCGTTCCCTCCTGGAAGACCCATAGTATCAGGGATGGGGGGCCCCACAGAGAGGCTCGCAGAATACATTGATCTCTTCCTTGGACCGTTGGTACGTAACCTGCCTTCATATATTCAAGACACAAAACATATCCTCAGCCTACTGGCAGATCTGCATTGGCAGCCTGGCACCATACTGGCCACATTAGACGTAGTATCTCTATATACTAGCATCAGACCGGACCTAGGACTACAAGCAGTAACACGACTTTTGCACAACAGACCAGCAACCCAATGGCAACATACAAACATGTTAGTCTCCATGATGGAACTGATTTTGTACAATAATTTCTTCATGTTCAACAAACACTGGTACAGACAAACGAGGGGAGTAGCCATGGGTTCCAAATTTTCGCCATCTTTTGCGAATTTATTTATGGGTACCTTGGAAACCGATTTGATTTGGGGGACTAAAGGGGCACAATGGGTCGACTCCATTATCTTTTGGGGTCGATACATTGATGATTGTCTCTTACTGTGGTCAGGCACACAAGACCACTTGGAGGAGTTTTTTACACATCTTAACAATAACACATGGGAAATGAAATTCACCATTGAATCCAGCACTACGAGAATAGAATTCTTAGATGTTGAACTGTATGTTAAGAATGACCAACTACATAGCAGGCTTTTCCGTAAGAAAACCGCATGCAATGCAGTTCTGCATGCAGATAGTTCCCATCCACCGCACCAGATCCGAGCGATACCCTATGGGGAGTTTTTGAGGGCCAGGAGGAATTGCAGCGAAGACACTGAATTTCAGACATGTTTCATGGATATGAAACAGAGGTTCTCCAAAAGGGGCTACACCTCCAAAATCTTAAGGAGGGCTGAGAACAAAATTGCTAATGTGCAGAGAAAAGACACATTAAGGACCCATACTCACACACAACATCTCAAACAACCAGTGAGAATGATCACGGATTTTAATTATCTACACCATTCAGTCAGGAGAGGCTTCACAAAACACTGGGGCATCTTACAAGCTGACAAGTCAATTCAAGACCACATTACGAACCACCCTCAAATCACATTCAGGAGGGGCAGGACCACACACATCCAAATACTCGCGTTAATTAGCAGAGCGCCAAGAATTTTCCCTGGCCACTAAAAACCCTTCTCTAAGTGTTCCCCATTTGTTAACAGGGTAGGCAGCCGCTACGCAGACAGATTGATTTAGATATATTCATTCACTGATACTATGGACAGGAACAAAGCTGCAGAGTGTGGTTGCTGCGGGATATGCAGGTGGGCGAGACATGGCATTAAGGAATTTATGAGCTTTGACAAAAAGAGATATGACATCAGGGTGAACATTAACTGTAACACGAGGTTCGTTATATACATCATAGAGTGTGCATGTGGTAAATTCTATGTTGGTAGTACCATCAGACCCTTGAAGGACAGAATCACAGAACACATCAGGGCTATTCACAGACAAGACCCCAGATACCCAGTAGCTTTACACACAGCTGCATGTCCATCACAGGGAGCAGACAAGAATGTTTACTTTTTTGGCATAGATGTGATACAGCCTAGCTTATGGGGTGGAAACAGGGAACTCAGACTGAGACGCACAGAAGCCATGTGGATCATGCGATTACGGACAGTAGAACGTGGTCTTAACTGTGACCATGAGATGCAATATTTTCTAGGTAACCAGTAGACCTACTGCAGCCATTTGTGTGTACCCACCAGCTCTTATGTACATGTGTCATTCTATCGAGTAGCCTTGATGTCTCTTCTTCTCAAATTTTAAGATGTACATATATAACACCAATGCAACAGATGTCCATGTCTTTCTAACATGTTTCTGTGTTTTTTCATGTTCGCATTATTCCCTACCACTGTTAATGCCTGATTAATGACTCTTCGATTGCGCCCAAAATGGGCAATACCTGTGACGCATATGTTCTCACATCTATGATTCACAGATGTCTTTTCAGTGTAACAGATGTCCATTTCTTTGTACATATGTCTATGTCCTTTTACATTACCATTTACACTGACGCGGTAACATATGATCGATGACCTTACGATTGAGCATGTGTCTATTGCTTTTCATTCCTCTTTTTTCAAGCAGTACCACAATTTTTGACTATGTCTATGTCCTTTTACATTACCATTTATACTGACGCGATAACATATGACCGATGACCTTACGATTGCGCATGTGTCTTTTGTTTTTCATTCCTCTATTTGCAATCAATACTGTAATGTTTGACCAATGACCCCACAATCACGCCTGGGTGGACAGTAATGTGTTTTTTATCTGTCTCTTGCTTCGACTGAGAAACAATTTCATACGTGCATTACAAGGCTTTATATGTTTTCATTAACGGGTGCACTTTGTGACACACTGTGACTATGAACACAATAAAAGTGTGGAGCCGGCACACATACGCCTGAATCGGCGTTTTATAATACCCATACAATGTGAGAACAAAATTCTGTTCCATACTGTCTCTGCCTTTCTTTCACTTTCTGCCGCATCCAAGATATCTCTTCCGACTTTTTTTACAGAATTGAGTTAGATCATAGATATTAGGGTCCTCATCTCGACCCACCATTTTCCCTGTGCTATCCAGTTAGATCAATAAAGCTAGAATATGGATACCCACTGGATCATTCATATCAAACCTATCAGCGAGGCTTAATTTTATTTCTTACTTCCGTGTTGACAGGCATAATAAATTAGGTTTATGCACCAGCTTTTTCTGGTGGCTCTCAGGCAGCTTATATTCCACTTCCGGCCTTCTGATCACGTGTCCACAACCCGGAACACAGTGATCGGCCGTGAGGGGTCCCGGCTTACACGCCTCAGGTAAGATTAACGATGCCCTCGCTTTTATTTAAGGTTTCCGCCTTTGATTTTAACTTAACTTTTCCTTATGCACGCGAATAACGTACGATTGATCTGCTTTTCAGATCTCTTACGTTACTGGAATTATCCGTTTTTACACAGTCTCCCTCACGGCTCCCAGAACGAAGCACTACCGATACCCCGGTAACTTTTGTTAATTCTCTGCCGCCTTTCTACACTAGGAGTTAGGTACTTTTACACAATGCCCTGTCGATAAGCTCGTTATTTATTATTTTTGCTTCTTTCTATTTTATTTCCTAATACAGGTCACAAACAATTCTTGTCCATCACTCTTGGACTCTATCAAAACGTGCCGGATGTTCTATCTTACGGCCCATTGCTAAGCGCATCTTATTATGTTCTCAGGCGGTTTTCTGCCAGACACACGACCTTGAATATTTTCGTGCTTGTCATACCTGATGGCACTTTGAGATTCTGAACGATTTTTACCTTTCAATCTCTAGGTACCCCTAGAGTCAGCCAAATCTGCTTGAGTGTTTAGCCCAGCCGGGTTGGAATTATCACCGGCTGAGTGGTAAGCACTCTTTTTACTCTCTTTCTTCAAATTCTTTTTTCTCCCCTCCTTTTTCTCTCTCTTTTCCTCTCATAGTTTCTCCTTGCACTAGTCTGATAAAGACCTGCACTATACGTTCACCTTTTATTTCCCTAATTTCTACTCCTATGGCTATTTCTTTATTGTTTTCCCGCCTCTTTCTCCATTCCTCTTACAGACGACCAAGACTACTATCCTCTGTATACAGGTACATCTAAGTATCTTCATTCACACTAGTTCAATGACCTATATCCCTCACATACTACACAGTATCCACGCATGGTCTCTTGCCGGTTATATTCTCATTTTTAGGACACTTGAAATGTCACATTTTTTAATGTATTTTCCACCAAGGACATGAGCACTTGCCGTATATTTTCAGTAATGCTTTTTTCACTTATTGTGACACAGTCTAATGGTGATGTGGGTTTCCACTAAGAAGTTATTTGTACTCAGATAATGTTATCTCCGTTTTATGATACTTCTTTGATGTTCTGCCATGATATATATATCATCCATACTCCTTGTATCCTTCCCAGCCCTGAGGAAGTCGCGGAATTATTTTCCTAATGCGACGAAACACGTGTCGGCTGGTTTTCTTCTGTTCGTTGGCTCTAAGCTTAAGAAAAATTAAAAGACTGAACGTTATCCAACTCATCTGAAGATATTTCTTTCGAAATTGTGGCTACTACACTGTAGGTCTTGTATTTACCTAAATACTGTTTGTCTACTATTATGTGTGCCTAGGTTTTTGCTTTAATTGTTATTGTGAGGGAGTTACCCACACAAAATTGAGGGGTTACAGGGCTTATCCCCTCACCTAGTTGCACCATACTGATTTGTTTTCATCCAAATACTCGCGTTAATTAGCAGAGCGCCAAGAATTTTCCCTGGCTACTAAAAAACCTTCTCTAAGTGTTCCCCTAAAGGTTTAAGGTATTCATCATTGTAAAGTCAATGTGTCCCTACACCACAAGGAGTTAGTGCAGGATCACCATAGATGTAAAAAGTAGAGAGGACCTACCTCTCAAATAGGGTTATTATTGATTCACCTGGAAATTGATACAAAAGGGGTAGAAGTAAGACAACATTAAAATATATGTATAGCAGGGAGAAAGATCCTTAGTGCATTAATCTCTACTTTGGCTTCTAAGACACTTATTTTTCTAATATTCAGAGCCTCAAGATTTATATTTGTTAAAACATCCTAGCACAGTTAACATACTAATCAAATGTGAAGAGGTGCTGTAGAAACATTAAAAACAGCATGCATATGTGACACACTAAACACATGTGAGAACAGAAGATGTTAATATCAGCCCGGGCGTCGAGGCTAAGGGCAGAGAGGACAAGGGTGAGTGCCTGTTTGAGCCTGTTCGAGACGGGCCAGGGCCAGGAATGCTGCCCATCTTCCCATTAATTAATGTGTCTATTACTTTTCTCCTGAAAAAGCATATCTAATGCACTACCCTATTTCACATCCGCTACCTCTATCAATATTTTTAATCTGCATATACTTACCTCCTTTATGCATCTATATACTCTCAATGTACTTATGGATCTATATATTTATCACTTTCTTCTAATTTAGCATTTCCAATGCACTACCCTATTTCTCAGCCTATACTTCCCTCAATATATCTTCTAGCCCAACTTTTTGACTCATCTCAAACTTCTTTCTACTACTTTTTCCAATTCACTACCCTATCTCACCCTATACATCTATCACTATATCCTCTACACCCACTCTCTCATTTATCGCAAACGCCATACCACTACTATGTTCCCCAAAATAACCCTTTCTTGACTCTCTCCTACTCTACCCCTCCTTGTATCTTCTGACACCTCCTTTACTGTACCAATGCCCAAGACAAACCTTTCTAAACTCTTCCCTCTGACTCTTCCCCTCCAAAAACCCTTTTTACTCATCAAAAAGCCTCCTCCTACTGCTATGACCTACAAAAAGAAATCCTTCACTCTTCTATCCCACAACTATCCTTTTCAATCAAAATAACAGACTAGCATGTTCACTTCACTAATTCCATATTCCACTATACTAATTCACCACTAATCCTTTATGGGTTCCAGAGTAGCGTGCTACTCGCCAACAAAGCGCTTCAACACCCACCAGGGGTAACAGGCGCTATATGAATGCAAACCTTTCTTTCCCTTCTATCCCTCCACTATCCTTCTCACTCCAAATAACTGACTAATATCCACCACTCAAATTACTTTCATATTTCACCATACTAATTCACCACTAATCCTTTATGGGTTTCCGGAGTAGCGTGCTACTCGCCCAAAAAAAAAAGCAATTCAACACCCCATCAGGGGTTAGAAGCGCTATATATATGCAAACCTTTTTTCCCTCTTCTATCCCTCCGCTATCCTTCTGAATCCAAATAACTGACTAACATATCCACCACTTAAAATTTACTTGCATGTTTCACTATACTAATTCAACACTAATCCTCTATGGGTCCCGGAGTAGCGTGCTACTCGCCGACAAGCGCTTCGACGCCTCGTCAGGGGTAGTAAGCGCTATACAAATGCAATTACAATACAATACAATACAATATCTAGTCATATAGGGATAATTGCCTCATGGTCTGTTCGAGGTGGGCCTCTCCTGTTGTCACACTCTAGGTTATAGGGCGACATAGAACAATAGGGTTTTCAAAGAAGAAAAATGAATGAAGAAAAATTAAAGAGAGCAAACATTAGTCTTAACGTTAATAGTGTGGAGATCTTAATTCCTTTGTCACCTCTGGGATTTCTTAGGTCATCCTGCATGCCAACACATAATTCTACTCTCTTCTTCAAGGTACAGAACCCACTTTGACCCTACCAGTGCCTCTTCAAAACAGCCAACTGGTACAATGACCCGACAGCCAGATCTTTCTTTTAAAGGGCCCGTGGTGGACGTGTTTCCCTCCTTCTACCTGCCACCTGATCCGGATATTATCGACAAATTAGAAAACCCGGAGTTATGGTGGTGGGAATAGTGCTTTTTTCAGCAGTGTTATCCGACGACTCCTCCGAGTCCGACTCGCTCCACACTGTTTACGTTAGTAGGGGACAGGACAGGCTGTGGGCAGGCAAGGGGAGGGTGGCATGCTTTCCTAAGCCATTAGTAGTGGATTGGTCGGAGGCCATGGACTGGGGCTGGGTATTCTTGCAGCTGACCCTCATGTGATTTTACAGGCCAGAAGTTCAAGAAAGTAAAATCGTGCCTGGTGTTCCTACACCTCTGAAATCCTGGTGTGGGAAGATCTGGTCATGTGTAATCTTGCAGAGCAGTAACCCAACAGGGAGCAGCACTCTGCCTGACTCATAATCAAGCCCTAAGAGATTACTTGGAAAGGGTTATCACAATGAGGGACTCAAATTCTACATTGCAGCTCCCCCGACCGGCTAGGCGGGTTATTTGGGTTCTGGAAGTGATTGAATTGATTGGTTGAATTGGAAGGGGCTGGCCTTGGCTGCTTTTAGTTCTGGTGTGATAGTGGATGTTTATTTTCGTGCAGTAACTAAATTACGAAAGCTGTCCATTTTTTTATTTTAAGAAAAAAATGTTTCCCCTGACCCTTTTTGCTCATGATGCATGCTTTGTTGAATCAGCTGATTTTAATTTATGCGTGATGTTTACATTCGCGTGAATTGGAGCAGGCATGCAATCATTTGTGGCCCTTTAATGGAAGTGTGGCCCGATATTCCAGTTCCATGTCTAATCATTTCCCATCCCGAGGAGAATGTAGTGTCCTGCGGGACACGCTCTAGTGTTCCGCATAAGTGATTGAATTGATTGGTTGAATTGGAAGGGGCTGGCCTTGGCTGCTTTTAGTTCAGGTGTGATAGTGGATGTTTATTTTCGTGCAGTAACTAAATTACGAAAGCTGTCCATTTTTTTATTTTAAGAAAAAAATGTTTCCCCTGACCCTTTTTGCTCATGATGCATGCTTTGTTGAATCAGCTGATTTTAATTTATGCGTGATGTTTACATTCGCGTGAATTGGAGCAGGCATGCAATCATTTGTGGCCCTTTAATGGAAGTGTGGCCCCGATATTCCAGTTCCATGTCTAATCATTTCCCATCCCGAGGAGATTGTAGTGTCCTGCGGGACACGTTCTAGTGTTCCGCAGGAAGCTGTACTCCCAGCTACTCCCTTGAGGGCTGGACACACTGCACCCCCACACCCATCCATCATGGGAGTCACGAGTGACGTGGCCCTGCCAATAAAAGGGCCCGGGTGCACGTGCTCGTGGCCAGTTATTACACTAACCCTCATGATGTCAGTGTCAATCATTTGTATGATGTGGGCCTGAGGCCCAACATTACACTGGCGACGAGGCGGGTAGTTTGACCCCGCGTGCCCGTAGCCCGGCACCTCATCATCCCTCTTGGGGGAAGAAAAGGAAACGTGCCTGAGAGACGGCGCCCCCACGGTGATATCCACGGCCACCAACACCGGAAGAGGTGAGCTGGCACAGGTGAGCTGGCACGACGCCACTCTCGGCAGCCCATGGAGCGACAATTGGAGTCCAGCCGTGCCTCAATCCCCCTGATGCCAGAAGGGGAAGGGAGTGAACGGGCGGTCCTGGGGTAAGCGTGAACCCCGCAACTTCGCCCCGTTCTCTCGCCCATACAGCCAGAGGCTACCCGGCAGTGACGAACTGTCCCAGCAGGTCGACGAGCCAGGGGAAAAGCACTGTCAAAGACCCGAAGGCCGAGAATCCGGCGAGGCCGCCCAACGTGAAGAGAACCAGGTAGCAAGCCAGAACACCACGCCGCTCCAGCAGGCAAGTCCCATGCGAGCGCAGCAAACGGCCCGCAGCGGCTAGATAGCCTGCGACCCTGCCACCACGCAGCAGACAAACCTCACTGGCAGCCGGCCCCAGCAAGAGAGTCGCAGTGCACCCATCAAATCCGGCCGCGCCCCTACCTGCCGGTGAATGAGTCTTCCACCAACGCTACTGGCGGCCACCAGCTCCCCCCAAAGGTCCCGGACCTCTCACCTGCAATCGTTAGACAAGGTGCCCGACCGCACAGGTGTAAAGCGGCACCCGGCACTTGCAGTATGCGCAGGAGTGTGAAGGCTAGCAGCCACCAGATCGGTGCGCACCCTGCCAGCGAGGACCCTGCACCGGTGTGTTCATCCACCTCCAAGGCCTGCAGCTGGAGGTACGACTGCCGCGGCCCCTTACGTAAGGGGACAGCACCCTGAGCACATGATGAAACGAGGAGCGAGGGCTGCATGTTAGTGCGAGGCCGCTAGCTGCCCGAAGTGCGTAGCGTCCGTTTCGATAACCCCCTCGGCGAAGAAACAAGCAGCACCACCTACCGGGAAGACCGGTGTAAAGAGACCGCAAAGAGAGTTGCCACCGGCCTGCAAGGGCATCTCACCCCAGCATAATTCCCAGCGTCCGACGCGGCCTGTGGCGAGAAGGCCTGCGGTGCCACCGGGCGGCCGCGTGGCTACAGTGCGCCCACACGTCCACACCAAGGAAATCCCTGCATATGCAACAGCCCCGTCACGGACTGGATTAGCAAGAGGACTGCCAAACGCAGCTTATCAAATAAGGAACACAGACGCACTCAAGAGCAGCTGCAGTGACCCCTCTTCGATGGAACACAGCAAGTGTTAAAGAGACTGCCCTTCAAAAGCCAGCCCCGACAAGAAGAGTGCACAGCATTAATAATAAACAAAGAGAGCCCGTACCTGTTTTGAAAGACCTGTGGCTCCATGGTCTCAAGGCTCCTCACGCCCCTTCTGCGAGGCGACGCCTAGGGATGTCTGTCTGTGAGGCACCGAAGTCCTCGATGTCCCGCTAGGCCCGCAGCATCAGGAAAGTTGCCCGGGCCTATGAATAGTGCGGTACTGCCACCTAGTGGCCATTGCACATTACTGCACCAGTAACAAACAAAAAAAAAAAAGGAGAAACAAACCAAAACGGGACCAACAAGTGAGGAAACGCCAGCAACACTGAAGGCTGCCAGGGCCAAAGATGAATGTGAAGAGAGCACTGCCAGGCCACCAAAACTCTGCCTCACAAATATGTTAGGTGAATGAGCCCAGCAGCCACACTAAGCAGGAGAAAGACAAGCAGTCAAGGACTCAATCCAGCAGTGCCCCTGCATTGACCTGAAAGGCTCCAAATGAAGGGGAGAATCTTTAAGTTCTCAACAAAGAGACCCAAGAAGCCACACACAGAAAAGGCTCACCAAGTATCAGCCTGAGAAGAGAAGGAAAAGTCCCAGAGGAGATAAGGGAACACAAGGAAGTGCACTGTACACAAACCTCGAGTGGCTGTCTGATGCCACCACCAGCAAGAGCGGAATACCAGCCAGACAGCAACGTCTCAAGGTAGCCATTCCAACCAAAAGCACAAGAAAGACTGGTGCAGAGCACGCACCACACGTGGCTGCCCAACGCCACCGCCGGAGGAGAGATCGCCTCACTCGCTCCTCCTGGTACACAGAAATAATCGCAAGCAACACCGCAGGCATACCACTTGCCCGAAGAAAGCGCCCAAGGATAAGACGGAGCGCGCTAAGTCAGATGCGCGCAGAAGGCAGCGCCAGTGAACCTGACGAACGGGCGAGCACCCAGGAGACAGAGACATCTCCACAAAGAAGCACTGCTGAATGCAGGTAGGAGAGCATCCACGTCTCCACCGCCCCATCGAAGCCCCGCAGTGGGCCGAAAGCAACACAGAGTGTCCTCCCTCACATTGCCTCAGGACGGAGTCAGCAGTGACCCACGACAGGCAACAGAGGAGTCGCACACTCCATGTGGCAGGCTGCCACAGCAACAGGTGCTCCGGCGACACGGGACCGGACATCAAGTCGCCCAGCAAGCAAGGAGCACGTCACCCCAACTGACCAGTCCGGACAAGCACCCCAAAACGAAGGCAGAAGCCGGCGCCGCCTCGAGGTCCAAGTGCAACGCCCTCGCAGACAAAAAGAGAGTGACAGCCCTGTCACCCCAAAGACCGGATGAACACAGGTGGGCTGAACAGACCAACATCGGGAGAAGACCGAGGACTTGTACAGCAAGCCGAGAACACACCCTGACACACCAGACAGCCACCAAGGCGGACCAACGGCCCTGGAGACAGCACCAAGGTAGAACCAAGAGTAAACCGCAGCAAGCGCAAACAGAGTCTCATCCCAACGCTTCCCCAGGTGAGCGTCAATCGGCGTCCCTGGATACAGCCTCAAGGGAGAACCAAGAGTAAGCCGCAGCAAGCACAAACAGAGTCTCATCCCAACGCTTCCCCAGGTGAGCGTCAATCGGCGTCCCTGGCAGTGCTTAATTTGTAAAATATTAAGTGCAGGTGCTCAAAATTTTTTAGAAGGCCCCACCCACTTTCCCGGCTCTGCCTGCTTCCTCCAGAGGCTCCCCCCACTTCATTTATTGGTTCCACCTACATCCACAAGCCGCAATACATCATAGTCACCTCCTCACATCTTGAGTTGTGCAAGAAGCTGAAGACCTGGCTCTTCACATAAGCACCCACGGGACCTCACACCTACACAGCTGTCCAAGTGCCTGAATACCCTCTCAGGTGATTAGTGTGATACACAAATCAATATATCATAACATAATGTAACGTCATAGGCTTCCCATATAACAACTTAAAAGTGAACTCAAATTAGAGAATGTGTGTAATTCTCAAAGTGCAGCTTTAGGAAAGGTCATTAGAGGACTTGAGGCAGCTTTGCAAACTAAAGAGAATGTGCTTGTACTGTGCTGTTTAAAAGATAGAAAGGGGTGAAGGAAGAAATACATTAAAGAAGGCAGCAACAAATGCAGGCAGGAAGGGGATAACTGGAGTGAGGAAATATATGAGTAACGGTTGAAAGAAGGAGGAAATAAGAAAAGAATGTGAAAGGAAGAAATGAAGGAATAGAGGGAGAAAGGAAGTGAATGATGTGTGATGGATGAATAGAAAGAAGAAAGGAACGGAGCAAGATAAGCATAAGGAAGAGTTGATGATAAGAAAGGAGGACATTAAAGAAGAGGTGAAGGAAGGAGGAGGAAAAAAGGAAGGTAAGAAAAGAATGGAGAAAGAAGGAATAAATGCACCAAGGGAGGAAGGATGGGGATTGAATGAGGGTGTGAGGAAGCAAGAATGGAATGAGGGTGTGAGGAAGCAAGAATGGAATGAGGGTTTAAGGAAGCAAGAAGCAAGAGGGGAAAGGAGGCATGTCTGGAGGTGCAGAGGAAGAGAAAAAGGGAAAAGAAAAATATGGGACGAAGGAAAGAAAGGAGGTCAGGGGAATGGATATGAGTATGAAAGGTACTGGGTCAAGGAGGGACAGAGAGAATAATAACAGTGTAATATTGCAAAGAAATTGAAAAACAAAAGATTGAAATACATTTATGTCCTTAACATACCATGAATTTTTGTAAAGCACATATTCACCAAAGGGGGCCTTGACACTGAATTTAAAATGTTGTTATCCAGCTCATAGGCACACATTTTATCGACCTCAGAAAGATGAAAGACTGAGTTGCATACCAAGATTTAAATTTGTGACCCTGAGAACAAACACGGATTCCTGGAGTGGATATAAAGAAATGCGCAAGAAGGAAAAACAAAAAGGGAGAGTGAGGAAGGAGGAGAGGTCTGAAGGCAAAGATAGATACGGCAGACAAAGAATGTGAAGAGAAGTGAGGAAAGCAGAGCAAGGGAGTGCAAGACTGGAGTGAAACAAGATGAGAATGAAAAAGGAAAGAGGAGAAAGGGAAGAAGAACAGACAGCGGGGAGTGCATGAAAAGAAAGTGCAAGGGAAAGATGAGAAGGTGAAAAATGATAAGCAGTTAATGAGGGGAGGTGGCAATTAAGAGGAAACGTGGATGTAGGGCAGAAAGTGAAAGAAGAATGGAGAGAAAGGAAGGAGTAAGGTGTGAAGGGTAGGAAGAAAAGCAGATACTGAGGAACAACAAGAAAAGAGTACACCTCTGCTTTATTAAAAATAGAGTAATTAATTATGTAAAGTAGAGGGGTGACAGGGCTGTATCGTTCTTGGCCTGCCTCATGAATGCATAGCTGTGCTGTCCAAGACACACAATAGCGATTTAGGACACCATTAACACTGAGTGGAAAGCTTGGGGGCGTGCCATTTGGGCATGCATTGTGAGAGCATGTGCCATTGTTAGTTCTAAGGCCTACTTCCTTCAGAGTGTATGTGACCATGGAGCTTCCCCCCACCTCCTTAAGCTTGGTGCATGCGCCGCCAATAGAGATTGATGCATCGGGCGCCAGGAGCGCTAAAGCCGGCGCTGCCAACACGTTCACTTAGAAAACGCTTTAATTCAACCACTCACACTGACTTGAGTATTGAAAAATACATGACAAATTAACTAACTCCATGTGAAGACAGAAAGAATGTCATATTTTTAAATGAGTTTTTTATAAATTGTCCACTTCAGGCTTGTTTGCACAGGTCTGCCTGTGTAGTGTATCCTAAACATGCTACATTTTAACAAGTGTGCACCGAATCCTTTGCACAACATGAATGACTCTTTAGTCCTCAAGAACCAACAGTGGTGGAAGAACAAAAAGTATTTTATGACTCTTTCAATTCAGCTCCTAAATGGTAATTCTTATTTCAAAACAGGTAACCCTTTCCATCTTATAATAAGCCAATTACATACAGTGTAGTGGGTCAGGGGTGGTATTTTACCATAAGTGGTTTAAATTATGGAGACGGACAATGGTTTCCGCAGCTTACTATTGCTCATTTTGCTTTTGGATACTTTAATCATACGGCATGTATGTTTGGATCTATCAGTCTCAGCTGTTGTGTTCATTCATCTAGTAATTGAATTTAGGGGAAATGAAACGAAAGGACACACTTGCAGAGACAATGGTCCCACAAATGCCAAGACACCACATATGCCAGTGTTAGCCCGATAGCGATCTAAACAGCTATGGTAATATGCTCTTTTATAGCGTCGCTATCTCCTTTCACAGCAAAAGGACAAAAGAATTCAACATTCTTCCGGCATTGCAGACCTGTGGTCGCATCCTTAATGTATTAAAAAAATAAAAAAGGTTAAAAGTGAGGCCATTGCAATATGCGTATGTGCCAAACATAGCCTAAAGGCATAGAAATACGCTTTCAACCTTTGTAAGCCCCCAAAAGTAACATTTTAAGCACCGACCAACACAAACTGACCTAGACTGAGTGCAGAGCAGCACGTGCACACGGTAGTTAGTGGTGGGCCATGAGCACTTCGAATGCACCATTAGAGACAGCTCCAGGTCAGTGCTGATAAAAATGCATGCTTCCCACTCTTTAAATTTCAGAAAGGCAGGGCAGAAAAAGAATCCTTCCACAGATTTCATTTTCATAGCATCCTGCTATCAACCCAAACTATAAGACTCAAGCGCAGCGTCTGGCAACCATCATCCGGATTTTACAAGGCAATAAATTAGGGTGACCAGATTTTCAGAAGGAAAAACCGGGACAGGCACAGGCACAGACATAGAAATAGGACTAAATGTCCTATTACGTCTCAGGGGCATCAGAGGTGATGCCAACAACTATCACCATCTCCCTCCAAAACCCTTCTCCAAATACAGAGAATGATTGGAATAAATATCTCAAAGGCTTATCGGCAAACCCCTCTGCTCTCCCTTTCTTCATTTCCCTCCAACAAGGGCACGTAGTCTTTTGGTTGACCTGAGAAATCCCAGAAGATGCAACTCCCTGCTGCAGAGTTGACATCCTGTCCTGGACTGATTGTCAGAGACATCCAGAGCCAACCGATCCATCCTTGCGACCCAAGAAGGTTTGACCACCATCAACCCCGAATACTACATATTGGAAAAATCTGACACTTTAAACATTGCATTTAAATCATTAACGAGGTCTGTTGAACAATTTTTTTCGTTCTTTTCCAGCATATACATACCGTCAGAATAATCGCCAAATACATCACGATTCAATAATCTTGCTCAAAACGATATACATGTTAATTATTAATTTTAAAAAAACGGATGGAAAGGGAGGAAGAAGAATTACATCACAATTCTTTGCAACCATGTCCGGGACGTCTGGTCACCCTACAATAAATCTGAAGCGCAGGCCCTCAGCACGGGAGACAGGAGATTAGAAGAACGTTCCCAAATGCCAGATAGTTAAGTTATCTATTTTTTGTGCGTGAGGCTCTTGTTGCTTTTGTGAAGCAAGTAAATCTATCAAAATTATACCTGTATTGACACCACCGGCGCTCGTATATTTTCACTCAATGCAGGACGTTGTAAATTGTAAAATGTTTATGTGCAGTCCTGCACACTTCCAGCCTGCCGTGCCCCAGCTCAGCCAAAAGCCCGCCCTCAGCCATTCTTCAACAGAAATGATTCAATGTTCTGTGAAAGGCAGGCGCGATCTGCTCACGACGTGACATCACTAACGTGATGACCACGCTCTTTCACTTTCAGTATGCCTAGGGTGGGACTTCCTATGAAACAACAACCATAGAACTCTGGCCTTCCTCGTGCACAGTGCACACCTCTGAGAAGATGCACATGGAAACGGCGGGCACGAGGCCCGCGTGCCGTCATTAAATGTTCTAAAGTCACAATTGGATGTACACCAGGCCCGACTACAACAGGTTCTGAATTATATAGACTCTCCTTTTAAAGTGGGTTTTTCAAACAGAATATTAGTGCTGTATTATCCTGATACGTAAAATAGAGAAATGTTACAAAAAATAATGTATTTAACATCCAACGGGGCCAAGCAGTCCGCAGAATACGCCGCTCACTAAAACGAGCTAAGGAGGGATACAACTTGCGAAAACGAGGAGAATGCCAGTGTGGCACGCAGCAAGAACTGTTTTTAAAACCTAGCATTTACAAGGAGCAGATAGTGCTGGTAAAGCCGGAGTCGAAGACGATGTTCTTGGCGCTAGGTGAGTGCGATGGGTTTTTCCGAAAGCCGCTTTACATCTCTGTAATACATCAACAAGACACCTTGCGGCACAGGAACTCTGCACCACTCCAGCCTGGTTATGGAAATGGAGAAAGTCTCCCTCACTGCACATTAACATTTAAAGTCGAAAGCATATGCTCTTTTCCTACGCAGATGACATTCATAATATGACAGAACAGGAGAGAAGGGAAATTATTTAATAATTAGCGGGCCATCGATCTGCCGGAGGAGAAAAATCACGTAGACCCGGCCCGGTGAAATAAGTGCCGGTGCTGAGCACCGGAAAGCTCCGGCACAAATTAAGCACTGGTCCCTGGATACAGCCTCAAGGGAGGACCAAGAGTAAGCCTCAGCCAGCGCAAACAGAGTATCATCCCAATGCTTCCCCAGGCGACCGTCCACCCCAGAGTGTAACGCCACCACTGAAACTCAACCTCAGCAAGGCGGAGGCACAGGGCTGCCAAGTCCCTCCTGACATCCAACTCTCCCAGCAAGTCCCCACCACCTATCATCCTGAGTCACCACATGGCTGGCAACCGCCATCACGCCAGCCATCAGCATATGCGTCAAACACCACTCCCAGAGTATCGATGGACTGGAGTCACACGCTGTTGCCACACCAGCCGAGAAAAGAGACCAGAGGCTACCTGTGAACCAGGCACACCCCAGAACCGCGGTAGCGAGAGCAAGCATCGGCCAAGACATCTCCACCCTAGAGGGTTGTGCGTGCGACTTAGTAACAGCTCCTCGGCGGTCCTGCAGCTGCCCTCAGTCGGCACACAAGCGGCCCCAGCGCAGCCCTCCTGCAGTCCCGCAGCAACCCCGACAACGGGCCTCCCCAGGCAGGAGAGGGAGAAAAGACATTGCCCCACCGACAGGTTATCGGTTACAGCCAAGCGGTTCAACAGAGGCATTTGATCAGGCAACACTTCTGTGAACTCTCACCTGGGACTCCATCCATGTCCATGACGCAACCCACTATAAGGAACTGTTAGAACACCACAGACCATCACCGACGTCAGCAAAATGGGTGCTATGCAAGGCATGTCATCACCAGTGAACTGACGGTATGCAGCGGACGTCTCCAAGCCAGCGGTCGTGTCCTGAATCCCTCAGGTTAAACTACGGGTGCCCGCCGAGAAGGTCCTGCTGCAAGCAAAGTCACCAGCTCATGTCTGACGTCGTCCTGCCACCTGACTCAGAAGACTGATGGACCCTGTGGTATTTAGTTAACTGTTTGTTTTGTCCCCACAGGTTGGACTAATGTTTTGTTTGTCCTTCAATAAAGTTGGAGAGGAATGTAGTGTCCTGCGGGACACGTTCTAGTGTTCCGCAGGAAGCTGTACTCCCAGCTACTCCCTTGAGGGCTGGACACACTGCACCCCCACACCCATCCATCATGGGAGTCACGAGTGACGTGGCCCCGCCAATAAAAGGGCCCGGGTGCACGTGCTCGTGGCCAGTTATTACACTAACCCTCATGATGTCAGTGTCAATCATTTGTATGATGTGGGCCTGAGGCCCAACATTACAGAGATGTCCTTGATTATACTTGTGTTTCTTTCCTCATGTTCAACTTTGTAGAATCCTACTTTATGGAGCAGAGAGGAAAGAGTGACCACACTCCTCAGACAATTGCAGTTAAGGGCGCTTTGAGTCATTTGTAAAGAGTTCATAAGGGTGGTAAGCCTGCAATTGAAAAGGCTCAAACGGGATAGGATTGTTGGAGGTACATTTTTTGTTTGGGGAAACTCTCCATGCTTTCACTGCTATAAGAAAATGCACAGTCCTCAGTGAACCCCAAGATGTTTGAGGGATATCATTGATTCTCTCCATTTCCAGTTCTGTGCCTGTTTTCTACTTTGAGAACTTGCTGTCTCAGAAATTAATTGAAAACGCTTGTTTTTACCGCAAGCTGAGACAAGAAAGGAAGGCATTTATCACGGAGATGAGTGTCCTAAGGAGGGATAGTTCAGCGAGGGAAGTGAAATTGGTGATTAAACACCAACAAAAAAGGTATAAAAAATACACATTAGGAACTTAAACAGGCCTTCGTAGAAACTCATTGGATAAAAATGTTTGAGGTTTGTAAAGCCAATAAGTCAAGGAGAAAATTGGCAGTATTCTAACAAACTAGATGGAGGGAGTTGTAGCAGTAGTTTAACTCAGTCTCAGAAGCATTGGGCATACTAGTTAGCTTTATGTGGACGCTCTCTGCAAGAAATACAGCACTCTTGGTTTGGAAAGGTTTGGAAAGTCAGTTTACTATGGGGACTTTGGGGGATTTGGTTGACTTGATAAACAGTGTGCGGGCTGGTGGTGTGCCTGTAGCCAGTAGCATTCCTAACAGAATGATAACAGAGAATTCCTAATTCTGAGCACCACATTTATATTGATAAAATAGTGAACACTTGCTTTGAGTTGCCATTGATTCCTGAGTCACGGACTCAGGCCAGTGACTCGGGTTCGTGGCCTTTGACAACCACTACAGCCCTCTGCAGCAGTTACAAGGCTATAGTAATAGGAACAGCATATCACAGTTTGTAATACTAATAATAGTTTGTAATCTTTCTCCTCAGGATCTTGATCCCAAACACAAACCTCTGATGCACACCACTCAAGAGAAGAGGGATCAAGCTGCAGTCCCACCACCCCAACACCCAAGGTGTAGTGAATACCAGAGTCTGAGACAGAGGAAGCGGGGATGGTAGAAGACATCCATCTTGACAAACTCCCTCGTCTATCCTCACACAGGTTAAGAGCCTGTAACTGAACATCTCCAGCCCTCAGTGCTTAGCAGCAGATCCTGAGCCTTTCAGCAAAAATCCTCAAATGTTGCCTGGTCTTCAGGATATCAGCCTGGCTTGTAAACTGTGTACCCTACTTAGGGCCTCATTACGATGTCAGTCAGAAAGGCTCTGAACGGCATTCGGATTTTCCTAACCCGAGTCGGAAGCCATGTTTTCGACTGACTCTGAAACATTTCCGACCGACTGATTATGATGGAAGGTAAGCGTTCGGTCTGTCAGACTTGGTTCTGACCGACACTCGGAGACTCTGAGTCGGTCGGAGCCGAATCGTACAGCTCTATGTACCACGTTTCTGACCAGCGTATTATGATGTCGGATTCGGACAGCCTTTCATAATCGGTTTGTCTGACACAAAAAGGCTGTCTGAAACTGACTTTGGGGGCCCCTAGCAACCCCCCTTTCACCCAGAGTCCTCCGGTTGTGGCCTGTGGGGGTACCCATGGGACCCCTCTTTCCAACCATGCATAGTGTGGCAGGCACCATGGGGTGCCCGCCACAGGGTGCAAGGTTTTCCGGAACCACCCCTTTCTTCAATGGGACCCTGTGTTGTCGGTTGGAACACAGGCTCCAATTGAAGTCAATGGGAGTCTGACCGAACAGTGTTCGGAACCATCGTAATGGGTCGGTCGGACTCCTCGAATCCGAGTCGGGCGGAAACGATTCCGACTAGGAGTCGGTCGGAATGCTTTCCGACTGACTTCGTAATGAGGCCCTAAGTGTGCTTCTGGGCACTGGCCAGCTTCCCTCTTCAAGATGCACACCAAGCCTCAAAGAGTGCGCACACAGCAGACATGCTGCCAATTAACTGTGCCAATGTAATGTCACTGGGCACTCTGCATCAAAGGCTTTACTGCCCATGTGCTGTTGCTGCAGGACCAGCATTATGCTGGTGACCACGGTCTTCCTCTTTAGCATCTTAAAAAGACATATATGATGCTACAGTGCTATGTTTTTCCCCCCGATCACCCATGTAAACAACAGATGGTTTCTGCAAGGAATCATCTGCTCATCTCCCCCTCTGCATTAGAGGAAACTATTTAAACCCACCTCCACGCCGGTGTCCTTTGCAGTAAAAGTATCTTTTTATGGCCGCCCATTAATGAGAGAAGCCTTACAAGATATTCTAAGAGTACACACGTTGGGCTTGCGTACATTTGCATAACCTTGTACTTTGCAAATGCATCCTCTCTCTCTGACGGCTAATGCAGGATCACTCCTAACTTGCACAGCATAGAGAAATAGAACCTGTAAACGGCTTCTCTCCAAAAATGCGAAAAGATGCACACGTGGTGCATTTAACAGTGTGGAGGGTTGTAATGCTGCCGAATAGGAGCTGTCATGATGTCAATGTATCGCTTTTAAAACTGCAACTTCAACTGTGCTGTCACATTCAAAGCCTAATTTAAATTAACTTGAAAAGCTCCCTAGATATGTGCTGCTTGCGTCTTCTGTAAATTACACTCTTTTTTGCACAGTGCACTCTCTAAAACTTTCTCTGTTCTTAAGGTCAGAGACTTTTTGCTATGTCAGAGGATATTCAAGAAAGGTGTGAAAACTGGAGAACCTTGCATTATCAATTCGGTGGACACTTGTGCACGCATAGCTCTCAGAAGACATTTATATAGGGGGGCGTGGCTTAGGAGCCGGAGGGAATGGCCGCCGCTCTGGGGAGCTCCGGAAGAGCGTAGTGCGACGGGACTCCTCCGGGCTCTCAACGTGGATGTGGGGTTCCCGGAGAAGCATCGTTATGCAGCGGAACCTCTCCTACTTACACCAGGATGGTTGCGGAAGCACGGGGTGAGCGGGCAGAATGTTTTCTCGTCCCCGGCAATTAACCGCGGCTCGGCGCTGAGTCGCGGCCGCCATTTTATGGATTTGCCGCTCCCCGTGCGCAGATCATTATTACGGATGTTTCGCTCTGAGGTGTGTCTACATTGCTAACTGCGCTATATATGGCAGTTTTTCACCGTTTTTTGGGACAGTTGGGGGTATACGTGACATTCCGGGGTTGAATCCTCATGTCTCCTCAGAAATGAGCAGTGTATGTCTGGGCGCCATCTTAGGTTCCTGAATCTGCTTAGGGAGGTTTAGCCAGTGGGTATTCCTGGTTTTTCTTTGCCACTGATACTATATATGGAGAATAACTTATCTTGGATGCGTACTGGCTGACTTCTCACTTCGTCTCAGCTTTATCTAATACTCTCTCGACGCCATTATTTGAGCCTTGAGCCCACCTGCTAGCGATTTTCTTGACCCAATTTTTCTTTTCTGCGACAATGGCTCGTTCTAATCGTAGTAATACACAACAAATTGACACTAAATGCACATCATTAGAGGATACTAATCCATTTAGTGTGTTACAAGAAGATATGGATGAAATACCTAAGGACTCTGCCGGAATGAAAGGCCCTGCTCTTAATGGTTCCCGCCCAAGCTCCAAACTTAATTCTAAAATACCCTCTACATCAGGAAAAGCAGTGAAGACAAACCCTCCTTCTCCCACCAACTCTTCCTCTTCCATTTCCATGGAGCTTTTACTTGAAGAAATACGCTCGCTTAAACCATATATGGCCGAAACAAATGCTCGCCTTCAGAGCCTTGAAGACAACTGGTCTCACACCGAGCAACAAGTTGCGGACCTTGAGAGAAAAATGACTTCAATGCAGGTGGTCTCGGACCAGGTCCCAGGTATGCACAGAGAAATACAATATCTTAAACAGCAGGTTGAAAATTTGGAGAACTGCAATAGACGCAATAACCTAAGAATTTATGGTCTTGCAGAAGGACTTGAAGGTCCAAATCCTATATCCTTTTTCAATCCTTCCTGCCAACTCTTCTTGATCTTCCAAGCTCCCCTCCATTGAACATTCAACGAGCTCATCGCTTAGGTCACGTTTCTCGCTCATCCAACTTTTCCTCCTCTTCAACGAAACCTAGAGGTGTCATCTTGTATTTTCTGGAATACACAGACCTAATTAAAGTTGTCCAAGCTGCCAAACAGAAGGGGAGACTTACTTGGAACGGTTCCAATATCTTTGTTGCTCAAGACTACGCTAAAGCTACTGCAGACCGCCGGAAACAGTTTTTAGACATGAGACCTGCTCTACGTAACTTGAATGCACGTTATGGATTGTTCCACCCTTGTCTCTTCAAAGTGACTTACAACAATAAAACGACAAATTATGAAGATCCTGTGCTGCTTCAACAATTCCTGAACACTTGCAGAGATGACTCCATGGACGCTCCCGATTATAATTGTTATGATTGTTATAATTGTTATGATTGTTATGACTGTTATAATTGTTATAACTGGTTTGTCTGTCCCAGCAATGTTTGCTGTTGTTTGTATTATCTTCCTTCATGCTATGTTTTGTTACGTTTTTGAGACACCCTCCTAATGTTTTCCTTTTCTTTTTATCAGATGCGGTTCTGTGATCCCTTCTTTTATGACCTCTTCATTTTCGCCTGGAGGCTTGTTCCCCTGTGCTGCGCCCTCTTGGAGTCCTCCGTCCGGTGTGCTGCTCCCCCTATGTGGTTCCTCCTTCCCCATTCTCATTGTTTTTTTGTGGTATGTCTTTTTGACATTTATATACATCTTCAATTGTCGTCTGACTTGTTGTATATCCCTGTTTCGTGTCCTTTCCTTCCCTGTCCTTTTTTCTTTTCCTCCTCTTTTTTCTTTTCTTTCCATCTCTTTCTTCCTTTTTCCTTTTTCCTTTTTTCATCTGGAGTTAGCTCTCTCATTTCTCCTTCTTTTCTTTATCTGGTCTGGATTTTCTATTTCATCCTTTGTCGTTCTATTTTCTATCATTCTTTCATTAATGAGCTTAGTTTTCTTATTGCTTGCATAATAACTGTACAAGTTAAATTGAATTGGTTGCATTTTCGTTCTATTTTTTATCCTTTACTCAATAAGGACTCTAGTTTTCTTGTTGTTTGCATGATAAATGTTCAAGTTAAATTGATTGGTTACATTTAGAGTTGTTACGTGGAACGTTAAGGGAATAAATAACCCTATAAAAAGACAACGGGTATTAACCCATTTAGCTAAGTTAAATGCTGACATAGCACTAATTCAAGAGACGCATTTATCTGATGTTGAAGCGTTGAAATTGAAACGATGTTGGGTGGGTAATGTTTTTTCTTCCCAAGCTCTTGGTAAGAAAAATGGAGTCTCTATCCTGTGTCATAAAAAATACCATATATCAGTCACCCATCAAGAATGTGATTCGGAAGGTCGTTGGATAATAGTTAAACTTCTCTTAAATCAAATTCCTTTAGTCCTTTTTAACATTTACGCACCAGTTACTGTTGACAATGTTTTTGGACTCATGTTTCTGAGAAACTCCTCTTATTTGACAATGAATATATTATTTTTGGTGGCGATTGCAATCAGGTTTTTGACCCTATATTAGATAGACACTCTTCTGTCAGATTCTCTAACACTAAGATGCATTCCCAATTTACTTCCACCATAAGAAGCAAATCCCTTGTAGACATCTGGAGACTCTGTAATCCTGATACTCGAGAATATAGTTTTTATTCCCCTTCACATCACTCACAATCCCGAATAGATTATCTTTTCTTTAGTAAATCCCTATCTCAACTAGTTTCTCATTCCGAAATTGGATCCATTTTAATATCTGACCACGCTCCAGTTTCTGTTGATTTTGATTTGTTACCTTTTACTCCTCATGCACGCAGATGGCGTTTCAATAATACTTTACTATCCGATCCTAATTTTACAAGCCAGTTCACCTCTTTTGCTTCTGAATTCTTTTCCTTAAACTCTACTCCGAATACTTCTCCCGTTATGATCTGGGACTCCTTTAAAGCTGCGACTAGAGGCTTTATTATCAAGTTTGTCTCTCAGAAGAAGAAATTTTTGAAACTAAAAACTCCCAAATGCTTGCTGAAATTAAACGTCTTGAGTATACTTACTATCACTCAAACTCTGAATCTTCATTAAAAAATCTTATCACCGCAAAATTTAAGTTTAATAAGTCAACCACTGAAGCTGCTTCTTCATATCTTTTAAAGAGCAGTGCTCGTTATTATGGAGGTCAAAATAAGATGGGAAAATTATTAGCTAATTATTTGAAAATAAGACGTGATCGGACTAAAATAGAGTCTATACGAAATAACGCTGGTATTTCCTTATTTAAAGATAATGACATTTTAAATGAATTTGTTTCCTTTTATAAAACATTATACACTCCCGAACAACAAGTATCCTCAACTAATCTTTCGACTTATTTTCAATCTATTGACCCTCCTCCTTCTCACGGTATTGACTTTACATCCTTGGAAACGGATATTACTCTTTCTGAAATTACGCATGTAGTTTCAGTCCTAAAAAGGAAAGGCTCCGGGCCCAGATGGATTCACTATTGAATTTTATGCGCATTTTGCTAATCTACTTCTTCCCCGTCTTCTATTACTTTTTAATTCTTTTATCACAATTGGTGCATCTTCTGGAACATTTCAAGAAGCCATGATTTGTTTAATACCCAAAGATAACAAAGACCCCTCTCTTTGCAAAAATTATCGTCCGATCTCCTTAGTCAATCTTGATTATAAGATTTTTGCAAAAATTCTTGCTCTTCGTATTGATCCCATTTTACCTATTCTTATTGGCCCCGAACAATCGGGTTTTGTAAAAGGTCGTTTATCTGCTGATAATTCCAGAGTCTTTTTAATATCCTTAGTAAGGCTTCCTCTCTTCAGTACCCAATTGCAGCTATAGCGTTAGACGCAGAGAAAGCATTTGATAGAATTGGATGGGATTTTATGTTTCGCGCACTAAGATGGATAGGATTTCCTCCTAAACTAATATCCTTTATTTCATTATTGTACTCGGGTCCTAAAGCTTCTATTTTTGTTAATCGAGGAATTTCAGATTATTTTTCTCTTTTTAGAGGAGTACGTCAAGGATGTCCCCTTTCTCCTCTTTTATTTATAATAGCACTAGAACCCTTTTTAACTAGAATTAGACAGGACGATCAGATCACCGGTTTTCAACTTGACACCTCTCAAATTAAAATGTCTGTCTATGCAGATGATATACTCTTATACTGCTCTAATCCTTCTACGTCTATCCCCTCTTTTATAAAACAAGTTGATATGTTCTCTCAGTTATCCGGTTATCGTCTCAACTCAGACAAATGTGAAGTTCTTCCCCTCAATGTGCTTTGTCTTAAACAAGATTTCATTTCTACCGGTTTTCCTGGCAAACTTCCAAGATAAAATATCTGGGCCTATGGTTCTCTACGAACATTCCGGAAACGCTAAAACTAAATTTTGCCCACATAACTAAAACTTTGTCTGAATCTATTGATCGCTGGCACCCTCTTTTTCTCTCTTGGTGGGGACGACTGGACTCCATTAAGATGATGCTCTCTCCTTTAATTCTATATATTATTTCCATGATTCCTGTACATATTCCTGGATTTTACTTTAAAAACATTGATTCTCTTTTAACAAAATTCCTTTGGAAAAACAAATCTCCCCGAATAGCTCTGTCTACCTTGAAAGCAGACAAAACTTCTGGTGGTCTTAAATTTCCTGATTTTAAAAAATATCATTATGCATTTTCTTTAAAACAATCCTCCCGTTGGCTTTCTCTCGATCAGAATCCGTATCCTCCCATCTGGTTGACCATAGAAAATTACTTTATAACACCGTTCAAGTTTAAAGAATCTCTTGCTTTTACCAACAATGTTTCTGGTCTTAGAACTCCAACCATCTCACATGCTCGTAAAATTCTTGCTCCACTAATACCCTCCTTTTACCCTTCGTATTCTTCGCTAGATAAACAACCCATTTGGCATAATAAATTATTACGAATTAAAAATCGTTCCATTTACTGGAGATCCTGGAGAGCTAAGGGACTACTCTGGATTTCACAATTATTACTCAATAATATCCCTTTATCCTTTTCAGATCTTCAAGCACAATTTTCCTTACCATCTTCTTGTAAAACTCAATATAACCTTTTATACACTTCTCTTTCTCAATACCTTCGATCTCTACCATCAACGCCTTCTCCTTCCCCCAAATGTTCCAAAATATTTCCCTTACTATCTATCTCTTCCTCAGCTTCATCTCTATATAAATGCTTATCCCTTACGTCTGATAGGAGCAAAACAAAGGCTGAATTGGCTTGGGAAAAGGATCTTATAGAATGCTGGACAACCCCTTTTGGGATAAGTTGTGGCTCAAAATTCACAAAACTTCCAGAGCAGCTAACACTTCTCAAACCCTCTATTTTGTTTATCAGCGCCTCTTATTTACTCCCGTAAAACTAGCCTCCTTTTCTACAGACTCTACCTCTACTTGTTGGTCTTGCCCCTGCATAAATGCTGATTTAAAACACATGCTTTTTGATTGTCCCTCGGTGTACCGCTTTTGGCAATTAGTGTGGTCTCAAATTAACAGAATTTTTCAAATAAAAATTCCCTTCTCCCCCTCTAACGTTTTTCTAGGCTCCCTATCACCTTCCTGGCCCCAATCTCCATCTAATTTTAAACTAGTAGATTTGTTATTGGCAATAGCTCTTCACCTTATAACTTCCAATTGGAAACAGGCCGACAAAGTCACCTTTAGAGCCTGGTGGAATGCCGTTTGTTTTCATCACAGACTTGATACTAACTACTGTACCCCTACTTCTCTGTCCATTAAAAGAGACCTTTTGTGGATCCCTATTTCCACGTACTTAACTCGTATCGCTTCTCATACTGACCCATCAGTTAAAACTTCTGATGAAGTTCGGAAACCTCCTTGATATACTTGTTGTTTTTAATCTGTTTTAAACAAGTTTTCATCAATATTCCCTTTGATGTTTTTACATATATAACTTGTTGATTGTATCTCTTAAATTGCCATTTATGTATATAGAAATCTAGTTCATGTGTTATTTCTCTTTTTTATGATTATAATCGTATTAAGACTATAACAGTATATGTTTCCCCCTCCCCTTGCTCCCCTTCTTTTCTTGTTTCTTCTCCTCCTCTTTTTCCTTTCTCCTTCCCCACTTTTTCATAGAATGATTTCTTGGAAAATTATTATCTTAATGTCATGTATTTTATGCTTCTTGCTATATTTCTTGTACCTTGTTTCATTCTTGATGAATAAACCTAAACTTAAAAAAGAAGACATTTATATAGGGATATGGGGCTATGAGTCATGGAGCACATTTTCTGTGTTTTCATTCCATACTTTCCACCTCTAAATCAGGCCTATAGTCCCTATAAAACAAATAGCTGTAACTGGACATTGAGGAAAGGATTTACTTATTTTTCACACACTGCAGGCCAGCAAGCACAGTTGCTGCGCTGTGTTGCATGAAAGGGAGACAGCAGAAATGCACCATATCATTTAAGATATGGCGCATTTCTGCTGTCCTCTAGTGCTGGTGCAATGTGTGCTCCCTCGCGCCAACGCAGGCACCTTTGCACCATGATGCATGCATAACGGGCAAGACTTCTTTTGTGCATTAAGGGATTAAAGGCCTTTTCGTCTTTCTGTGTATGCTGCAGATGCAACACACATAGTAAGAAGAAGTAACAAGGAGAAGTAAAGCTATTTCTCCTAGTTACAAATGTTTCAGGGAGGCGCAGCTTTTTGATGCATTCCCAGGTTTACGAGCTTTAGTAAATCTGGGAATGTGCCAAAATCCATGGGTGGATGCATGTGAATACCTAGGCTCCACCAATGGAACGCCTCCCTAATGCAAAGTAACACAAGGCAGTGTTATGCACTGGCTTGCGTTACTTTGGAAAAAAATCCCATGCAAAGCTACACAAATCTGATCTGCATGGCTTTGAAAATCATAAATAACATTTGGTGTCATGGCAGCGCCATTAAAGTGGCATGCCCACGACACATAATATTAGTAAATCTGGCCCCCTCTGTTTATTGAGTGTAGCTACCTGCGTTGTGCAGTAATTCAGATGTTCTACTAACTTCTCGATTAAGCAGTCACTGCTCGCTACAGACCTGCATATTCACATGGTATCTCTGCATGTTACATGATACTGGCTGTCTTGATATGGTCTCAAGGTAAAGAGTGAATGCAGTGTGCAAAACATGAGCTGAAAAGTTCTCCAGTCACCGGGGGGCAGATGTATCAAGGATTGCATTTGCGATTCCTTAATAGCGAATTTTAGCGAATTGCTATTAAGGAATCGCAAAATGCTATGTATGTAGGAATCGCAATAATAATTGCGATTCCTTAATATTCCTTAATTGCGAATTGCAAATTGCGATTCGCAATTAAGGAATACCTTCCCATTCATTCCTATGGGCGTAGAGGCCCATAGGAATGAATGGGAAGACATTCTCAATTTGCGAATCGCAATTAGAGAATCGCAAATTGAGAATGCAATTTCAAGGGTGCCAGGGTGTCCTTTTGACACCCTGTTGCACCCCTGAAATATGTATGTGTGCACATGTGGCACACATACATGCCCTAAGGGCATGTATGTGTGCCACATGGCACTTTGAAAAATGCTAAAAAGTGCATTTTTCAAAGAAATCGCATATTACCACCATCTTGAAGTTGGTGGTAATTTGCGATTCCTTAAGGCCAACTTGCACTTTTTTGGTGCTTCTTACATTGGATTTAAGGAATCGCAATTTGCGATTCCTTAAATGCAATCGCAAAACAGGGAATCGCAAATTTTGCGATTCCTTATCTTGCGAGGCAGTTTTGCCTTAATACATACCACTAAGCAAAATTTCGGCGTTTGCGAATGCAATTTTGCTTGATACATCTGGCCCGGGTTTCCAGATCTGGGAAGCTGAGGTCCCTCAGGAGTTTTGCAATCTCCCCACAATGTCAGCGGCATCCAAGAAACCCCTGATGTTTGTGTTTGGAGGAAGGTAGTCTTGGGTAGTGCTAAGCTGTGAGCTTTCGCCCTTCCATGTTTGGTCATGTAGTATGGGCTCAAAGCCCCATTCCCTGCTCCAGACCCCGTTTTTGGAAACTGGCATTTTTGGTTGTCAGAGTATGAACCCTGTACAAGCAGGAACCACCTCTCTAGTCAGTGTAAGCTAGATACAGACTCAAAGAAAATCTGTGCTCACCCTCTGGTAGCTTGGCATAGAGCAGTCAAGTTTATCTAAAGGAGTAATGTGTAAAGTATTTGTGCAACACACAGACAGAGTAAGTAACACAATCAAAGCACCACGAAAATACTCCACACAGGGTTAGACGATAAGGTTATATTTCTATGAGAAAAACAAGGCCAAAACTACAAAAATCCAATAAGTAGAACCAGAGTTATGAATTTTTAAAGAATAAATCATAAAGTTGTGCTTAGAAACAAATAGCGATTAGCGCTTTCTTGAATTTGCGCTGGACCTGGGTAAATCCAAAATTCAGGCCCACTGTGATGGATGGCAGGCTGGCTACAGGGCTCATGCACGTCCCGCTGAAAAAGTACCTTGGATGGAGCATGGTTCAACGTCGAAGCTTCGATGCGTCAGTTCGACCCGCATAGGGCGATTAAGGCTTCGCCGACGAAACCCTTTTACGATGCAGGCACTGCGGCGGCATCAAGTAGCACTGTCCATTGTAATCTAACCTTGCAGTCTGTTGAAGCAATGCCGTCGATCAGCTCCTACATCGGCATCGAAGAGCAATGCGTCAGTTCTGATTGGTGCAAAGTCGTCACTGCATCGATTTGTTTTGGTTCTGAACAGCAGACGTCACCTTTCAAGGGCTCAGGACAGGATTGGCATCACTTGGCAGGGCATGACTCACAGATGGCAAAGTCCAGGTGCGGTTGCAGGGTTGAAGGAAGTCTTTGATGACCCTGAGACTTCAGAACAGAAAGCAAGTCAGTAAGCCCTTGGAGTCACTTGGTTCAAATGAGATGGGTCCAGTCCTTATCCTCAACAGGGCAGAGATCAGCAGGCAGCAGTGTAGCACAGCAAAGCAGAAAAGCAGCTCTTCAGAGTAGCAGTCAAGCAGAGTGGCAATCCTTGTAGCACAGCAGTCTTTAGTCCTGGCAGAGTACTTCACAGGTCCAGTAGTGTATTGTCTTGGTAGGGTCAGAGGCCCAGTACTTATTCCCAGTTGTGCCTTTGAATTGGGTGTGACTTTAAAGCATGGTCTTTGACTTGCACACAGGCCCTTTCTTCCCTGCACTGGCTCCAGACTATCAGTAGGGGGTAATCAGCCCTTTGTAGGGAAACAGGACACTGCCTGCCCAGGAAGCGCTAACGGAATGCGGATGAGTTCTCTGTCAGACCTACCGTTCCTGTCTTTGTGACTATCTAGAGGGAATGCACAAAGTGTAGCTGTCATCCACCCCAAAAGTGTATTGGAAACAGGCTGCAGGCACACAGAGCAGTAAGTGCAGAGAAATGCCCACTTTCTAAAAGTGACATTTCTAAAATAGAAAGGTTAAATACAACTTTACCAGTAAAGAGGATTCATCAATACCACTTCAAAGATATAAAACAGGATGTAGTATTCCTTTTTACTCAGGAATTACAGCTTAAAAGTGTCTTCAGGAATTCCCAATGTTAACCTATGAGAGGGGTAGGGCTCACAGTAGTGAAAAACGAATTTGGAAGTTCTTCACTAGCAGGACATGTAAAACTAAAAAGTATATGTCCTGCCTTTTATTTATACAGCACCCTGCCCTATGGGCTACCTAGAGCTTATCATAGGAGTGACTTATGCAGGGGTGGTTCTCCTTTAAGGGCTCCAGGGCTATGTCCTCCTTGTTTTCTAGACCATTTTCATTTTTATTATACCAAGAATGAATAACAATCTATTATTCACTCTTGGTACAATAAAAAAATGCCATCCAGCAGCTGCCTGAGGCAGCTTATGCAACACTATCTGATGGCTGGCGCTGGCGCACAACAGCACCTGCACCAGTCATCATAGAGATTTTCCAGGGCTGGTGAAACTCCCAGCCCAGGCCTCAGGCTCCTGGCATGCCTCAGTGCCTCCCCTATCTGTGATGTTTAAAACATCACAGATCAAGGTAGCCATGGACGCTACAAGCTTAAGCCCTGCAATTCCCATGGCTACATGCCAATCAGCCAGTCACCCCACCCTTTCCCACTTGCCACAGAGTGCAGAAAGGGTGGGGTGAAATAGCAGCTACTGAAACTTCGGGTCTGTGACTGCACAGTTTGAAGTTTCAGTTTCACCATTGTCACATTAGAAGGAAGTGGAGCTGGCGCCAAGCAGATCTTCGTGAAGACCCTGCCAAGCAAAATGATCCCCCTAGAGGTGAATGACCGGGTGTCGCTGGTCAAAAGTGGTTATAACTGCGCTCTTGGGTCCGGGTGTGGCATATGGCTGGAAACCTAGTGCTGAAGCATGTACACTACTCACACTTATCAGCAAGACCTGTGACTCTGCACTAAACTCCCTGGTGCGAATACTCTGGGGAGAAATAAACATGTGTGGCAGTGTCCTGGCGGCCACCAATGTCAAGCACTTAATAGAAGTACTAACTACCGAAAGGTTTGTGGGTGTCGGAATATGTTTGGTCACAGACAGGAATTCCTCATTCTCGCAGCGCTTCATTCTTCTTGCTGTTGGTTCACTAATGAGGCAACACTTAGGATGTCACAGGCATGGCTGATGGTTTCGGACGCGCGAGTAACATTCGAGTAAAAGGTTCTTTTAATCATAGTGCGTAGGCCTGAGAGGGAGAAAGGTGCGCATGCCAAAACATGTATTGACTTACAAACAATGAATGCTAAAAACATTAAGTCAACGCCTGTCACTGATTTAGTTCCTCTCTTATTTCACACGTATTACCTAAACTTGCATTCCCCAAGAATGTTAGCTGTTTTGTCATGTTATGTTATGTTTTGTATTTTTTTCGTGCATACTTCAGGCCGTGCCAGGTGTTTAAGAGAGACTTTGATTCAGAGCGCTGAGGCTGAAGCCAATGCAAAGTGCCTGTCAGGGGGTGGCTTCACTGCAGAGCACACAGAACAATTGTCATGTATTCCAGCTGCAATTGAAATTCTGTGGAAATGTGTGTGAAGGAGGTACATAGAAGTTGTTGGACTTGGCCCTTTTTGGCTAAAGTTCCTTAAACTTTTTGCCTTCCTCCTAGACCTTTTTCTGACATAATGTTGCCGACTTAGATGCTTTGGGCACTTTGCCACTGCTGATCAGTGTCAAAGTGCAAGTGCTACCTGTATAAAGTGTTATGGTAATTGGTTGTCCATAATTGGTATGTTTGCCTTACTAGTGAAGTCCCTAGTAAAGGGCACTATGTGTGCCACCCACACAAGTAACCCTATAGAGAGATCTCAGGCCTGCCACTGCAGTGCCTGCACGCAGTTTGGTAACTGCCTTGTTGTCTTGACAAGTGCACCCACTTGCCAGGCCTTACCTTCCCTTTTATGCACATCAGATACCCCTATAGTAGGCCCAAGGTACCCCCTGGGCAGGGTGCAGTGTGTGTGAAAGGTAGGACATGTACTGAGGTGTGTACCATGTCCTGACAGAGAAATCCTGCCAAATTCGTTTTTCACTGTTGCAAGGCCATCTTGCCCATAGGACAGAATGGGGAATGCTGTGTCCCATGTTTCCAGCATATCTTCCCATAGGCATAAGATGGAGAGATGGAGTTTAGTGTGCCTGAACTCAGAATTTAATAACACATCTTTTTGTGAAGATGGTTTTTGAATTGTGTGTTTAGAAACCATGCTTTTAGAAGTGGCTGGTTTCTTGTCTTAAACCATCCTGTGTGCCTCTGTCTGGTTGTATATTGCCTGCCTGGGTTTAGACGTGACAGGGTGGGGAGGTGAGACAGCAACAGGCTTGCCTACATTTGATGTGGGGGGGGGAGGAGTAGCCCCCTGGATGTGAAGAGGGCTGTGTTGCTGCCACAAAAGGATGGCTCCACCTCCTGCTGAGCGTCTGGGCCCCAGACCCTGACTATCAAAGGAGGAGGGTGTGCACTGGCAGGAAGACACCCAGGTCTGGTTTGGACCGAGGTCAGAGCCCCCTGAACACAAAGACTTCAAAGGCATTTAGGGGTATAAATGTAAGAGCTGAAACCCCTGAACTCAAGACTGAAATCCATACTGAAAAAGGATTGAACCTCCTTGGTGAATGTTAGAAATGGGGGTCTCTAGTTGGCAGAGGTAGGTACCTTTGACCAAATAGGGACCCTTGCTTCTAGTCAGGGTAAGGGGGATACACACTTTAGATAACCCCTGCTTACCCCCTTGGTAGCTTGGCACGAGGAGACAGGCTTATCCCAAAGGCAATGTGTAAAGTATTTGTACCAACACTCACAGTAACACAGTAAAAACACCACAAATAGACACCACACCAGTTTAGAAAAATAAAATATCTTTATCTAAACTAAACAAGACCAAAATGACAAAAATCCAACATACAGGAACTCAGTAGAATGTATTAAAAAAGGGTTGTTGCAAAAATAAACTTGTAGATGATGAATGCGACACTTTAGTCTCAAAGTACCTGGGATGCGTAAAGCAAAACAAACAAAAGGGTCGCAGAGAAGGCGATGCGTCGATTCTTCCTGTGCTCCGGTTACGATGCGACAAGATGGCGCCTCGATGCGTTGCGACTATCGGGTGCGATGCAACAAAATGGCGTTTCTCTTGCGATGCGACAACGTAGAGGCGATGCGTGCATGCCCGACGGCCGTGCGGCGAACTCGGTGATTTTCTGAGCCGCGACAGGCCCTGCGACACGCTTCTCTGGTGATGCGACGACACCCTCAGTGACGGCGACACGCTTCTCTAGTGTTGCGGCGGCGCGCTTCCTCAGCGATGCGACGACCCTGTGACACGCTTCTCCGGTGATGCGACGGCACCCTCAGTGGTGGCAGCACGCTTCTCCAGTGTTGCGGTGGCGAACAGCAGCAGCGGCGACACGCTTCCTCAATGATGCGACAGCGGCTGCTGCGGCAGCGTCACGCTTCTCTCTCGTTGCATCGCGCTTCCAGCTCCCACCAGCAAAAAGGCCTCACACATAGTTACAGGCCCTCCTGGCAGACTGGAACTCCCAGCAAGGAAGTTCAGGGAGCTGGGGGTGAAGTCCTTTTGTTCCTGGGACTTCAGAAACAGGAGGCCACCTCTTCTCAGGCCCTTGGAGACTTCTCTTCAGTTCGACACAGCACTTCAGCAAAGTCGTTCTTCAAGCAGGGGGACACAGCACACAGCAAAGTCCCTTGGGCCTCTCCTCAGTAGAAACAGCAAACTGCAGGCCAGCCCTAGACACACTTGGGCAGTACTTCTCCTCAGTCTCTTCAGCTGATCTTCGTTGGCAGGGATTCCTCTTGATCAGGAAGTAGTCTAACATTCAGGGGTTTCAGCTCTCATATTTATACCCCAAAAGTCTTTGTTCTCTATGTGTGAGGGGTCCTGGACCCAGGAGTTCTGGGTGCACTCTGCCAGTGAACAACTTCTTCCTTTGTTAGTGTGGGCCAGACTGTCAGGACTCACGGGAGGTTTCCTCCTTCTAACTGTATGCTGGCTACCATTTTCCCCCTACAAACTTACCAAAAGTCAGATAATCCCTCAAGCTGGAGTGCTTGTTGGCACCGATGGAACTCCAAGATGGCTGCCAACATGCACATACTGCGACAGCACACCACTGTTAGCAGTCTAGTCTTTTAGGCTTCATGACATCAGGTGAAGTGTGCTTCAACATTCCACTGTGCACTTCACTGAAGAAATAATTTGAAGAGCACCTGTTTTCCCAGCGTCGTGGAAGTCAGTTAGGGTAGTTGCGATAAAATCGGGGTTAGCTTCGTCGGAACTACATTCCCTCACTAATCAGGTTAGTGTTAAACTTGTAGCTAATATAAAACATTCTGTGAGAAAAGGTTATTGTGTCAGAGGTAAATTTCTATTTAAAGAGAAAAAAGGAAACAAGTCAGAATATATTTTCCTTCGTTTGAAAACTGGAAATACTTTTTTCAGTAATTGCTTTCCTTAGCTGAGAAGATTAAATAAAAAGCTTTTTGAATCAGCTGTCTTTTTCAGCTGTTCCAGAATCTGTCAGACGCAGGCGTGACCTTTCAACACGCAGTGTCTTCTTAGACTGAAACTTGTTCACTCTTCTGAGAATTAATTAAAAGGTGAAGTCAGGGTCAAAGGCCCGGCATGTTTCTTTCTCATGCCATGTGTTAAAGAACTCCAGTAATGTTCTCCTCACGTATGGCAGTGCTTCCAGCAAACATTAAAACCAAAGGCCTGAATAAAAGGAACGCTTCCTTTTAACATTTAACCTAAGTTCTGAAGCATTGTTTAAAAAACTAATTAAAGAGAGAAAACCAGTCATCCTACTACAGAAACCCCAGTTCAAGGCCCACTCCAGTCTCTTAACAGTGAGTTAATAGAAAGAAAGAGAAACCCAAATAATACATAAATTAGGAATACAGAAATAAATACTTACCTTATCTTTCTTACATTAAGGAATAGCAGGATCAAGTGCAGATTGTACCTGAGAACGAAAAGGAAAGAGATCTGAGTGAAGACTTCTCATACAACCTAGCAAACAATACATGAGAAGTAGAAGAGAAGTAAGCTTCAGTAAACATTCTGGTAAGATAAGTTATTTATACACCATAGAAAAAACAGTAAGTTAAAAGGCACAATAAATAAAGGTTTTTTACATGTTAATGTTGCAGTCCAGTAAGAAGAAGAAGACGTAGCTGAACAGGCAGAATATTGGAGCAGTCTCTTCTCTGTCCCCAACCCCTTTTCCCCCTTAGAACTTACCTGCAATGGAATACTAAAAGACCTAGCAGGGTTGGTTCTGAGAAGGGTATTGGGACCTAGCGTCATTCTGCTCCTGTGTGGTTCAGACAGCAAAAGGGATTTAGACCCTGACAGAGTGAAGTGCCCACGTTGGTACAAGCACCTGAGCAGAATGGCAGAAGGACTTGATTTAAAAAATTTGGGCGAGATTTTGAGTAATATACAAAGGGACTTGGAGGCAGTCAGAGAGGAAAATAAAATACTAAGACAGGAGATAATAACCTTTAAAACGGGAACACCAGCTTTGGGATCTAGGCCAAGCACCGCATCCTTTGAAACCCAGAGTCCTAACATCAGCACTTCATCCTTTGCCCCCACACAAGTAATCCACTCATTATCCCCAGTAATTCCTCTTGCCCCTCCAGAGCGATTTAATGGAGACCCGCAGAAAGCGCAAATTTTTTTGACCCAATGCTCTCTGCATTTTATGTGCCGTCCAACGATCTTCCCCGATGCTCAATCCCGAGTGGCGTTTATCTTGTCCTACCTTAGTGGGGACGCCGCCTCATGGTCCATGCCACTAGTAACCAAGGATGACCCAATTTTGTACAGTTTAGATGACTTCAAGAAGGAATTTCTCCGAATTTTTGATAGAAGAACAGCATCTCAAGCTTCAGACAACGAACTGTTGGAATTAAAGCAAGGAAACCGAGAACTCGTGTCTTACCTAGCCCAATTTAATAAACTAGTGGTCGAGACCAACTGGCCCGAGGATAAAAGAGCAGCAGTATTCTATAGAGGATTGCGAGAGGAATTGAAGGACGCTCTATCTCAAATCCCTAATCGACCCACCGACATCTCTGCCTTAGTGGATTTAACCTTAGAGATCGATTATCGGCAAAGTGAGCGGAAAGGAGAACGGCGGAAGGAGCTTAGACCAAGTGTTCCTCGTTTTGACCGTGTCAAAACAGAATCCACACGGACAGTAGAGAGTTCTTCGGGAATTGAACCCATGCAAATCGGTGTAGTCAGAGGTCCACTCTCTAAAGAAGAAAAAGAAAAGAGAAGGCTGAACAAACTGTGCCTATATTGTGGAAGAAGTGGACATTTTGTCAAGAATTGCTTAAAAAGACCAAAGTTGCCTGCTAAGGAGAAGGAAAACTAGAGGCACCACAGGTAAGGGGAGTTGGACCTGTGGATGCGAATGGAAAACGACTCCAACAAATCACCAATTGGCAAACACACTACAAGTCTCCTCTCCCCATTTGGTTATGACTGTGACCTTAAGGTTTAGAGATGTGGTTTTGACAGGAATCATCGTCATGGTAGATTCTGGGGCAACAGGTAATTTCTCCGACCACAAATTCGCTAGCCTGATCGGTTTACAAGCTATCAAGAAGGAGAAAAGTGAGAAGGTCAGAGCGGTGGATGGTACGGATTTAACTTCAGGGCCCATAACCAGTCATACTGAATTGGTACACATGACTACTGTCGAAGGACACCAAGAGACCTTGCAATTTAATTTAATAGACGCCCCCAATTTCAACTGATTCTAGGTCTACCATGGCTAACGGAACACAACCCGTTAATTGATTGGGGAGCCCGAACTATTCAATTAAATTCAGACTACTGCACCAAAAATTGTTTCGACGACCAGACACATTCTTCTGTAATCTGCGCTGCCACCCAATTGTGTGAAGGTGGAGGTTCGGTATGTGCGATCCAAACTACCATGATACCAGATGAATACCAAGACTTTGCAGACGTCTTTGATGAGAAAAAGGCAGAGACGTTACCCCCCCACAGGCCCTATGACTGCAAAATTGATCTAGAACCAGGGGCTAATCTACCATGCAGCAGAGTTTACGCATTAACGGAGAAGGAAAACATCCATTTGAAGGAATACCTAGCTAAGAATCTGGAGAACGGATTTATCCGACCGTCGCAGTCCCCTGTCTCTTCCCCACTTTTTTTCGTGCCGAAAAAGGGGGAGATCTCAGGACTTGTATTGACTTTAGAGCGATTAACAGGATAACTGTGAAGAATCGTTATCCATTGCCTCTCATTTCAGTACTAATTGATCAAGTGAAGGAAGCAAAGATATACACTCGCCTAGACCTACGAGGAGCGTACCACTTGATTAGACTCCGGGAAGGCGACGAGTGGAAGACTGCGTTCAGGACCAAATTTGGCCTTTATGAGTATCTTGTGATGCCATATGGTCTCTGTAACGCACCAGCGGCCTTCCAGTACTTTATCAATGATGTTTTAAGTGAATTCATTGACCGATGCGCTATAGTATACATAGATGACATCCTGATTTATTCCAACACGGTTGAAGAACATCACAACCAGGTCAGAGCAGTTTTACAACGTCTACGAGAGAACTCTCTATACGTTAAATTGGAGAAATGCCTCTTCAACACAGATACAGTAGAATTCCTAGGTTTTGTGTTATCACCTGCAGGAGTTCGAATGGATGAGCAAAAAGTGAAGGCGATAACAGACTGGAAATCTCCTACCAGTATCAAAGAGGTTCAAAGCTTTATCGGATTCTCTAATTTTTACAGACGATTCATTAATGGATTCTCCAATAAGATACTTCCGCTGACTCGTCTTCTGAAGAAAGGAGTTCCGTTCCAATGGTCAGAAGAAGCAGAAGAAGCTTTTCAGTTGATGAAGGACAGTTTCACCACAGCACCGGTGCTGCTTCATGCAGATCCCTCTGAGCCTTTTTATTTGGAGACAGACGCATCGGACCTAGCCATCGGGGGAATACTTTCTCAGAGGCACAAGGACACGGGACAGTTACACCCGGTGGCATATCGGTCCCGCAAACTCAACCCTGCGGAATGCAACTATACGATTACAGAAAAAGAACTCTTGGCAATCAAAGATGCCTTCAAAGATTGGAGGCATTACTTAATGGGGGCAAAACACACTGTAACGGTGTTTACGGACCACCGCAACCTAAAATTTTTGCGATCTGCTCGAACTCTCACACCACGTCAGCTGCGTTGGTCTCTTTACTTCGCGGACTTTGATTTTGTTATCACTTTTCGTCCCGGATCCAAGAATGGAAAGGCTGATGTCCTCTCTAGACTCGACACAGAAAATCAAACTTCAGTCATTGAAAACCAGCAAATCATACCTGATGGAAAATTCATTGGAACTATCTCCTTAGAACCTTTTGAACATCACGTTCGAAATTTGATGACCGACCTTGAAATGGAGAACTGGGCCACAGAAGATCCACAACGTTTCATTCGCAATGGCCTCCCCTATTTAGGTACCACCCTGTATTTACCCACCAAGGAGCTTCAGCTGAAGGCAATGCAGGAATGTCACGACAACCCTCTGGCTGGCCACAAAGGTGTTGTGAAAACCGAAGAATTACTCAAACGTCGTTTCTGGTGGCCATACATGTGCCGAGACGTCCGTCAATATGTGTTAGGCTGTGAAATTTGTGCACGGGGAAAATCGGACAGACAAGCTCCTAAAGGTCTCCTACAACCCATGCCAACCCCCCCATATCCTTGGCACACAGTCTCCTTAGATTTGATTGTTGATCTACCTTCTTCCCATGGGTATGATACCATTCTTGTAGTTGTCGACACTTTTAGTAAGATGGCACATTATATACCCTTCAAAGGTACACCCACTGCTAAACAATTGTCCCAACTTTTCAATCAACATGTTATTCGCCTTCATGGGATTCCTAGGGTCCTCGTTTCAGACAGGGGCTCTCAGTTCCTATCACGATTTTGGAAGGCTTACATCAAAGGCCTTAATATTGACCATCGTTATTCCACCAGTTTTCACCCAGAAACTGATGGTCAGACTGAACGCATTAACCAAGACCTAGAACAACACCTCAGACTTTATTTGTTAGATGAGGAGGGTGACTGGCCTGACCACTTATGGACTGCGGAGTATGCTCACAATAATGCTCTAAATGTATCCACTGGCCACTCCCTTTCTTTATAAACTCAGGCAGACATCCCAATTCTCATGCTAATTTTGATGATATTAATGTTCCTGCTGTTCAAGATATTGCCCGACAGTTAACTAAAATTCATCACTCAGTAACCCAGAATTTGTCGATCGCGAAGGATCGTTACAAACACTTCGCTGACCGAAAACGTAAAAAAGAACCTGAGCTTCATGTAGGAGACTTAGTCTGGTTGAGTACAAAAAATCTCAGACTCAAAGGTCCCCGTAAATTTCAGCCTCGTTTTATGGGTCCTTATCCAATTGAGAAGGTCATAAATCCAGTCACTTATCAACTATCTCTTCCTGGTTCTACCAAAATTCATCCAGTATTTCATGTTTCTCTCCTTAAACCAATTCAACCGGGGTTGCGTAGGGTTTCCCCTCCTGATCCTCTGATGGTTAATGGTGAGGCGGAGTACGAAGTTAAACGAATTTTGGATTCAAAACTCATCCGCAATGAAATTTTCTACCTCATTGATTGGCAAGGTTATGGACCTGATGAACGTTCCTGGGAAAAGAGTACTAATGTCCATGCCCCCGTTTAATTAGAGCCTTTCATGCCAAATTCCCTGCCAAACCACGACCGGAGGAAACCCCGTTGGGAGGGGGTACTGTCAGGACTCACGGGAGGTTTCCTCCTTCTAACTGTATGCTGGCTACCATTTTCCCCCTACAAACTTACCAAAAGTCAGATAATCCCTCAAGCTGGAGTGCTTGTTGGCACCGATGGAACTCCAAGATGGCTGCCAACATGCACATACTGCGACAGCACACCACTGTTAGCAGTCTAGTCTTTTAGGCTTCATGACATCAGGTGAAGTGTGCTTCAACATTCCACTGTGCACTTCACTGAAGAAATAATTTGAAGAGCACCTGTTTTCCCAGCGTCGTGGAAGTCAGTTAGGGTAGTTGCGATAAAATCGGGGTTAGCTTCGTCAGAACTACATTCCCTCACTAATCAGGTTAGTGTTAAACTTGTAGCTAATATAAAACATTCTGTGAGAAAAGGTTATTGTGTCAGAGGTAAATTTCTATTTAAAGAGAAAAAAGGAAACAAGTCAGAATATATTTTCCTTCGTTTGAAAACTGGAAATACTTTTTCAGTAATTGCTTTCCTTAGCTGAGAAGATTAAATAAAAAGCTTTTTGAATCAGCTGTCTTTTTCAGCTGTTCCAGAATCTGTCAGACACAGGCGTGACCTTTCAACACGCAGTGTCTTCTTAGACTGAAACTTGTTCACTCTTCTGAGAATTAATTAAAAGGTGAAGTCAGGGTCAAAGGCCCGGCATGTTTCTTTCTCATGCCATGTGTTAAAGAACTCCAGTAATGTTCTCCTCACGTATGGCAGTGCTTCCAGCAAACATTAAAACCAAAGGCCTGAATAAAAGGAACGCTTCCTTTTAACATTTAACCTAAGTTCTGAAGCATTGTTTAAAAAACTAATTAAAGAGAGAAAACCAGTCATCCTACTACAGAAACCCCAGTTCAAGGCCCACTCCAGTCTCTTAACAGTGAGTTAATAGAAAGAAAGAGAAACCCAAATAATACATAAATTAGGAATACAGAAATAAATACTTACCTTATCTTTCTTACATTAAGGAATAGCAGGATCAAGTGCAGATTGTACCTGAGAAACGAAAAGGAAAGAGATCTGAGTGAAGACTTCTCATACAACCTAGCAAACAATACATGAGAAGTAGAAGAGAAGTAAGCTTCAGTAAACATTCTGGTAAGATAAGTTATTTATACACCATAGAAAAAACAGTAAGTTAAAAGGCACAATAAATAAAGGTTTTTTACATGTTAATGTTGCAGTCCAGTAAGAAGAAGAAGACGTAGCTGAACAGGCAGAATATTGGAGCAGTCTCTTCTCTGTCCCCAACCCCTTTTCCCCCCTTAGAACTTACCTGCAATGGAATACTAAAAGACCTAGCAGGGTTGGTTCTGAGAAGGGTATTGGGACCTAGCGTCATTCTGCTCCTGTGTGGTTCAGACAGCAAAAGGGATTTAGACCCTGACACAGGGTCATCAGACACACCGCAGGAGGTGGAGCCAGCATTGTGGAAGGCAGGCACAGCCCTATTCAGGCCCAGATGCTACTCCTCCCACCACTCCAAATACAGATAGGTCTATTCAGCCTAGTGCTGACTCACCCAGACTCCTGGAGCCACCCATAAAAAATACCATATATCAGTCACCCATCAAGAATGTGATTCGGAAGGTCGTTGGATAATAGTTAAACTTCTCTTAAATCAAATTCCTTTAGTCCTTTTTAACATTTACGCACCAGTTACTGTTGACAATGTTTTTTGGACTCATGTTTCTGAGAAACTCCTCTTATTTGACAATGAATATATTATTTTTGGTGGCGATTGCAATCAGGTTTTTGACCCTATATTAGATAGACACTCTTCTGTCAGATTCTCTAACACTAAGATGCATTCCCAATTTACTTCCACCATAAGAAGCAAATCCCTTGTAGACATCTGGAGACTCTGTAATCCTGATACTCGAGAATATAGTTTTTATTCCCCTTCACATCACTCACAATCCCGAATAGATTATCTTTTCTTTAGTAAATCCCTATCTCAACTAGTTTCTCATTCCGAAATTGGATCCATTTTAATATCTGACCACGCTCCAGTTTCTGTTGATTTTGATTTGTTACCTTTTACTCCTCATGCACGCAGATGGCGTTTCAATAATACTTTACTATCCGATCCTAATTTTACAAGCGAGTTCACCTCTTTTGCTTCTGAATTCTTTTCCTTAAACTCTACTCCGAATACTTCTCCCGTTATGATCTGGGACTCCTTTAAAGCTGCGACTAGAGGCTTTATTATCAAGTTTGTCTCTCAGAAGAAGAAATTTTTTTAAACTAAAAACTCCCAAATGCTTGCTGAAATTAAACGTCTTGAGTATACTTACTATCACTCAAACTCTGAATCTTCATTAAAAAATCTTATCACCGCAAAATTTAAGTTTAATAAGTCAACCACTGAAGCTGCTTCTTCATATCTTTTAAAGAGCAGTGCTCGTTATTATGGAGGTCAAAATAAGATGGGAAAATTATTAGCTAATTATTTGAAAATAAGACGTGATCGGACTAAAATAGAGTCTATACGAAATAACGCTGGTATTTCCTTATTTAAAGATAATGACATTTTAAATGAATTTGTTTCCTTTTATAAAACATTATACACTCCCGAACAACAAGTATCCTCAACTAATCTTTCGACTTATTTTCAATCTATTGACCCTCCTCCTTCTCACGGTATTGACTTTACATCCTTGGAAACGGATATTACTCTTTCTGAAATTACGCATGTAGTTTCAGTCCTAAAAAGGGAAAGGCTCCGGGCCCAGATGGATTCACTATTGAATTTTATGCGCATTTTGCTAATCTACTTCTTCCCCGTCTTCTATTACTTTTTAATTCTTTTATCACAATTGGTGCATCTTCTGGAACATTTCAAGAAGCCATGATTTGTTTAATACCCAAAGATAACAAAGACCCCTCTCTTTGCAAAAATTATCGTCCGATCTCCTTAGTCAATCTTGATTATAAGATTTTTGCAAAAATTCTTGCTCTTCGTATTGATCCCATTTTACCTATTCTTATTGGCCCCGAACAATCGGGTTTTGTAAAAGGTCGTTTATCTGCTGATAATTCCAGAGTCTTTTTTAATATCCTTAGTAAGGCTTCCTCTCTTCAGTACCCAATTGCAGCTATAGCGTTAGACGCAGAGAAAGCATTTGATAGAATTGGATGGGATTTTATGTTTCGCGCACTAAGATGGATAGGATTTCCTCCTAAACTAATATCCTTTATTTCATTATTGTACTCGGGTCCTAAAGCTTCTATTTTTGTTAATCGAGGAATTTCAGATTATTTTTCTCTTTTTAGAGGAGTACGTCAAGGATGTCCCCTTTCTCCTCTTTTATTTATAATAGCACTAGAACCCTTTTTAACTAGAATTAGACAGGACGATCAGATCACCGGTTTTCAACTTGACACCTCTCAAATTAAAATGTCTGTCTATGCAGATGATATACTCTTATACTGCTCTAATCCTTCTACGTCTATCCCCTCTTTTATAAAACAAGTTGATATGTTCTCTCAGTTATCCGGTTATCGTCTCAACTCAGACAAATGTGAAGTTCTTCCCCTCAATGTGCTTTGTCTTAAACAAGATTTCATTTCTACCGGTTTTTCCTGGCAAACTTCCAAGATAAAATATCTGGGCCTATGGTTCTCTACGAACATTCCGGAAACGCTAAAACTAAATTTTGCCCACATAACTAAAACTTTGTCTGAATCTATTGATCGCTGGCACCCTCTTTTTCTCTCTTGGTGGGGACGACTGGACTCCATTAAGATGATGCTCTCTCCTTTAATTCTATATATTATTTCCATGATTCCTGTACATATTCCTGGATTTTACTTTAAAAACATTGATTCTCTTTTAACAAAATTCCTTTGGAAAAACAAATCTCCCCGAATAGCTCTGTCTACCTTGAAAGCAGACAAAACTTCTGGTGGTCTTAAATTTCCTGATTTTAAAAAATATCATTATGCATTTTCTTTAAAACAATCCTCCCGTTGGCTTTCTCTCGATCAGAATCCGTATCCTCCCATCTGGTTGACCATAGAAAATTACTTTATAACACCGTTCAAGTTTAAAGAATCTCTTGCTTTTACCAACAATGTTTCTGGTCTTAGAACTCCAACCATCTCACATGCTCGTAAAATTCTTGCTCCACTAATACCCTCCTTTTACCCTTCGTATTCTTCGCTAGATAAAAAACCCATTTGGCATAATAAATTATTACGAATTAAAAATCGTTCCATTTACTGGAGATCCTGGAGAGCTAAGGGACTACTCTGGATTTCACAATTATTACTCAATAATATCCCTTTATCCTTTTCAGATCTTCAAGCACAATTTTCCTTACCATCTTCTTGTAAAACTCAATATAACCTTTTATACACTTCTCTTTCTCAATACCTTCGATCTCTACCATCAACGCCTTCTCCTTCCCCCAAATGTTCCAAAATATTTCCCTTACTATCTATCTCTTCCTCAGCTTCATCTCTATATAAATGCTTATCCCTTACGTCTGATAGGAGCAAAACAAAGGCTGAATTGGCTTGGGAAAAGGATCTTATAGAATGCTGGACAACCCCTTTTGGGATAAGTTGTGGCTCAAAATTCACAAAACTTCCAGAGCAGCTAACACTTCTCAAACCCTCTATTTTGTTTATCAGCGCCTCTTATTTACTCCCGCAAAACTAGCCTCCTTTTCTACAGACTCTACCTCTACTTGTTGGTCTTGCCCCTGCATAAATGCTGATTTAAAACACATGCTTTTTGATTGTCCCTCGGTGTACCGCTTTTGGCAATTAGTGTGGTCTCAAATTAACAGAATTTTTCAAATAAAAATTCCCTTCTCCCCTCTAACGTTTTTCTAGGCTCCCTATCACCTTCCTGGCCCCAATCTCCATCTAATTTTAAACTAGTAGATTTGTTATTGGCAATAGCTCTTCACCTTATAACTTCCAATTGGAAACAGGCCGACAAAGTCACCTTTAGAGCCTGGTGGAATGCCGTTTGTTTTCATCACAGACTTGATACTAACTACTGTACCCCTACTTCTCTGTCCATTAAAAGAGACCTTTTGTGGATCCCTATTTCCACGTACTTAACTCGTATCGCTTCTCATACTGACCCATCAGTTAAAACTTCTGATGAAGTTCGGAAACCTCCTTGATATACTTGTTGTTTTTAATCTGTTTTAAACAAGTTTTCATCAATATTCCCTTTGATGTTTTTACATATATAACTTGTTGATTGTATCTCTTAAATTGCCATTTATGTATATAGAAATCTAGTTCATGTGTTATTTCTCTTTTTATGATTATAATCGTATTAAGACTATAACAGTATATGTTTCCCCCTCCCCTTGCTCCCCTTCTTTTCTTGTTTCTTCTCCTCCTCTTTTTCCTTTCTCCTTCCCCACTTTTTCATAGAATGATTTCTTGGAAAATTATTATCTTAATGTCATGTATTTTATGCTTCTTGCTATATTTCTTGTACCTTGTTTCATTCTTGATGAATAAACCTAAACTTAAAAAAAAGAAGACATTTATATAGGGATATGGGGCTATGAGTCATGGAGCACATTTTCTGTGTTTTCATTCCATACTTTCCACCTCTAAATCAGGCCTATAGTCCCTATAAAACAAATAGCTGTAACTGGACATTGAGGAAAGGATTTACTTATTTTTCACACACTGCAGGCCAGCAAGCACAGTTGCTGCGCTGTGTTGCATGAAAGGAGACAGCAGAAATGCACCATATCATTTAAGATATGGCGCATTTCTGCTGTCCTCTAGTGCTGGTGCAATGTGTGCTCCCTCGCGCCAACGCAGGCACCTTTGCACCATGATGCATGCATAACGGGCAAGACTTCTTTTGTGCATTAAGGGATTAAAGGCCTTTTCGTCTTTCTGTGTATGCTGCAGATGCAACACACATAGTAAGAAGAAGTAACAAGGAGAAGTAAAGCTATTTCTCCTAGTTACAAATGTTTCAGGGAGGCGCAGCTTTTTGATGCATTCCCAGGTTTACGAGCTTTAGTAAATCTGGGAATGTGCCAAAATCCATGGGTGGATGCATGTGAATACCTAGGCTCCACCAATGGAACGCCTCCCTAATGCAAAGTAACACAAGGCAGTGTTATGCACTGGCTTGCGTTACTTTTGGAAAAAATCCCATGCAAAGCTACACAAATCTGATCTGCATGGCTTTGAAAATCATAAATAACATTTGGTGTCATGGCAGCGCCATTAAAGTGGCATGCCCACGACACATAATATTAGTAAATCTGGCCCCCTCTGTTTATTGAGTGTAGCTACCTGCGTTGTGCAGTAATTCAGATGTTCTACTAACTTCTCGATTAAGCAGTCACTGCTCGCTACAGACCTGCATATTCACATGGTATCTCTGCATGTTACATGATACTGGCTGTCTTGATATGGTCTCAAGGTAAAGAGTGAATGCAGTGTGCAAAACATGAGCTGAAAAGTTCTCCAGTCACCGGGGGCAGATGTATCAAGGATTGCATTTGCGATTCCTTAATAGCGAATTTTAGCGAATTGCTATTAAGGAATCGCAAAATGCTATGTATGTAGGAATCGCAATAATAATTGCGATTCCTTAATATTCCTTAATTGCGAATTGCAAATTGCGATTCGCAATTAAGGAATACCTTCCCATTCATTCCTATGGGCGTAGAGGCCCATAGGAATGAATGGGAAGACATTCTCAATTTGCGAATCGCAATTAGAGAATCGCAAATTGAGAATGCAATTTCAAGGGTGCCAGGGTGTCCTTTTGACACCCTGTTGCACCCCTGAAATATGTATGTGTGCACATGTGGCACACATACATGCCCTAAGGGCATGTATGTGTGCCACATGGCACTTTGAAAATGCTAAAAAGTGCATTTTTCAAAGAAATGTATATTACCACCATCTTGAAGTTGGTGGTAATTTGCGATTCCTTAAGGCCAAATTGCACTTTTTGGTGCTTCTTACATTGGATTTAAGGAATCGCAATTTGCGATTCCTTAAATGCAATCGCAAAACAGGGAATCGCAAATTTTGCGATTCCTTATCTTGCGAGGCAGTTTTGCCTTAATACATACCACTAAGCAAAATTTCGGCGTTTGCGAATGCAATTTTGCTTGATACATCTGGCCCCGGGTTTCCAGATCTGGGAAGCTGAGGTCCCTCAGGAGTTTTGCAATCTCCCCACAATGTCAGCGGCATCCAAGAAACCCCTGATGTTTGTGTTTGGAGGAAGGTAGTCTTGGGTAGTGCTAAGCTGTGAGCTTTCGCCCTTCCATGTTTGGTCATGTAGTATGGGCTCAAAGCCCCATTCCCTGCTCCAGACCCCGTTTTTGGAAACTGGCATTTTTGGTTGTCAGAGTATGAACCCTGTACAAGCAGGAACCACCTCTCTAGTCAGTGTAAGCTAGATACAGACTCAAAGAAAATCTGTGCTCACCCTCTGGTAGCTTGGCATAGAGCAGTCAAGTTTATCTAAAGGAGTAATGTGTAAAGTATTTGTGCAACACACAGACAGAGTAAGTAACACAATCAAAGCACCACGAAAATACTCCACACAGGGTTAGACGATAAGGTTATATTTCTATGAGAAAAACAAGGCCAAAACTACAAAAATCCAATAAGTAGAACCAGAGTTATGAATTTTTAAAGAATAAATCATAAAGTTGTGCTTAGAAACAAATAGCGATTAGCGCTTTCTTGAATTTGCGCTGGACCTGGGTAAATCCAAAATTCAGGCCCACTGTGATGGATGGCAGGCTGGCTACAGGGCTCATGCACGTCCCGCTGAAAAAGTACCTTGGATGGAGCATGGTTCAACGTCGAAGCTTCGATGCGTCAGTTCGACCCGCATAGGGCGATTAAGGCTTCGCCGACGAAACCCTTTTACGATGCAGGCACTGCGGCGGCATCAAGTAGCACTGTCCATTGTAATCTAACCTTGCAGTCTGTTGAAGCAATGCCGTCGATCAGCTCCTACATCGGCATCGAAGAGCAATGCGTCAGTTCTGATTGGTGCAAAGTCGTCACTGCATCGATTTGTTTTGGTTCTGAACAGCAGACGTCACCTTTCAAGGGCTCAGGACAGGATTGGCATCACTTGGCAGGGCATGACTCACAGATGGCAAAGTCCAGGTGCGGTTGCAGGGTTGAAGGAAGTCTTTGATGACCCTGAGACTTCAGAACAGAAAGCAAGTCAGTAAGCCCTTGGAGTCACTTGGTTCAAATGAGATGGGTCCAGTCCTTATCCTCAACAGGGCAGAGATCAGCAGGCAGCAGTGTAGCACAGCAAAGCAGAAAAGCAGCTCTTCAGAGTAGCAGTCAAGCAGAGTGGCAATCCTTGTAGCACAGCAGTCTTTAGTCCTGGCAGAGTACTTCACAGGTCCAGTAGTGTATTGTCTTGGTAGGGTCAGAGGCCCAGTACTTATTCCCAGTTGTGCCTTTGAATTGGGTGTGACTTTAAAGCATGGTCTTTGACTTGCACACAGGCCCTTTCTTCCCTGCACTGGCTCCAGACTATCAGTAGGGGGTAATCAGCCCTTTGTAGGGGAAACAGGACACTGCCTGCCCAGGAAGCGCTAACGGAATGCGGATGAGTTCTCTGTCAGACCTACCGTTCCTGTCTTTGTGACTATCTAGAGGGAATGCACAAAGTGTAGCTGTCATCCACCCCAAAAGTGTATTGGAAACAGGCTGCAGGCACACAGAGCAGTAAGTGCAGAGAAATGCCCACTTTCTAAAAGTGACATTTCTAAAATAGAAAGGTTAAATACAACTTTACCAGTAAAGAGGATTCATCAATACCACTTCAAAGATATAAAACAGGATGTAGTATTCCTTTTTACTCAGGAATTACAGCTTAAAAGTGTCTTCAGGAATTCCCAATGTTAACCTATGAGAGGGGTAGGGCTCACAGTAGTGAAAAACGAATTTGGAAGTTCTTCACTAGCAGGACATGTAAAACTAAAAAGTATATGTCCTGCCTTTTATTTATACAGCACCCTGCCCTATGGGCTACCTAGAGCTTATCATAGGAGTGACTTATGCAGGGGTGGTTCTCCTTTAAGGGCTCCAGGGCTATGTCCTCCTTGTTTTCTAGACCATTTTCATTTTTATTATACCAAGAATGAATAACAATCTATTATTCACTCTTGGTACAATAAAAAAATGCCATCCAGCAGCTGCCTGAGGCAGCTTATGCAACACTATCTGATGGCTGGCGCTGGCGCACAACAGCACCTGCACCAGTCATCATAGAGATTTTCCAGGGCTGGTGAAACTCCCAGCCCAGGCCTCAGGCTCCTGGCATGCCTCAGTGCCTCCCCTATCTGTGATGTTTAAAACATCACAGATCAAGGTAGCCATGGACGCTACAAGCTTAAGCCCTGCAATTCCCATGGCTACATGCCAATCAGCCAGTCACCCCACCCTTTCCCACTTGCCACAGAGTGCAGAAAGGGTGGGGTGAAATAGCAGCTACTGAAACTTCGGGTCTGTGACTGCACAGTTTGAAGTTTCAGTTTCACCATTGTCACATTAGAAGGAAGTGGAGCTGGCGCCAAGCAGATCTTCGTGAAGACCCTGCCAAGCAAAATGATCCCCCTAGAGGTGAATGACCGGGTGTCGCTGGTCAAAAGTGGTTATAACTGCGCTCTTGGGTCCGGGTGTGGCATATGGCTGGAAACCTAGTGCTGAAGCATGTACACTACTCACACTTATCAGCAAGACCTGTGACTCTGCACTAAACTCCCTGGTGCGAATACTCTGGGGAGAAATAAACATGTGTGGCAGTGTCCTGGCGGCCACCAATGTCAAGCACTTAATAGAAGTACTAACTACCGAAAGGTTTGTGGGTGTGGGAATATGTTTGGTCACAGACAGGAATTCCTCATTCTCGCAGCGCTTCATTCTTCTTGCTGTTGGTTCACTAATGAGGCAACACTTAGGATGTCACAGGCATGGCTGATGGTTTCGGACGCGCGAGTAACATTCGAGTAAAAGGTTCTTTTAATCATAGTGCGTAGGCCTGAGAGGGAGAAAGGTGCGCATGCCAAAACATGTATTGACTTACAAACAATGAATGCTAAAAACATTAAGTCAACGCCTGTCACTGATTTAGTTCCTCTCTTATTTCACACGTATTACCTAAACTTGCATTCCCCAAGAATGTTAGCTGTTTTGTCATGTTATGTTATGTTTTGTATTTTTTTCGTGCATACTTCAGGCCGTGCCAGGTGTTTAAGAGAGACTTTGATTCAGAGCGCTGAGGCTGAAGCCAATGCAAAGTGCCTGTCAGGGGGTGGCTTCACTGCAGAGCACACAGAACAATTGTCATGTATTCCAGCTGCAATTGAAATTCTGTGGAAATGTGTGTGAAGGAGGTACATAGAAGTTGTTGGACTTGGCCCTTTTTGGCTAAAGTTCCTTAAACTTTTGCCTTCCTCCTAGACCTTTTTCTGACATAATGTTGCCGACTTAGATGCTTTGGGCACTTTGCCACTGCTGATCAGTGTCAAAGTGCAAGTGCTACCTGTATAAAGTGTTATGGTAATTGGTTGTCCATAATTGGTATGTTTGCCTTACTAGTGAAGTCCCTAGTAAAGGGCACTATGTGTGCCACCCACACAAGTAACCCTATAGAGAGATCTCAGGCCTGCCACTGCAGTGCCTGCACGCAGTTTGGTAACTGCCTTGTTGTCTTGACAAGTGCACCCACTTGCCAGGCCTTACCTTCCCTTTTTATGCACATCAGATACCCCTATAGTAGGCCCAAGGTACCCCCCTGGGCAGGGTGCAGTGTGTGTGAAAGGTAGGACATGTACTGAGGTGTGTACCATGTCCTGACAGAGAAATCCTGCCAAATTCGTTTTTCACTGTTGCAAGGCCATCTTGCCCATAGGACAGAATGGGGAATGCTGTGTCCCATGTTTCCAGCATATATTCCCATAGGCATAAGATGGAGAGATGGAGTTTAGTGTGCCTGAACTCAGAATTTAATAACACATCTTTTTGTGAAGATGGTTTTTGAATTGTGTGTTTAGAAACCATGCTTTTAGAAGTGGCTGGTTTCTTGTCTTAAACCATCCTGTGTGCCTCTGTCTGGTTGTATATTGCCTGCCTGGGTTTAGACGTGACAGGGTGGGGAGGTGAGACAGCAACAGGCTTGCCTACATTTGATGTGGGGGGAGGAGTAGCCCCTGGATGTGAAGAGGGCTGTGTTGCTGCCACAAAAGGATGGCTCCACCTCCTGCTGAGCGTCTGGGCCCCAGACCCTGACTATCAAAGGAGGAGGGTGTGCACTGGCAGGAAGACACCCAGGTCTGGTTTGGACCGAGGTCAGAGCCCCCTGAACACAAAGACTTCAAAGGCATTTAGGGGTATAAATGTAAGAGCTGAAACCCCTGAACTCAAGACTGAAATCCATACTGAAAAAGGATTGAACCTCCTTGGTGAATGTTAGAAATGGGGGTCTCTAGTTGGCAGAGGTAGGTACCTTTGACCAAATAGGGACCCTTGCTTCTAGTCAGGGTAAGGGGGATACACACTTTAGATAACCCCTGCTTACCCCCTTGGTAGCTTGGCACGAGGAGACAGGCTTATCCCAAAGGCAATGTGTAAAGTATTTGTACCAACACTCACAGTAACACAGTAAAAACACCACAAATAGACACCACACCAGTTTAGAAAAATAAAATATCTTTATCTAAACTAAACAAGACCAAAATGACAAAAATCCAACATACAGGAACTCAGTAGAATGTATTAAAAAGGGTTGTTGCAAAAATAAACTTGTAGATGATGAATGCGACACTTTAGTCTCAAAGTACCTGGGATGCGTAAAGCAAAACAAACAAAAGGGTCGCAGAGAAGGCGATGCGTCGATTCTTCCTGTGCTCCGGTTACGATGCGACAAGATGGCGCCTCGATGCGTTGCGACTATCGGGTGCGATGCAACAAAATGGCGTTTCTCTTGCGATGCGACAACGTAGAGGCGATGCGTGCATGCCCGACGGCCGTGCGGCGAACTCGGTGATTTTCTGAGCCGCGACAGGCCCTGCGACACGCTTCTCTGGTGATGCGACGACACCCTCAGTGACGGCGACACGCTTCTCTAGTGTTGCGGCGGCGCGCTTCCTCAGCGATGCGACGACCCTGTGACACGCTTCTCCGGTGATGCGACGGCACCCTCAGTGGTGGCAGCACGCTTCTCCAGTGTTGCGGTGGCGAACAGCAGCAGCGGCGACACGCTTCCTCAATGATGCGACAGCGGCTGCTGCGGCAGCGTCACGCTTCTCTCTCGTTGCATCGCGCTTCCAGCTCCCACCAGCAAAAAGGCCTCACACATAGTTACAGGCCCTCCTGGCAGACTGGAACTCCCAGCAAGGAAGTTCAGGGAGCTGGGGGTGAAGTCCTTTTGTTCCTGGGACTTCAGAAACAGGAGGCCACCTCTTCTCAGGCCCTTGGAGACTTCTCTTCAGTTCGACACAGCACTTCAGCAAAGTCGTTCTTCAAGCAGGGGGACACAGCACACAGCAAAGTCCCTTGGGCCTCTCCTCAGTAGAAACAGCAAACTGCAGGCCAGCCCTAGACACACTTGGGCAGTACTTCTCCTCAGTCTCTTCAGCTGATCTTCGTTGGCAGGGATTCCTCTTGATCAGGAAGTAGTCTAACATTCAGGGGTTTCAGCTCTCATATTTATACCCCAAAAGTCTTTGTTCTCTATGTGTGAGGGGTCCTGGACCCAGGAGTTCTGGGTGCACTCTGCCAGTGAACAACTTCTTCCTTTGTTAGTGTGGGCCAGGGTCATCAGACACACCGCAGGAGGTGGAGCCAGCATTGTGGAAGGCAGGCACAGCCCTATTCAGGCCCAGATGCTACTCCTCCCACCACTCCAAATACAGATAGGTCTATTCAGCCTAGTGCTGACTCACCCAGACTCCTGGAGCCACCCCAGCCCCTGTCACTCTCAAACCAGACAGTCAATCCACAAACAGGCAGAGGCACACAGAAAGGTTGAACAAGAAAATAGCCACTTTCTAAAAGTGCTATTTTCAAACACTGAATTTAAAAACCATCCACCCTAAAAGATGTGTTATTAAATTCTGAGTTCAGGGATACCAGATTCCAAATTTCCTTCTTGCTCCTATGGGAAGATATGCAGGTAAACATGTTACACAGCATTCCCCATTCTGTCCTATGGGCAAAATAGCCTTTCAATAGTGAAAAACGAAATTGGCAGTATTTCACTATCAGGACATGTTACCCACACTAGTACATGTCCTACCTTTCACATACACTGCACCCTGCCCAGGGGGGTACCTTGGGCCTACCATAGGGGCGTCCAATGTGTAAGAAAAGGGAAGGGTAAGGCCTGGCCAGGGTGCACACTGGCCAAGTCAGCATGGCAGTTAACAAACTGCGCACAGACACCGCAGTGGCAGGCCTGAGACACCATCTTAGGGCTACTCCTGTGGGTGGCACAATCAGTGCTGCAGGCCCACTAGTAGCATTTGAATCACCAGCCCTGGCACACTCAGTGCCCTTTACTAAGGACCTACTGGTAAAACAAATATGCCAATCATGGATAGCGAATCACAATAACAATTTACACAGGGAGCACTTGCACTTTGGCACTGATCAGCAGTGGCAAAGTGCCCAAAGCATCTAAACCAGCAAAAACGAAATCCAGCACAGTGTCAAAAATACAGGAGGTAGAGGCAAAAAGTCAGGGGAACCACGCCAAGGATGCCAGGTCTAACACGTGTCCCCTCCAGCTGAAAAGTGGGGAGAACTACCCACCCTCTTGGGAGTTCTCATCACTAAGGCGGAAAAACCTGGACAGACCATCAGCATTGGCGTGTTCTGTACCAGGGCGGTGTTCCACCGTAAAGTCCATTCCCTGTAGGGAGATGGATCACCTCAACAGTTTTGGGTTCTCACCCCTCATCTGCATTAACCATCTGAGGGGCCTGTGGTCTGTCTGAACCCGGAAGTGAGTCCCAAACAAGTACGGCCTTAGCTTCTTCAGCGCCCAGACCACAGCAAAAGCTTCCCTTTCAATTGCACTCCACCTCTGTTCCCGGGGAAGTAGCCTCCTGCTAATGAAAGCTACGGGTTGGTCCAAGCCCTCGTCATTCAATTGTGAGAGTACTGCTCCCACTCTATGCTCTGAAGCATCTGTCTGCACCACAAACTCTTTGGAGAAACCAGGAGCCTTGAGCACGGGCGCCGTGCACATGGCAGCTTTCAGGGCATCAAACTCAGTCTGGCAGGCATCGGTCCAGATCACCTTCCTGGTCTGCTTCCTTGAAGTCAGCTCTGTCAAGGGGGCAACAATGGTGCCATACCCCTTGACAAACCGTCTGTAATACCCGGTGAGACCTAAGAAGGCTCTCACCTCTGTCTGGGTCTTGGGGGGCTCCCAAGCCAGAATGGTATCAATCTTTGCTTGTAGGGGCACCACCTGGCCGCTCCCTACCTGGTGTCCCAAGTACACCACGGATCCCTGCCCTATCTAGCACTTACTGGCTTTGATAGTGAGGCCTGCCCTTTGCAGAGCCTTCAACACTTCACAGAGGTGTTGCAAATGTTCTTCCCAACTGGAGCTGAACACAGCAATGTCATCCAGGTAAGCGGCGCTGAATTCCTCCAGCCCGGACAGTACCCGGTTGACCAGTCTGTGGAAGGTGGCAGGGGCGTTTTTCAACCCAAAGGGCATGACACGGAACTGGAAGTGCCCCTCTGGTGTTGAAAACGCTGACCTCTCTTTGGCCCCCTCAGTTAAAGCAATCTGCCAGTACCCAGATGTTAAATCAAACGTACTGAGGTACTGGGCAGCGCCCAACCGATCCACGCGCTCATCAGCTCTGGGGATGGGGTGTGCGTCAGTCTTGGTTCTGGAGTTCTGGAGTGGCACTGGGTGCAGCAGCTTTTGGTACTAAGACCACTGGGCTAGCCCACGGGCTGCTGAAGGGCTCAATTACCCCTAGCGCCAACATCTTGGAAACTTCTTCCTGGATGCTGGCCCTGACCTTGTCAGCTACCCTGTAAAATTTCTGTTTTACAGGTAGACTGTCCCTAGTGTCCACATCATGGACGCACCAATTGGTGACTCCTGCCGTCAGGGAGAACAGGGAGGCGAACTGACCCAACACCTGGCGACAGTCCCTCTGCTGTTCTGGGGTCAGGGTAGGCGAGAGGATCACCCCATCCACTGACCCATCCTGCTCCTTTGCTGACAGGAGGTCAGGAAGAGGGTCACTCTCCTCCTCCATCCCATCATCTGTAGCAAGGAGCATTGTCACATCAGACCTCTCAAAGTGTGGCTTGAGGCGGTTCACATGTAGGACCCTCAAAGGGTTCCTGGGAGACTGCAAGTCAACCAGATAGGTTACATCGCTCTTGCGCTCCACCACCACATATGGCCCAGTCCACTTGTCTTGGAGCGCGCAAGGCTCCACTGGCGCCATCACCCACACCTTCTGCCCAGGTTGAAATTCGACCAGAGTGGCATTCTGGTCGTACCATCTTTTCATTTCTTCCTGGCTAGCTTCCAGGTTCGCCTGAGCGAGTTTTCTGAAGCGTTGAGTCTGGTTGCGGAAGGCCAGCATATAGCTGAACACATCCTGGGGGGTCTTACCAGGGGATTTTTCCCAACCCTCCTTCACCAGACTCAGAGGTCCTCTCACAGGGTGACCGTACAGGAGTTCAAAGGGACTGAACCCTAAGGACTTCTGAGATACCTCCCTGTAGGCGAACAACAGGCATGGCAAAAAGACGTCCCACTTCCGTCTCATGGGCTCCGCAAGGCCCATTATCATGCCTTTCAGGGTTCAGTTGAATCTCTCAACCAACCCATTCTCTTGAGGATGGTAAGGAGTGGTGAACTTGTAAGTTACCCCACACTCCTCCCACAAAGACTTCATGTACTTCGAGATGAAGTTGGTACCCCGGTCAGAGACCACCTCTCTGGGGAACCCCACACGGGAAAAGATCCCCATCAATGCACGGCCCACCACGGGTGCTGTGATTGTCCGGAGAGGGACAGCTTCCGGGTACCTGGTGGCATGGTCCGCCAAGACCAAGATAAACTTGTTGCATAAGGCTGTCTTGGGTTCCAGTGGCCCCACAATATCAATGCCCACCCGCTCGAAAGGGGTGCTTACCACGGGAAAGGGTTGGAGGGGAGCCTTACACTTCCCTCCACTCTTGCCACTTGCCTGGCAAGTCTGGCAAATCCTGCAGTGAGTACTGACGTGCTTCCTCATTTGGGGACAGTGAAAGTGGGTGGCAAGCCTTTGAAAGGTCTTGTCACACCCCAAATGTACTGCGAGAGGCACGTCATGAGCCAGATCCAGTAGGAAGGTCCTGAAGCGCTCGGGTACCACCAGCACACGGGCTGCACCGGGCTCAGCGACTTTAGGCTCACTATAGAGTAATCCATCTTCCCAGTAAATGAGATGAGTCTTGGACTCGCCTCCTGCTGCCTGGTCTGCAGCCTGTTGCCGCAGACCAATGAGAGAAGGGCATTCCATCTGCGCCTTGCAGAACTCCTCCCTGGAGGGACCTCCTTCCTGCTGCCAATGGGTCAGCTCAGGCAGGTCTCCCAGTTCGGCTACCTGTTCCCCTGTAGGTTCCAGGGCATCCCTCTTAGGTTCTGCTTCCTCCTGGACCGTGGGAACGGCTGGGGTTGGTTTCCCACGCCCCCTGCTCCTTCTCTTCCTGTCAGGCACCTGGGCCACTGTTTCAGGCTCCAGGTCCGCTTGATTACCCCTACTGGCTGCCATTGACCGAGTGGTCACACAAACCCACTCAGGCAGACCCAACATCTCCAGATGAGCCTGGCGTTCCACCTCCCTTCATGGGGAACTCTCCAGGTCATTTCCTAGCAGACAGTCTACAGGCATGGATGGACTAACAACGACCTTCAAGAAACCTGAGACCCCCCCACTCAAAGGGAACTAGCGCCACCTTGCAGAGGCGCACGGAGTTGTCAGCTGCAACTACAGGGTGAAGTGCATCGGGAATGATCTGCTCCTCAGACACCCACTGACACCTAACAGATGTCACACTGGCTCCTGTGTCTCTCAGAGCCTCCACCCTCCTCCCATTGATGGTCACCCACTGCCTGTATTTTTTAGTGTTCTCAGGCAGGTAGGTCTCCTGGACCATCTCTCTGTCTCCTAAAGAGACAAGGGTCATGACTGCTTGCTCCTCCCCTTCACTGGAAACTAATTCCTCTCCCAAAGCTACACTCACTAAACCACCAGTGGGTGCTTGGGATTTCTTGGGGCACTTAGGGGCAATGTGGCCCTTCTCACCACAGTGGTAACACCTGGGGGGGCCCTAGAAGTTACACCCGCCCTTAGGGGGCTGCGACATCTTAGGCTGGGGGGGCTGGGACTCCTTTCCCTCTGAACTGTTTTGGGCTCCTTTAGAGAACTCCTTTTGGTTACCTTTGTCCCCCCCACTCTTCTGGTGGGGACCCTGCCCACCTTTGGCTGTGGTACCCACAATACCCTTGTGGACCCTGGTGCTGGTCCAGCGGTCCGCCTCCTTAGCAAGCTCACAGGGATCAGTTAACTTACTGTCCAAGAGATGCTGGCGCAGCTCTGGAACACATAGACTGCTCAAGTGCTCCCAACTAATTAGATGGCACAACCCCTCATAATCAGTAACTTTGCTGCCCTTTATCCAACCTTCCAGTGCACACGTGTACACCCTCACACATTCAACCCAAGTGTCTGAATCATGCTTCTTGAAGTTCCTGAACCTCACTCTGTACTGTTCTGGGGTGAGCCCATACTTGAGGCATAAGGCCTCCTTCATATTGGCGTAGGTCAGGGTACCCGCCTTCTCTAAAGGTGGTAAAACAGCCCTCCCAGAAGCCTCAAAGTGTTTCCATAGGCCCGCCCCCCAGTTCTTCTCAGGCACCTCATTCATCCTCAATGCAAGCTCATATGACTCAAACCATGCATAAATATCCTCTCCCTTTTGGAAATTCTGCACTAAATCCTTGGGTATGTACACCTTACCCCCATGCACTGGCTGTGTGCTGCCACCATTTGAACTGGACTCCAGTTGTTTGGCCTTAATGTCCAGTTCCCTCATGCTCAACTCATGAGCCAAAAGCAATTTCTTTTCTCCCAAGGCACGAGCGTTCTAGCTCTCCTCTGCCATCCTTTCTTTTTCCATTTCCAATTGCTTCATCTTGAGCCTCATGACTTCTAACTCATGATCTCTGATCCTCTGGTTCTCTTCCCGCTCTTCCCGGGAGAGACTCCCCGTGGAATGGATGCTGCCAGCCCTGGAGGCTGCTCTTGGCACAGGCAAATCCTGTGACCCGAACCCATCCCCTTGCTCATCCTCATCCATATTTGTATCATTTCTCTCCTCAGCTCCTTTGGCCTCCCACCAGGCTTTTAAGGCCTTCTGTAGCTCATCCTTTTTAGCGCTACTCCTTGTGGGACATCCCAAATCCTTGCAAAATTGTTTGAGTTGATCTACCTTGTAGGAATACAAATCCTCAATGTGAAACTCCAATTCTGCCTTCTCACTTGCTGCTTTACCCTTTTGAGACATGATGCATGGATGACTCAAGGATCAGAACAAAAATAGAACCAGGACTAAAACACAGTATGTGGTTGCGTAGTGGTCTGCACTAATCTATTGATGTACACCAATCACTGTGGGTCAAGTACAAATACAACTTCAAATCCTCACCGCTGACCACCAATGTTAGAAATGGGGGTCTCTAGTTGGCAGAGGTAGGTACCTTTGACCAAATGGGGACCCTTGCTTCTAGTCAGGGTAAGGGGGATACACTCTTTAGATAACCCCTGCTCACCCCCTTGGTAGCTAGGCACGAGCAGACAGGCTTATCCCAAAGGCAATGTGTAAAGTATTTGTATCAACACTCACAGTAACACAGTGAAAACACCACAAATGGACACCACACCAGTTTAGAAAAATAAAATATCTTTATCTAAACTACACAAGACCAAAACGACAAAAATCCAACATACAGGAACTCAGTAGAATGTCTTTAAAAAGGGTTGTTGCAAAAATAAACTTGTAGATAACGAATGCGACACTAGTCTCAAAGTACCTGGGATGCGTAACGCAAAACAAACAAAAGGGTCGCAGAGAAGGCGATGCGTCGATTCTTCCTGCGCTCCGGTTAGGATGCGACAAGATGGCGCCTCGATGCGTTGCGACGATCCGGTGCGATGCGACAAAATGGCGTCGCTGTTGCGATGCGACAACGTAGAGGCGATGCGTGCACGCCCGACGGCCGTGCGGCGAACTCAGTGATTTTCTGAGCCGCGACAGGCCCTGCGACATGCTTCTCCGGTGATGCGACGACACCCTCGGTGACGGCGACACGCTTCTCCGGTGTTGCGGCGGCGATCTGTGGCGGCGCGCTTCCTCAGCGATGCGACGACCCTGCAACACGCTTATACGGTGATGCGACGGCACCCTCTGTGGCGGCGGCACGCTTCTCCGGTGTTGCGGCGGCGAACAGCAGCAGCGGCGACACGCTTCCTCGATGATGCGACAGCGGCTGCTGCGGCGGCGTCACACTTCTCTCTCGTTGCGTCACGCTTCCAGCTCCCACCAGCAAAAAGGCCTCACACACAGTTACAGGCCCTCCTGGCAGACTGGAACTCCCAGAAAGGAAGTTCAGGGAGCTGGGGGTGAAGTCCTTTTGTTCCTGGGACTTCAGAAACAGGAGGCCACCTCTTCTCAGGCCCTTGGAGACTTCTCTTCAGTTGGACACAGCACTTCAGCAAAGTCCTTCTTCAAGCAGGGGGGACACAGCACACAGCAAAGGCCCTTGGTCCTCTCCTCAGTAGAAACAGCAAACTGCAGGCCAGCCCTAGACACACTTGGGCAGTACTTTTCCTCAGTCTCTTCAGCTGATCTTCGTTGGCAGGGATTCCTCTTGATCAGGAAGTAGTCTAACTTTCAGGGGTTTCAGCTCTCATATTTATACCCCAAAAGTCTTTGTTCTCTATGTGTGAGGGGTCCTGGACCCAGTCCAAACCAGTTCTGGCTGCACTCTGCCAGTGCACAACGACTTCCTTTGTTAGTGTGGGCCAGGGTCATCAGACACACCGCAGTAGGTGGAGCCAGCATTGTGGAAGGCAGGCACAGCCCTATTCAGGCCCAGATGCTACTCCTCCCACCACTCCAAATGCAGAGAGGTCTATTCAGCCTAGTGCTGACTCACCCAGACTCTTGGAGCCACCCAAGCCCCTGTCACTCTCAAACCAGACAGTCAATCCACAAACAGGCAGAGGCACACAGAAAGGTTGAACAAGAAAATAGCCACTTTCTAAAAGTGCTATTTTCAAACACTGAATTTAAAAACCATCCACCCTAAAAGATGTGTTATTAAATTCTGAGTTCAGGGATACCAGATTCCAAATTTCCTTCTTGCTCCTATGGGAAGATATGCAGGTAAACATGTTACACAGCATTCCCCATTCTGTCCTATGGGCAAGATAGCCTTTCAATAGTGAAAAACGAAATTGGCAGTATTTCACTATCAGGACATGTTACCCACACTAGTACATGTCCTACCTTTCACATACACTGCACCCTGCCCAGGGGGTACCTTGGGCCTACCATAGGGGCGTCCAATGTGTAAGAAAAGGGAAGGGTAAGGCCTGGCCAGGGTGCACACTGGCCAGGTCAACATGGCAGTTAACAAACTGCGCACAGGCACCGCAGTGGCAGGCCTGAGACACCATCTTAGGGCTACTCCTGTGGGTGGCACAATCAGTGCTGCAGGCCCACTAGTAGCATTTGAATCACCAGCCCTGGCACACTCAGTGCCCTTTACTAGGGACCTACTGGTAAAACAAATATGCCAATCATGGATAGCCAATCACAATAACAATTTACACAGGGAGCACTTGCACTTTGGCACTGATCAGCAGTGGCAAAGTGCCCAAAGCATCTAAACCAGCAAAAACGAAATCCAGCACAGTGTCAAAAATACAGGAGGTAGAGGCAAAAAGTCAGGGGAAACCACGCCAAGGATGCCAGGTCTAACAGTGATCAAGAGGAACCTCTGCCAAAGAAGAACAGCTGAAGAGACTGAAGAGAAGGACTGCCTTTGCTGAGTGTTCTGGGGCTGGCCTGCAGTTTGCTGGTTTGACTAAGGAGAGGACAAGGGACTTTGCTGTGTGCTGTGTCCCCCTGCTTGTGAGGACTTTGCTGTGTGCTGGGTCCTGAAGTAGCTTGTCTCCAAGGGCCCGAGGAGAGCTGGTCCCCTGTTGTGGAAACTCAGGAACACAAAAGTTTCCAACCGTGTCTCAGCGACGCTGTGTGCGTGGTGCTCTTGCACGCCTGAGACTGCCTTGGGGTCCATGGTACTGTTTACAAGGTGCCCCGTGATCGCACTGTCCCCGCAGCGTGAAACATCGTCCACGCTGCTGCCTTGCTGTTGTGGCCCGAGCCGTCATCGTACCTGAGGCTGTGAGTAAAGATCGCCGCCGCCGGCCCCAGCCGCAACGTGCCAAAGGATTGTTTGAAACTAAGAACTGTGGCTCAGCGACTCTGTGTGCCTGGTGCTCTTGCACGCCTGGGACTGCCGTGTGGTCCATGGTTCTGTTTACGAGGTGCCCCGTGATTGCATTGCCCCCGCAGCGTGAAACATCGTCCACGCTGCTGTATTGCTGTTCGTGGCCCGAGCCGTCATCGTAACTGAGGCTGTGAGTAAGGATCACCGCCGCCGACCCGAGCCGCAACGTGCTAAAGGATTCCTTGAAGCTAAGGATGCTACAAGGTCAAAGGGATCGTGATCGTTGTTCGTCGAAAGGAATCTGCCCAAGATCATCAATGACGGAGAAGGCAGCGCCGTAACCTGTCCGGCTACAATGTCGCCTAGCAACAGAGCCGCAACGTGATCGGGATCGCCCAGCAGGACGTCCGATGAGCGGGGGGAGAGAGAGATAGAGCGAGGCAGCGCACCCCCCCCAGGTAAGGCTTGGACTCCGGTCGGGAGCCGCAAGCGTGTGTGGCCTGGGGAGGCGTGCAGGAGAAGTACAGGAGTGCTCCGAGCTCTCTCCCGCTGCACCGCGTTAGACGCGCTGAGTCCCCAAGCGGCCCGGACCTGCCCAGCAGGACCGGGGCCGCCCCTGTAAGCCTATCACCGTTGTCTCTGCTGTTGGGGCCTAGTGGTGCCCGAGTTGACCGCGCAGATTGCATTACGAACTGCCTGATTCTTGCATTACGAACCGCATTATTATTGCATTACGAACTGCCTGATTCTTGCATCACGAACCGCATTATTATTGCATTACGAACTGCCTGATTCTTGCATTACGAATCACATTATTATTGCATTACGAACTGCCTGATTCTTGCATTAAGGACTGTCCTATTATTACATTACGAGCTGCATTACAAACTGCATAGCATTGCATTAGGACTGCATTCGAGACCGTAAATTGCTCATTAATACCGCAAGAACCTACAAGTGATTGCAGTTCTAACAGATGTCAAAATATTTACAAGGCAAAAGGAAACAAATTGCTTAAATGTAAGTGAGTGCAGTGTGTGTTTGGAAGTGGTAAATTAAGAGAGATGCGAGGAAGTGCATTCGGTTAAGAGTAAAAAGAGGGTACTCAAGAGGAAAGAACATGGGCAGATGGACTAGATGTGCAGAGAAAAATGGCACACATACATATCTAACATAAAGCGCATATAACTGAAGGACAAAACTCCTTCCACAGACCTCAATACTATTTAATTCAAAGTCTCACAATTTCAGAATTGAAACATTTCCAATGTTACATATTTACAACATATCATTGTTGTTACTCATTTATCTTAACCAGCTAACAACCATTGACAAAGCCATTCATAATTACAGGTTTTAGGTCTATGTTAGTTGTTATGTTATATATCTGGATGCAATAACATCTCAGAGAGAAACCAATATACCAGTCAGGTGGCCCACTATGGGAACGACAGAAATGTATCTTACATGTTCCCTTTTAGAGAGTCACCACTTTTTTCATCCCACTTAAAGACCTATCTGCACATATTTCTACATGTCTGATTGCAGCCAGCAGCTGTGGGTGCTTCCCGAAGCCTGGTTAGAGCATTTATTTCTGCATGCAGGGCCTGAAGTTTCGCACTGTACAGTTTGCACATTACAGTTACTGTTGAGCAGTAAGAAATGGGGCAGTTTTTAATGAGTTTAATAATTCGAGCATATACGTTTCCACTGATTTATAAGCCTTGCTTTATCACAAAATTAATTTGCTTTAAAATGCACCATTTGCCAATTTTTTCCCAGGAGTAGGACCCACCTTGAACCCCACGTTTGTCCATTAAGCTCGTTGCTCGTTATATAAAAGTCATACCCAACTTTTACACCCCCACCACTTCAAATGTCACCAGGTGCCACTGGCCGTATGTGTAATAAAAGGGGAGTTTAAGGCTTGGCAAGGAGTTTTAAAAGTCAAGTCGACATGGCAGTTAAACTGCACATGCAGGCTCTGCAATGGCAGGCCTAAAACATGTTTAAAGGGCTACTGAATTAGGTGGCACAATCAGTGCTGCAGCCCCACTAGTAGCATTTAATTTACAGGCCATGTAGTGCACTGTACTAAGGACCTATTAGCATGGCCGGACTGGCCAGCCGGGATAGTGGGCAATCCCCCGGGAGGCTGAAGTCCCAGGAGACTTGTTTTGACACTTGGAGGACGGTTTCGGCCTCCAAGAGTGGTGGTGTATGTTCCTGCTTCTAGTGCGCATTAGCACATATGCACATGGGGGTAGATTTATTATTTTTACCAGGACTGTTTTAAATTCCCAGACCGCCCCTGCTTATTAGTAAATTAAATATTCCAATTGTGGATAAACCAATGTTACCATGTTTTAAGCGGAGAGCACGTGCACTTTAGCACTGGTTAGCAGTGGTAAAGTGCCCAGAGTAGTAAAGCCAACAAAACAAATTCAACAAAAGGGGAGGAGAAAGGCACAACATTTGGGGGTGACCCTTCAAAAGGGCCATTCTCCAACACTGTTCAATCAATCCCTACCCTCTCCTCTGACACAGATAATCTATCGCTATTTTGTTACCACTTGAGATTCAATCCATCAAGGATTTATAAAGAGTGGCAAATTACCCAGAGGGTCTCAAGGCGCTGGGCTTGCTCAGTGCTTTGTGGTGCTCTGCTCATTCAAACAGCCAGGTCTTGAGTCCTTGCTTGAATTGCCAGAGCGAAGAGGCGGTCCTGAGGAGCAGGGGAAGGTCATTCCAAGCTTTGGCCACCAAGTGGGATAAGGAGCATCCTCTGCTGTTGCCTCAGCTGATTCGGGCGGTGTCTGTGAGGAAAAGGGGGGTGGATCGTAGGTGTCTGGTCTGTTGGTGGAAGGTCATGCATTTGTTGATGTACGCTGGGCCTTTGTTGTGCAGGGCTTTGTATTTGTGGGTCAACATCATGAACTGGCATCTCTTCTGGATCGTGAGCCAGTGTTGCTTCCTGAGGTGGGGTGTGATGTGGGTCCATTTGGGGAGGTCGAGGATGAGTCTTGCTTCTGAGTTTTGTATTGTCTGTAGTCTCTTCAGGAGGCGTGTGGTGGTTCCTACATATAGTGTGTTCCCATAGTTCAGCCTGCTGGTGATGAGGGCCTGCGTGACGGTCCTTCTGGTGTTGACTGGAAGCCATGTAAAGACCGTGCTGAACATGCGTAGGCTGTGGAAGCAAGCAGAAGAGACTGCTTTTACCTGTTTCTTCATCAATAGCTTGCTGTCTAAGATGATGCTGAGGTTGTGGGCATTGTCTGTTGGGGCGGGGGATGGGCTGTGTTCATCAGACAACCATGCATCGTTCCATGGCTAGGTATTGTTCCCAAAGATGAGTACTTCCGTCTTGTCTGCATTGAGCTTGAGACAGTTGTCTTTAATCCAGTTGGCGACGTTCATCATTCATCTGTGGAGTTTGGCTCTGGTGGTGGAGGGGTCTTCCAACAGCGATAGGATGAGCTGGGTGGCGTCAGCTTAGGAGATAATGTTGAGTCTGTGCGATCTGATGGTGTTGGTCAGGGGGGTCATGTATGTGTTGAAGAGGGTTGGGGCTGAGGGACAATCCCTGGGGGACGCCGCTGATGATTTTCTGGGGTTTCAAGGTGAACAGTGAGAGACGGATTCTCTGGGTTCTTCCGGTGGGGTATGAGGCAATCCATTTGAAGGCATCTCCCTGGATCCCAATGTGGTGGAGTCTGTTGATCAAGATGTGATGTGAGACGGTGTTGAAGGTGGATGACAGGTCCAGGAAGATGAAGGCTGCCATTTACGCTGCCGTCCAGGAGGGTCCTGATGTCATAAGTAGCTGCGATCAGGGCTGTCTCGGTGCTGTGGTTGGCTCAGAATCCGTAATGAGAGGGGTCCAGGAGGTTGTTGTGTTCCAGGTGTTCGGTGAGTTGTTGGTTTATTGCCTTCTCTAGAACTTTCACTGGAAAGGGGAGCAGGGAGATGGGCCAGTAGTTCTTCGGTTCTGCTGGATTGGTGGGTGGTTCTTTAGGAGGGGCCTCACTTCAGAGGTGATAGAGGTGTTCAGGAGTGTCTTGAGCTCGTTGCCAATCGCCTTGCCCCGAGGTTGAAGATGTGTTGGGGGCTGGGGTCTGTGTGTGCTCCAGAGTGCACAGAGTTCATGATGGAGATTGTGGATGAGTTGTGAGAGAGTCCTAGTGGGAGAGCAGGTGTTCGTGGTTTGTGTTTTTGGGTGTGAGCAGAATGATGCTATCGGTGGTGGGGTGTTTGGGTTTGAAGTTTTCGTAGATGACTGAGATCTTGTTGTGGAAGAAGTCTGCCAGGGTGTCACACAGTTCTTGGGATGGGGTGATGTCATTCTCGGCAGCTCCGGGGTTAGAGAACTCCTTCACAATGGCAACAAGCTCCTTTCTGCAGTTAGTGCTAGCTTCAATGCAGTCTGCTAGGGCGTTCTTCTTTGTTTCTTTTAGAAGGCGGTGGTACTGGTTGGGCACTTCTCAAAGGTGGCATGGTCTGTTTTGTCTTTGCTGGTACGCCACTTCCTTTCTAATTGCCAGCTGTTGCATTTGGTAGATGTCAGCTCCGCTGTGAACAAGCTGGCTCTTTTGGCAGGTCCTTTGGAGTTAGCTGGGTTGGCGGGGTCGAATGCGTCAGCGCAATCTGTGATCCACTGGGAGAAGTTCTTCTCAGCCTGTTCTGGGTTGGATATTGTGTCCGGGATGTGATAGTTGAGACCGTTGTTCCACTGGTCTTCTGATATCTTTTTCCAGTTTCTGCGCGTGGAGCTGGTGGACATGTTGCCAGTGATGGTGGGACCTGAGATGGTGAAGTGGACACTGCAGTGGTCGGTCTTGGTGAGCTGTGAGACGTGGTTGTACTTGACTCTGTTGCTGGATGTGAAAATGGGGTGGAGCGTGTATCCTGTGATGTGGGTAGGTTGATGACAAGTTGCTTGAGGCCAATGATGCTCATTCTTTCCTGGAGGTCAGTTGTGTTGGTGTCGCTGGGGTCTTCGAGGTGGAAGTTAAGATGCCTGAGGAAGATGTAGTGGTTGGAGTCAATGGCGACCGGGCGGTAAGGTCAGGGATGGCGTTACAGAAGCTGAGGCCTAGTCCTGATGGTCTGTAGGCGAGGGTGCCTCTGATGGTGCTTTTTCCATCTTGTGGGTTCGAAAGTTGAGATGCTTCATTATCGGGTCGTGTTGTCTGAGGAGTTTGTGCAGTGGATGGTGTCCTTGTAGATGATGGTAATTCCACCTCCATGTTTGTAGGTTCGGTCCTGGTGTGTTATCTTGTAGCCTTCAGGGAGGCGATGGTGATATCCAGCACAGAGGTAGGGTTCAGCCAGGTCTCTGTGAGGATGATGGCATCTGGGGTGATGGATGAGATCGTGTCCCAGATCTCCGTGGTGTATTTGCTGAGCAATCGTGCGCTGAGCAATGTAGGTGCGGGTGATGGGAGATCCAGGGTTCCTAATGCTGGGCATGGTCCAGGGACAGACAAGCTTGTCTTTGGTACACCGGCAGTGTGTCCACTGCGCTCATCCATGCGGCCTCCATTAAGTAGGTCCTGGGAGGGGCGCTGGGAGGTGGGAAGCTGGAGCAGCGACTACCGGGAAAGTGGCTGGTGAGGCGGGCTAGCCTGCTGTACAAAGACAATCACAGAATACTTAAATACCAAGGCTCAAAGGAAGACAGTCACAATATATTCAAAATAACAATGTTCAAACTGCAAATAAAATGACACAGGATACAACAGTGAAAGGAGGCTGCAAAGCAAGATTACACACAAAGCAAGTGACACCGGGTAACAAAATAACAAGGCTCGAACTGCAAAAAAAGGTACAGCAAACAATCAACAGAACGGAGAGAAGAGAACCACGGGGCCAACCAGGAAAAGAAGCTCAGGGCTTTTTAGCAAGGTGGGAGCTGGCACAGGACCTGCTCTATGGAGTCGTGCTGTGGCCTCCATTAGGTAGGTCCTGGGAGGGGGAGGGGTGATGGGAGGTGGGAAGTGGGAGGTGGGAGCGGCGACCGATGGGTAAGCAGTTGGCGAGGTGGGCCGGCTTGCTGTTCAAAGACAATCACAAAATACTTAAATTACAAGGCTCAAATGAAGACAGTCACAATATTCTCAAAATAACGAGCCTCAAACTGCAAATAAATAGACACAAGGCACAGGATGCAACAGTGAAAGGAGGCTAGAAAGTGAAATTACACATAACACAAGTGACATAGGGTAACAAAATAACAAGGCTCGAACCACAAATAAAGGCAGAGCAAACAATCAACAGAACGGAGGGAATGGAAAGACAGGGGCAACCAGGAATATATGCACAGGACTTGGCAGCAAGGTGGGAGCTGGCACACGACCTGCTCAAATATATGTAGCGAGTAGCATGGCTATCCATCTTCAATGACATGGCTTCTTAAGTCTTAATGCACAGATGGTTAACAACAGTACCCAGTATGGAGACTTCCATGTGCCAGAAAACCCAGAGAAAAGGCTTCAAAATCTCTTGCATTTATTCTAATATCTGCAAACATCTCCATGAACATCCTTTAGGGATTGTCAGGGGTCACAGCTGTGACCCTAAGATTGCCCCTTGAAACTCCTGGCACTGTTTATTCGGCCACTGGCCTCAGAGGTGGCAAAATCAAGCGCCTCCGAATCCCTTACATTTTTCATTACATTAATAGTGAAACACATTCTATTATTCACTATTAGTGTAATAAAAAATGGAGTGTACTTAGCGGGAATAGAACCTTTTGTGGCATCTGTGGTAAGTACAAATGATTTTAAATATATGTTATGTGCATGCTTGAGGGTGAGAGTGTGTTTCAGTGTGGAAGAGAGAGTGAAAGTGTGAGCCAGTGTGTCTGTATGTATAAGCATGTGTGTGTGTGAGTGAGAGTCAGTGAGGGCTAGTGAGTGACACTGTGTGAGACTGAGGCCCAGATTTACTATTCTTTGATGCAAGCCAACGCTGCACCAAAGTTACCTTACTGGCTCGCATCAAAGGGAGAGAGAAAGAAATGTACAATATTTACTAAGATATGGCACATTTTTTCTCTCCCTGTGTGCTGGTGCAGTTTTGGCAGCGATGCACCAACCCACACGCTCTTGTGCCATAGTCCTAGAGTGTGTGTGTCGTCTGAAGCATAGGCTTTGTACTGGAAGGGACCCCTTCCAGTCCAAAAAGTATGCTTTAAGAGTTTTTCTACTTTTTATGTGTGCTGTACAATGCTGCATACATGCAAAGTTGAAAAAACGTGCAGAAATGAAAATATTTCTCCTCACTATGACTGCCTCTAGGAGGCGGAACATTTTGGTGCAGATTCCTGTCAATCATTGTTTGTAGATAGGGATTTGCATTAAAACCCCTGGGGGTTGCATAAGATTGCTCCTTGACACAAAATAACGCAATGTAGTGCATAGCACAACTTTGTGTTACTTTGGGATACTATCCAAAGCAAAGCCTGATTTGTGTTGGATAGTAAATCCCACTCTAGCTTACTTTGAGCTGGGTTTGCATCCCAAAAGTGATGCCCCCATGGCGCAAATCATCAGTACACCTGGGCCTAAGTGACAGTAAGTATGAGTGAGATTAAGAGTGAATGAAAGTGAGTGAGTGAGAATGAATAAGAATGAGTATAAGGGAATGTAAGAGAATGATAATGATAATGAATGAGTTTTAGTGAGGCCATGAGTGTGAGTGAGTGAATATGAGAGTGAGCAAGAATGTGATTTGATGCTTTGTCATTGGCCCTGGCATACTGAAGGTAATTATTGTTTTACATAGAAACCCAAGACAAAATACTGGTGCTGACATGCTTTTTTAAATTGATTTTTCCAGACGTAACAACAATACAGTACATTTCAATATCATCATGTACAGTACATCAAAGCGCACAGCAGACATCTACGCAAGTTGACATGACAGTTCTGGTTACAGCAATTTGGATAGAGTCCCCCTCTGCCGTTAAAGTTCCAGTGCATACATTAAAGGTCATCAGCATTTTCCTGAGTGTTAGTTATGGACAATAAATAGATAATAAATGGACGCCATATATCCTTAGGGAGTGAAGTCACAGGTATTTCTTCCGCATACACCTCTAGCTGTGTTTTACAATACACCATATCTTCCACCCGGTGTTGCAGTTTAGGGGCCCGTTTACTCCCCCATTTCATAGATATTCTCAGTTTAGCAAGAAGTAAGGCCATTGCTATGAACCTTCGATTGGGTGGTTTCAGGGCCTTCACAAGACCTAGCAGACATTATTGGGGAGTATTGGGAATGGTGTCAGAGACCATGGTCTCCAGAACATTTGTGACCTCAGTCCAGAACAGACGAATCATTGGGCAAGCCCAGGCCATATGTAAAATGTCTGCTTGCTCATACCCACAGTGCATACACCTGGCGTCATCCCTCAGCCCGAATGTATGTAATCTATCTGGGGTGTAATACATTTGTTGTAAGAACTTAAAGTGGATAATGTGAAGGTTGCAGTTCGGGGTGAGGATACCCGTGAGTGTGCAGCAGATGCCACATTCCTCCATGGTCAGGGGTGTATTCAGTACCACATGCCATCTGTCCAGGGATTTATTCGAGTTTTGAAGGGTCTCTGCTTGAGCTGCAGTGTATAGCTTGGCTATCAGACGTCCACGTGTAGGGGTAGTAAAGATTGTTTGTAGAATCTGCAGGGCGGGGGGTTCTAGAGGGAAGGTTGGGTAGATAGCTTTAACAGCCATTCGCAAATGCAGGTAATTGAACTTAAGCTGTGGGGTGTGCGGTGTATCGGATGGTGAGTCCTTCAGAGTTATGAATGTGCCCTCTTGAAACATGTCCCCCATTGTGTGCAGGCCTCTGTTTGCCAGTACGGTGCGAGCTTTTGGTTCCTGCATTACGGATATGTCTGGATGTTGCATGAAGGGTAAAGCAGGGGCAGAGATAGTGTTAAACTCAGAGTTAGACACAGCAGGCCGCCTCTGTTATATAATAGTGGGCATAGGGGTGGGATGTACATCATCTAATTCTATAACAGCATGAGGGATGAACTCGTGAGGGAGGTACCAATAATATGCAAAGTGTGCATGAGTGCATAAAGCCTATAGTTGCATATCAGGGACCCCAAATCCCCCACAAGGCACAGGGCAATCTAAGTATTTCCCCTCTGATCTAAGGTTGCTTACCTGACCATGTGAGTGTAATCATGTAAGAGCGTAGGGTTATGAAGAATGATGAGGGTAGCTTAATGGGGATGTTGATGAATAAGTATGGAAATAGTGGCATGATTATCATCTTTTGGAGTGCTATACGGTCCGCCAGAGACAGTGGCAGGTGGATCCATCTGACTACTTGGTCTCTCAGCTTAGATAATACACTCCCATAATTCTCCCGCATTACCACCTCTGGATCTCTGTGGACCCAGATACCCAAGTACTTAACTGGCTCGGTGTCCCAGGTCAAAGGTAAGTCCAATGTGGGTGGCTGCATATATTGTGTTAAAGGTATGACAACTGATTTGGACCAGTTTATACTTAGGCCTGCTTAGCGTTCATTGGGCCCGATTCACAGAACTAACTTAAGACAAAATCCTAAAGTTACTACCATTTTGGTATTCACAGAAGGCACTTACTCATTTTGGTATTCACAGAAGGCACTTACTCATCAATGAGTAAGTGCCTTCTGTGAATACCAAAATGAGTAAGTGCCTTCTGTGAATACCAAAATGAGTAAGTGTCTTCTGTGAATACCAAAATGGTAGTAAGTTTAGGATTTTGTCTTAAGTTAGTTCTGTGAATCGGGCTCAAAGTGAATATATTGACTAATCAGAAGTGATAAAGGTGTTGCAGGGTCACGCATGTACAGAACCATATCATCAGCATATAGAGATATGCTAATGGGTCTCAGTCTGAATTGCAGCGAAGACTCAGAATGCTAAGGGCTCCAGGGCCAGTGTGAACAAAAGCGGGGATAGAGGACAGCCTTGTCGCGTCCCTTTTTGAATAAGCAATGGACTTGTTGTGTTGCCATTAACACAAATATGTGCAGCAGGCCCTTTGTAAAGGAGTTGAATTCAATTTAGGAAAGTGAAGGGGAGTCCAAGACATCTCAATACAGTGAACATGAACCTCCACTCTATAGAGACAAAAGCCTTAGGGGCATCCAACAGTGCAGCAGATGCAGGGAGATTGGGATCACGCTGGTGGAATAGGGAGAAGATAGTACGCAGATTAGGTGTGGTGGAACGGGTGGGGATAAAACCAGATTGATCCGGCAAAACAAGTGATGTTTACAGTGGCTGTATTCTGGTGGCAAGTATTTTTGCCAGGACTTTAGCATCAGTGTTGATTAGTCAGTCAGTCAGTCAATCTCCTTTATTTGGATATACAAAATATCCATAAAAGTACAGAACAAAGTACCAGCAAAAAATACATTGATATATTCTAATTTAAAACATACAATAAATACCTAATTTAATACAATAAATGCGATAATATCATATACATTGTTAGAAAAGACGACACAGCAAAAATAGGATATTTCATAAAAATATAGCAGCATAATGAGTAAAGTGCAAGTATTATGACAGGTATCAGTCATTAAAGTGCGTTCTACGACAACCAGAGTCCAAGTTTAAATGCTAATCCGAAGGGGAAAACAGTAATAAAAAATACACTCAAGTTTTGCTTAAATAATGTCCATAGAGGCGCGTGAGCGGACAGCCATTTTCAAGAATGTGCAAACACGAAGAATTAAATTTTCCCCATCAAGTTTAAGAATGACACTATAAGCTACCCTGAAATCATCAATACCCAGGGCTTTAAAATAAGGGATCAATAATTGCATACTGTATTTTCGGTAATAGTTACAAAAGAATATAAAATGTAACATAGATTGATTTCCACGGTTGCCACAATAACATGGCATTTGCTCAAGGTTGATATTAAAGCCTAAGGGGAAGCACAGTGAGTATTTTAAGGTGCCTGATCTAAGGCGGAAGAGCAAACTACGATCCCAGCGGTTAATAGCTTCTAGAAGATAGCCAGCTGGCAGATATGGGCGGGAGACATCACCCTCTACCGTGGATATATAGCGAAATACTGTAGATTTCGGGAATTCTCGTTCATACCTAATACCTTCATAATGTTTATACAGGGCCTTCTGAATAATCTTTTTATTGATGCCTTCCAAGTGGTTTGGGTTTATAAAAATATGTGCAAGATTTATACTAGTCAAACTAGCCCTGACAGCAGCCAACCATGGTATATCAATGCCCTTATCACATTTAAGGCAGTCAGTTATAATTTCTCTGGTCAGTGCTGCCGCTGGATTTTGCCATACTTTCAACCAAAATACGGCGGGCGGGACCTGATATAATCTTCCACATATGGCAAATTCAACTCTCTGTGACAAATATAGGATGATGAAGAGATCGGTGCCCCCAATACTCTCCGGCAGAATCTATTTTCCTCGATCTGTGTGCTGTTACTGTTTGTGTGTCCCCATATCTCTGCCCCATATGTTACTATGGGTAGACACTGGATTTTATATATTTTCAGTAAAGATAGCACTACCTCAGATCTTCTAGGTTGGGGAAGACTCAAAACTGAGTTAACCGATTTTGAGAATTTACTCCGGCCATGTGCAGAATGGGCCGCCCAGGAACCGTTATCAGAGAATACTAAGCCCAAATAGGGGAAAGTGCAAGTGCTTATCAGTTTTTCTAAACCTAAATTAATAACTTTAATAGGATATTTTTTGGGGCCACAACACATTAAAAAAGATTTTTTTAAATTAGTACAAAGATCTAATCCATTCATAAAATCATCAAAACCCCTAACTAAAATGCGGAGAGAGTTCGGAGTGCGACCCATTATAACCGCGTCATCCGCGTACAACAGGGCAGGGAGTTTATTGCCATTAATCATTGGGACATCTGTGTTCAGAGTTGATATTGTATTATGCAGCTCATTGATATATAAAATAAACAAGAGAGGGGCCAGTACACACCCCTGCCTGACCCCTCTACCAATGGGTATGTCCCCTGAAACTTCCCCAGCCATACTAATCCTAACCCTTGCCCTTAAATCCCTATGTAAGTACGATAAAAAATGAACTAAATCCTCGTCCAGCCCGTATCTTAAAAGGCATGCCCACAGACGCGATCTATTAACAAAATCAAAGGCGGAGGTCAGGTCCATAAAAGCCAGGTAGATTGGGGATTGCCGGGCTATTGTATATTTACCTATAATTAGATTGAGATTAAGGCATTGTTCCACGGTTCCCAGGTTACTTCTGAAGCCTAACTGGCATTTATTTAAAATGCTTCCCTCCTCCGCCCAAGACCTGATTTTGTTAAATAATACCCTACCAAGTATCTTAAGAGTATTATCGATCAGGGAGATCGGTCTGTAGCAGCTCGGGTTGGATCTATCCCCCTTTTTAAATATTGGGACGATTATACTAGAGGCCCATGTTTCGGGAATATGAAAATTTGTTGAGTTATTAAAAACGTTCAGAAGAAGGGGTGCCCAAAACTCTGTGTTATACTTTATAAGATCAATCGGAAGACCATCCGGGCCGGGGGCCTTGTTCCCTAAACTCTGATCGATGGCATCCTCGACTTCAGTTAGCGTTATATGTATTCTTGACACAGGGTGGGTGTCGCTATAGTCCCCATTGTCAGGCGGAGCTGTGTATATTTTAGAAAAATGCGCTTCCCATGCTTCAGCAGATATATTACAGCTTATCGGGGTGATTGAAAGGGCCCTGGTTCTCATGTTTTTAACCGCAGCCCAAAAGCCATTTGTGTTATTGAGCCTTGCAGCACATGCCAAGTTATCCCACTGTTCTTTCAAGATTTCCTCTTTTCTCTCCTTGACCACCTTTTTATATTGGCTCCTCAATGATCTAATAAGGTTAACATCCATTGGTGCCGCTTTCATAGCTGCCCGAAGCTCTCTATTTGCCTGTGAGCATGTGGTATTAAACCATTTTTTGTTATTGTTTGACACTGGTCTTGAGATTATTTGTTTGACACCTGCGCATAAGTCGGTAAAAGCAGTGACTACCTCAGGGTTCGGGTCAGTTAACGACAGGCAGCTGTTAACAGATAGTTGATATGTTGACAGTATTTTTGAAAATACTTTATGGTTATCTATACCTTTCCATATAATTCTTAAATTGTCTGTCGAGGGTGCTAAGTTACAGGCCCCTGGTTCCTTGGGGAGGCCGGGTTTGGGGGCTACCCTAAGTGTAACAAAGTTAGGGTTATGGTCCCCATACATAGTAGGTATAACCTCGGCTTTAACCAAGAGATCTTCCAGTACGTCTGATATAAAGACGTAGTCTATTACTGAGGCACAGCCACCTCCTCTATAAGTTGGTAATGGGTGACTATTGCGGTAATTTATATCAGCAATATCAATCACATTAAGTAGATTATATTTTGGTAAATAGCCCAGTAACTCAGTCCCCCTTCTGCATGGGGGTGCTTGCAATGTATAAGCAGCACCTACCCAGTTTACCCCTGAAATTTTGGCATTAAAATCACCACCCAAACAGATTCCAACTAACTTATGTGACCTCATCGAGTCTTGAATCTCTGAGACAAAGTTAAAAAGATTCACAAAATTTAAATTAGGTACGGATAAAAAATCATTATTATAAAAATTAATAAAACAGATTGAGACCCCACGTGTATATATCAGGCCCTGAAAACTAGTTCTATGTGTAGGAATAATTTTAACAGTGCCTCCTGAAGAAATGTTAACCCAGATAGAGAGGCCGCCTGAAGGTCTCCCATATGTCGAGGTGTCTGCCATAACATTAAAACATTCAAACCCTTCAAGATACAGTTCTTTTGTTGCCCAGGTCTCTTGGAATAGCAGTACGTCAAATGTGTTTACCATCTTTACCCAATCCTCAATGGCTATTTTAGATGCCAGCCCGGCAATATTCCAACTTAGCACCCGCAGATCGTGTATCTCCGGGCTGTCAGTTATAGTGGGGACCAATGTGGCTATAGAAAGGGATGGCTCAGTAGATGTTATTGTGGGCTGCAGTCAGTCTAAACTGTCCAGGCCAGAGAGGGCCGTGAATCTATTTTGCGTCAAGGGCAAATTGGTATCAGGTATGTTATGTCTAGGATTTGGCTTGTAAAAATAACCAAGAGGTAGTGACCAAATATCAGTGGATATGCCATTGGTGCACTCTTTTGATAATAATATGAATCTTACAGAAGCCGGTCGCCGAAAATTGATGACGACAGTTGCCCTCTATAATTTTATCTGATAATCCAACCCAGCCCACCCTGCGCACCATTATGATGTCATTAATGTTACCGGCACTAAACCCTTTAAGTTTTATCAACCAGTCAGTACATTTATTTCGTAATTGGTCCCAAGATTCAGGCTGGTTTTTCCCTATTGGTGGGACTCCTGCAAGGATCAAAACATAAGGGCAGGATGCCGGAGGTAGATTTAACACATCATTTCTACCCTCAGTGTACTCGCTTGCTTTGGGCTTAGTGGCAGTGGTCTTAATGTCATGTGCAGGATGAGCATTATGTACAGAGATTAAAAGAGAAGCATTGCTGACTTGTTGGTTCGGTTCGTGTAGACTAAAAGGGTAGCTAGATTTTAAAAGTGTGACATGGTGATTTGGGTGCTTAGGAACAGAACATCCTTTTGCTTGATGGCAGGTCCTACACGAATCTACCATAGGACGCCTGATCATGTGTTACAATTTCCTGTGTCAACCCAGGTTCTATTCTACTTGCTGGTTGCTGATTAGGGGCCCCTCCCTGTTGGGATACTGGCCTAAAGATACTACCAGGCACACTTAATTTATTAAACAAGGATTCTAAGCGATCCAGACGTTTCCAGAGTGTGATAAAATTCCTGTAAACAAGCTCCCTGACATTCTCTTTGACAGTGTCTATAATAATGTCAATTGCTGTGTCCCCCAGAGTAAAATTATTAAAAATTGCTGGTAAAGACTCAGTCTGAGTGGAGATTGAGCGATTTGACGACTCAGAAGGGGTTAAGTCAATAGGGGCGCTGACAGAGGCTGTGACAACTGTATCAACTATAGCTGCCGGGCCCTGGATCCATGTGCTTAAAGCAGTGCACTGCATCTTCGAACGTGGGGGTTGTTTCCTCTTAGGACAGGCTGGTTTGGTTAGTTTCCTTTTTCTCTTAGCCCCGGATATTTCTGGGTTCGGAGAAATGTTCTCAAAATCGGCAAAATCCCTGCTGTGTGTTGGGACAACAGGATCCTTGACTCCCCTTGTGTCCCCAATGCTATTACTTCCCTCAGCAGCCAGCCAATTTCCTTGAGCTGACAAGTGCATATTAAGCTCAGATGATGGATACGGTGGCTGGATAGGGCTACGGAGATCCCTGTTTGCAACTAGTGGGGAAATTTGCGAACTTAATAAGCACAGGGACAAACGTCTCTCTGTCAGTTCTATTTCGGTGCTGACAATACTGACAGCTCTCTCCAGCATGCTATCAATAGTGGTAGTAGTGCGCAAACTAGGCGGAGCATTGCGTTTGGACATCATCGATATTAACCGTGGTAATGTTTATCTAACTTTAAATTGCTTACCACGTAGGAGTCACAGATGGTAGAAATTAACAGGTCTCAGAGGGGTTGCCCAGCCCGGCCTCCTTCGGTTTCTGATGGGCTCAGACGGGCCCGCCCTTGGCCCGGGCTTCGCCCGCGCGCGTCCCGCGCTACGGGAGGCAGGTCAGGAATTTATAGCGCCGGCTGGCGCGAGCTATTGACGCGGCTCCTGCCGCGATGCTGGATGGTCCTGGCAGTCTTCCCCCTGCGTGGTCAGCAACACGGGATGGCGGCGGTGATTGTTGGGCAGCCACAAGAAATCCCCGCGCTGCGGGAGGCAGGTCAGGAATTTATAGCGCCGGCTGGCGCGAGCTATTGACGCGGGTCCTGCCGCGATGCTGGATGGTCCTGGCAGTCTTCCCCCTGCGTGGTCAGCAACACGGGATGGCGGCGGTGATTGTTGGGCAGCCACAAGAAATCCCCGCGCTGCGGGAGGCAGGTCAGGAATTTATAGCGCCGGCTGGCGCGAGCTATTGATGCGGCTCCTGCCGCGATGCTGGATGGTCCTGGCAGTCTTCCCCCTGCGTGGTCAGCAACACGGGATGGCGGCGGTGATTGTTGGGCAGCCACAAGAAAGTGTTGATTAGTGATAATGGTTTGTATGACTCACAGTGTTCAGGTTGTTTCCCTGGTTTCAATAGCGTTACCAACAATGCTTCTCGAAGGGAGGCAGGAAGGGCACCGCTTTCATAGGCTGCTGCATACATCTCGAAGAGGCGCTGGCTAGCATATCACCAAATTCTTTGTAGAATTCACCTGTAAAGCCGTCTGTCCCGGGTGACTTGTCACTGGGTGGGGATCGAATCACATCGCAGATTTCTTCTTCAGTTATGGGCTGTGCAAGGTATTCCTGTTGACATGGGGAGAGTCAAGCCAAGGTTATTTCATTTAGATATTCTTCTATTTCCTCCTCTGACGTCACTGTGCAGGTGGTGTGCAGCCGTGAGTAGTAGTCCTTAAATGCATGTGATATTGATGGTGTGTCATACCAGTCCTTCCCCTGTGTATCAACTACTTTGACTATGTGTGTTGGCTTGCGCGTGGTCATTAGTTCGCTAGCTAATTTTCAGCCTGACTGGCCACCTTCACCATACGCACGTTGCGGTGTGACGCCGGGATAAGTATTTAACCTTACAATCAGCCATTTCTTGGTATTCAGACATTTTTCCCCTGCTAGTCGCTAGGATCCCGGGATCTAAGACCTGTGCATGTGTGCTTTCCAGCTTGCATATGTCCTGTTCCAGCATATGCAATTGCTGGCGTATTTCTCGCAGTATTCCTGTCTGTTTGCTGATACACGCTCCACACAGGGTAGCTTTGAAAGCCTTCCACAATGTAGCAGCACTCGCCACAGAACCTGTATTATCTGTTCTAAATATTCTACAATAACCCGTCATACTTCATTTTTGAATACTAGATCTAGTAAAGCAGTGGCCAGAAGCACCACATGAATTGCCGTGGTGTGTTGAAGGGCATAGACAGCATCAGTTTAAGACAAGGTGTTTGGCAGGTGGTCAATCAATTCTGTCCAGCCGCAAACCTCACGTGCAACTAGCCAGTAATCTAGGAGTGACAAGGAATTGGTCGCCGCAGATTGGAACGTGCCTCCCCGGATTGTGGGTTTGCGGAGCCTCCATAGATCTACCAGACCGTATGCCTACATCCCATCTCAGAGCACCCCAGCTGCTTGACGGTCGTATCGATCTATGGAAGTCGATCTGTCCACTGTAGGGTCAAGGCATGTGTTAAAGTCTTCCCCCTATATCACCGCTGATGGTGGCATAGCATGTAGGCGTGTCCTCAGTTATCTATAAAAATCTGGGTTGCCTATATTCGGTCTGTAGACATTGATCAGTGTCAGTATGGTGCCACTAAAGTCGCCCTGTGCAATAAGATAACTGACAACTATGTTTTCATTTTCTCACTTTTTGGAGCAATGCAGTAGCAAATAAATTTATGGTGAGGTCCTGAAGAAAGCCGTGGACCGGATGTCCAATTGGCTGAAACATGTCGACCGTTTTGAAGCAGTAATTTGTTTGAACTGCTATAATATTCCCCCTCTTTTTCACTGGTTTTAATTAGGATTGCATTAGATATTGGTGTGAAGATCAAGTTCTTTTTCTTTTGCAAATCCTATTTTAATCACGTACTCTATTTCTTGCACTGCACTCTTTCTACTGGAGATTATTCTGGGGTCAGATACAATCTCTAACCTTCTTTATGTTCTCCTTTTCTTCTGAAAGACCTAAGAAAGGAGACAATCTATCCAGTATTCCTCGATGATCAAGAGGATAGATGGAAGGTTGGCTGGGAACCCAAATGATGATAAATGCTCACTTCGGTGTGTGATGGGATTCCAATAATCCTGAAGGGTTATTTCATCTTATAACTATCTATATTCTTTTTAGTGACACTCAAGTTTAAAATATTGAGCACAGTACTCTATATTAATGATTCATATATTGGGATAAACAGTTAGCAGAAGAGACCACGGATTATATGGATGTTTTTGCAATAAGATAACTGCCCTGTTCATCTGCATCGGTGTGCCCCGGTAGTGCCCCGCTTGATCAGTGAGAGTACTCTTCTGGAATAGGACAAATAAAAGGACGCAATTAGGGTGGATCCTCAGTGGGCGCCTAAAGTGCATTCTGTCTGTTGAGTGAGGTGTGTCTCCTGAAGCAGTGGTACTTGAATATTGGGTAAAACGCTATCATCACAAGAACTCTGAAAACTCACCTTGCCCCCCTAAGTTCAGTTCTCAACATGGCAACCCGGCTACTAACAGGTTGCAAATGGTTTGAGCACATCACACCGGCCCTCAAGAGCCTCAATTGGCTCCCAATCGAAGGAAGATGTTTCTACAAGACCGTTTGCATCACCCATTAAGCCCTTCACACACATAACCCTAACTATCTGGAGAACAAACGTTTGAAAGCTGGAAGAGCCAGATATCTAAGGAGCTCCAACTCAATTCTTCTCATACCTCACAAACTGAAAATGAAATCCACCCAGACACGCACATTTTCTGGAAATGTTCCCAGGATCTAAAACTCTCTCCCGAGAGACCTGCGCTGCAACCCCTCCTTTTCCGGCTTCGAACGGGACCATAAACACCTACTGCTCAACAAATACTTTAACTCACACCCTAAGTGAGCTGTTGCCCAAGGCCCACACACATTCGGACTTGACCAGGTGCAGGGGTACATTTATTGTTTCAGCTGTCTACTATGTCTTGTACTCTTTTAGCGCATGCTGTTCCTATGTCTGCATACTGTAACTATCTTGGCCTCCCAACGACTTTATTTGTCTGTATTTATGCATGTACTTCATTCATATGACTTCGTATTATATGTAAAGCGCTTTGATACCTACTAGTCTAGCTAGCGCTATATAAAACTTATAAATAAATCAATAAAATTGTGTCTATCAAGATATGCAATAACCTGTCTCGTTTTATGGGGATTGTTTAATTCCCTATCGTTCCATGTGATTTGTGAGAGGGGTCTTCTCGTTTGCGTCATGTCTTGTCAGTTTGTTAGAGTCATTCAGTGTGGGGTGTTGGCGGATGTGTTGTGTGTGACGCTATATACTTTGAGTTACATCGGTATATAACAGTGAAAAACATTGCAACTCCCCCTAAAAATCCACCCTCACCCACTTCAGCATCCCAATCATGCCAAAGACAATCCCATCTAGCAAAATATACCCTCTGTTAATCCCAAAAACTCCCATACCCAAAACAAAAAACCGATAAGAAAATTATGTGGTGCACACATAGGGGCAGAGGCTGCCCACCGAGTTCCTCCGCAATCTAACAGTTGCGGAAGGGCCGCAGTCCCAATGTTCAATGCATCAACATCCACCCAAAATTATAACCATATAGAATTCTTTTTCACACTCTGTTCAGCATGTGCACCATGTCTCTGGCAGAGTCTCCTATCTAAGCTCCACAAGTAGACCCCAACATGGGTAGTTCTCACAATGAAAGTCACATATAAAACAACAGCGATAAACAGGACTACTAGCATTCCAACCTGCGTAGAACCAGAAATGAGAAGGATACATGATCAGCCAGGCTCATCCAGAGTCGAGGCGACCCCCGACTCCCAGTCCTTGACTCGTCGGACCACCGCTTACCACCAATTCGCTCTTGTTGCTTGAGGAATTGTTGTTAACTTTTCGAGTCGTTGAAAATTGTCGTTTTGCCATAGACAGTCACTTTCAACCTGGCATAGCCAATATTCAGTTCTTGCAGCTTCCTTTCGACTGGCAGAAACTGCTTTTGCACCTCTGAAAATTGTGTTCTAAATTCCGGAAGATCAGAATTTGTGCGCCGTCATGATGTTGTGTGTGTAGTTCCCTGGAGCGGCAAAGCGCCACGTCTCGATCTTTGTAGTTAAGCAGCCGTGCTATTATCGGGCGGGGACAGTCCCCCGGCACCGGTCTTGGGGCAATCAAGCGATGGGCCCTTTCCACCGCAAATAGATCAGAAAAAGTGTCCCGACCCATGAGATCTATATTAGTTTTTCCACAATTTTTCCCATATTATTTATATTGATTCCGCTATGGCAAGTATTCTACGTTTGTTACGCCTGGAGCTCGCTTCCAAGTCCTCTGTGTTGGCCTGCAGCATTGTGACTGTTTTCTCCAGTCGTTTCTTGGTATCCTGAGCTGCAGTTTGATCATCCTCAGCCTCAGACATGCACCGCTCTACCGCATCCAGGTGCTCTGCATGTTTGTCAATCCTCTCAGACATTCTATCCATCTGATAAGTTAGAGCGTCGATCTTTCCATCTATTCTGGTTAGGCTCATTTGCATAGAAGATAGTATTTGGTGCTGGTCCCCATCCAGTTCAGGTTCAGTGGTGTCTGAGCTGGTTCCCCCTGCCATTGCCTCATCCTCACGGTGTCTGTGGGTCTTACGCTGCTCAAACAATAGTTTGGGCTGTGATTTGTCCACTTTCCCCATATCCACGTATCCAGGCAGGAACCACACTGATAGCGTAGCAAGAAAGGGGAGTGCAGCTAGGGTGGTCAATGCCAGAATTGTGCTCCTGTGTCACAACGCAGCGGCCTCCTACATGCACACAGTTAATATTGCAGTGTGTTGTGGTCAGTTTTCTTGAGAATTCACCAGGTCGATGTTCGATGAGCTGCCATTTGGACAAAGGGTATGTAATAACCGGAGTGCATGGCGAAGGTAAGTCAAAACCCAATTTTCATACAGTTGTAAAGTTTTCAGGTCCCAGGTGTTCCCCACTGCAGTAGCTGCTGGGCGTACTCTTTGGGGTTCTCACCTTAATATCGTCATCTAGGTCGATGAGGCTCTCCAGACGCTGCTCTACAGCCCAGCGGGCCCATTATGAGGTGCAGCCCGCAAGGGAATCCCCAGTGGGTGTCAGGGCCCAGGCCCTCTCCGTCTTTTACTGCAGTACATATCTGAGGAGAGACACCTTGTTGTGTTGCTGTAAGTTAGGCCAACGGATTAGCCAACCTTGCAAGGCAAGAACCACTCCATGTGCACGGGGCGCCGCTCGCGTACTCATCAGGCCCGATGGTAGCAACCTCCCCCAAGCAACCAGATGCAGTCATGCTTGGGCCCCCTCAGTGGGCCGGGACCTCCAAATGGCACAAGGGGCATGTAGTCCGCACCCACAGCATTCGCTCCCTCCCTGGGGGCTCACCTCCTCCTTTCTTTGCAGCAGCGAGGTGCCACCCAGTATCGGGCCGGTATGTAGATGTGTTAGGGATCCCACAGCAGCTATCCGTCACTCACTGGTGGCCCCGGACGGCCTGCTGCGCTGGTCCAGTTCTCCCTGCGCCAGCCACACTACACGCCTCCAGGATAGAGGCAAGCAATCCGCACATCGCCAGAGCCAGCAGGCGGTGCCGCGCACACAATCTAGGTCTCAGCGTCGGGTCAGTGCTGGAGTGACGATTTCTGGCCAGTTTTGGGGTCTCAGGCAGTAGATAGGATCGTCAGGCACACATGGTCCGTTGCAGAGTGTCCGAGCTCGTGATATGGCGCAGGATAATGTAGGATACATTTGGTGGCAGAAGGAGCTTGCGTAAAAGGCCGCCAACTTCAGGCTAGGCAAGCTCACCCTCTGGTGTTGGCATACTTGCAGCAGTTCTTAGCTTGTCAGACACCTAGGATAAAATACTGGCACTGACACACTCGGGGTGATTCCTGGCATAAAGGTTGTCAATGGTAAAATACTAGTACTAGCATACTAGAGGTAATTCATGACATATATAGCATCTGTGAAAAAATACTAGCATGCTTGAGGAAATTCTTGGCAATGTGGACACCAATGACAAAATGCTGGAGGTAACAATGGAAGTAATGCTTGCCATTAAGGTGGAATACCTGGCAAATAGGAGGGTGGCAACCATGACAAAATGCTGGCCCTGACATACTAAGGTATTTTTTGACATAAGAGTCAACTATGGTATATGGACGGCACAAATTACAAAATTCTGGCACTAGCATATTAAATGTAATTTTGACATATGTGGCACCCATACCACTGGAGCAGCAAAAATGTTATGCTCCATAATCTTGATTAATTATATGTTAATCTGTGTTTTAATGTGTGGCCATATTCATATAAATAAGCCTCAGTTTGCATAATAGAAGTATAATCATTAGTTTACAGTATGTTTACATTTAAACAAAATGTGCATTCTTAACATTGGCCTAACTGTGAGTAGGCCTTTGTTACTCAAAAGTCTTTTCACTGTTAACCATGATTTGATTTCAAAAAGTGCTTTCACGCTTTCCTTCTTGTTGTAGGAGCAAGATAACCTACTTTAGTTAGAAGAATAGCTCATCGTTTGCTTTTTGAAAAGTGTTGGAATAGAGAGGGCTAATTGGAAGTTTGTTGTGATTTACACTGTGCATGGGGATGGGTAAGATCGTCTTGTACCATGTAGTCTGGACAGAAGATACTTTCAAGGTCAAGCAGCTGTTTGCACCTTTGTTCAATAATGGGAATGAGGGAAGATTACTAGTTACAAGAAGACGGAACAACCTGATTGGTCCGAGTTCAGAGGAATCGGTGGGAAGTTTTGGGGAAGAATGCAATGTATTTTAATTGTGTGTCGTATAGTAGTTAGGCAGATCCTATCCTCACTTGGCTGAGGGAGGACCTTTCCCTAGCTCTGCTGATAATCCTGTATTCCTATTCATGAGTTCATGAGTTAGACTTTGTCTATTTTTTCCCCTAAACATTAATTTGGTTAACTTCAGACTGCCACCTTCTGCTTAGGATTTTCTCTTGCTATTTCTAGATGATTTATTTAGTTTACAGAAGTTCCTTTATGGAACCAATACTTCCTCTGTTTTGCATTTTGTGCATTATATTGATTTGCATTGTAATATATCTGATAAATATTGGTGGATTGATTAATAATATGGCATTTTATGCTTACCTGATGAATTGGCTTATTCAATGAATAAAGATGTAACTTTGACTAATTTGCTTTTAAACCTTTATGGTTTGGAAACCTTCCTCTTTGTTGTTCTTGTGTCATGTCCTTTAGGATAGTCCTGTCATGCATACCTCATTTTACATACAGTGTCCCATCCACACAACAATAACGATTCTAAACAGGTGACCTTTTACCTAGTAGCTTGCTCCTGTCTCTTTGACACCAGGCTCTCGGTATTCTATCATAATCCCTGTACCTGATGTACATAAACATGTCCTCAGGCACAGTATAATTATTCTATATAAGGGTCACCACTTTTTTCATCCTTGGCCAACAGCCAGCTGTGCATGATCGCATTTGTTTGAAAAAACATTTATGATGGTTTCCAAAACATTTATGGTTGTTTTAAAAACAAATCGATTCTAGAAGAAACCCTGGAGTGACTACTCTAGTATAAAAGACCCTTATTTCCCCCTACAAATTAGAGGAGAATTTCTTCCAAGCTGACACAGGTTCCTGCATGCTGAATCTTCGACACGCAGCGGTCTGACATCCCTTGCGGGCTTCATCCTCGAAGCAGAGACGGGGTCCTTCATTCTCAACCATCAGGTGAGAGGGCTGGTTCTTCTCTAGGGGTTTCTTGGCTACACACATATACATGCTACAAATTCAGATCTAGGCTAGGTACATTTAGGCAATTTACTAAGGGCGCACATTTTAGGAATATGCAAGTGCTACTGTTTTTATCTGAACTGCTTATGTTCATCTTATTAGCACTGTGGTAGAAATGTATCTACTATTTACTATCTTGGTATTTGCAATCTCTTTCGTAAGATTCTGTCTCCTGATTGTCGCAGCCCATATGTTTTACACAAGGCTGTCGCTGGACCAATAAATACTTATTGAAACGTCCTAATCACAATCCTGTGTATTTTCTGAGAGTAAACAAGCACGAGTGTCTGAGCGAAACATACTGTACTGTTTTCCACGATCCCTGAGGAATCAGGGTTGTCATGTTCAGTGGTTGCCAGAGACTACCTAAACCACTATAGAATACAGAGGGGTGGTAGTGGCACTGTAGAGCTAGCTGGTCTAATGGCTGACATTTCCTGTGGGGGTGTCCAGAAGCGGTCGTGACACCAAGCCCTCAGTTTAGATCATCCAAAACACACAGGTCCTGGGGGACTCCTAGGAACTACACGACACTCGTGGAGCTAAAAAGAATCCACTGTAACTTGACTTGCTGTACTGATGTTAGCTCCCAGAATACACTTACAGCTGATAAGTAAAGATCCATATGCCCAGTAGCGCAATCTTTTCAATAACTACACTAGAGCCTGAAGGTATAGAAAATTGCACTGGATTGCCACATTTTGAAAACAATGGGACCGAATCCTGGGAAACATGAAGTTTCATTGTCTTGGCACACCTTGAAAGACTTTGAATATTTCATGAGTGCCTTTTCCACGCCTGTCACATCTTATCAAATGTACTGAAAATTGTAATTTAAAATGCATGATTCCACCCCATTCTTTCCATAAATTTGCTCAAGGAGAGAAAACCACAAGAAGAGGTCTGGCTTACTCACTTTGCTTGCTCACTGCAATTCTGGACAAGTATTATGTGTCAGAACCTTGAAAGATCAAGTCAGCACTATAATATAGGTGGTATCTAAAATAGACATTTGCCTGTGTTATGCTTTTACACTAATTATGCAGTTATTTTGGAGTTTCAACAATGTTAATTGTTGTGATGTTAGGATCATGTGACATGTCTTCCTGAAAAACAATCAAGTCCAAGGGTGATATGATGTCACTGCCTGTGATGTCGGTAAGGCCAACGGGTATGTGAAGTCACTTCCGCTACCACTGACATTTTGGTGAATCGACGCCCATGATCTAGTACCTGCAAACAAGACACAATTCAGATAGTGAGTTCTTTAAAAACACACATTGAGAAGAACCGAAGCAAGATTGTCAAGTCACCATGGTTCACATACATCACTTCCCCAATGCTATATGTTGGCTTATGGGTAGCTTTAGATATGTGTGCTCGGCAGGGCCACTAAAAAAGTTCATTTGGCATGGGCGGGAAACTTCTGGACCCCACCATCCAGTAGGAATGTTATAAAAAGTGCAACCAGGAGACATAAGACTAGAACTGGTTGCAAATAGTGAGTGCAAACTGTGCTTTGAAACAAGAATTCCTGTGCCGCAATCTCTGTTTTCTCACCTGATGAGCCATGGGCAAATCATGTTCTACGTGATCCTTTTGAGCCCTTATCTGCATTTATTATGAGAGCTTCAATGCAGTATCAATATATGAAATGAGTACCCAGGACATATTCTTTGGAGAGTCCAACAGCACTTTTTCCATTCGTACATGATTATAATTTTCTCATATTATCTTGGTTAAATAGGTATAGTTGTCATATAAAGACTACTGGTCTTCAACTTTTCATAACTCGTGGAATTCCACAACATGCTAGTCTACATTTCTGGCTTTGTTCTTATATCGTGATAAAGGTGTGGGGACATCTCAAACTTCCAATGCATCCTGGAATGCTGGAAAATAGACTTGAAAGGTCCCTGAAGTCACAAAGTTGTATTTTCCTTTATAACACACAGTGCAATTTGTCAAACTCACTGGACTGCCCATGCTAAGTTTGAGGAATGAAAAACCTTAGTTTACAACTGCCAACACTCCCCACATGTAGTACACCATTAATTTTTATTGAACGCATAGCAGCTCAGTGCTGCTATCAATTCTGCACACAGTCAAGAAAAAGGTGCATGCAAGCATGCTGTTGCTGCACGCGGAGATAAATAGAGGGAACATAGCCTCTTCAGCCCCCACAATTTGAAGAATGGTGGGAAGTGAGGGGAAGAGGGAATACATAGAGCTGCTGAGCAAGGGATTTACCCCAAAAGAAACTGTGTGAATACCACCAAGATAGTGGGTTCATTCTGCTTAAACAATAGTGAGTGGCCAAGTCTATGGTCTCAGAAGGAGAACAGATAGACTGGCACCCAGCTTATGCACATCCGTTCATGCCCCTGAGGTAGTTAGCAAACTTGAAACTGACAAGAAAGCCACCTAACCTTGCATGTCCTAGCCTTTGGCCCAAAGAGATACCAGTCCTTCAGGACAACCACCCAGTTTGCAAGGTGCATCCTGGCCAAAGATAAAATGCCAGAGAATTGATAGTGTGGGAGCCTACGAGTCCTGCTATGCTATGTCTTTACAGTGCATCATAAACAACAAAAACAACAGAATTATTATTGCATAAACAAAGTAAATAAGCATTGGCAATGCCAATAGGTCTGGATTTAATGTGCCTGCTTATGCAAGAACAGGCATTCACAAACGTTGTTTAAGTGTGTTACATTCACAAATTCTGTCAACAGCCTGCCCTTTGGGCTTTGCATGTGCTGGGAAAAAAGTCCCAAAAAATATTGCTTTCTGTATAGAATGCATATGGTACTTAAAGAATACATTTGGCAAACAGCATGATGGCTTTTCAGATGTAAACCAGACCCTCATCATTCCAATAGAGGCACTTCCTAGAAGGAACCAAATAGCCAATCGCATGAAGTCAGAGGTGGTGGAACCAAAGTCCACTGTATGTATACTTTAAAGAAATTGTAGCAATGTGCCTTGCAGCCAGCTGCGCTGTCAATCCAAATCTAAAAATTAAACTGTAGATACTGCCACATTCTGCTTCCAGAGAGTTATCAGTGGCTTAGGGAAACCAGCAAATAGAACGTGGGTGAAAAGTAAGGTATGCTTTTAGGGAACAGTAGTTTTCAGGTGGCTACAGAGTGGCACATAAATGTTTTTTTAATACAAAGAGCATACTTGTTGACTAGCTTCAAAGATGCACTCTCCGCCATTCTGCAAAGCTAAGAGGAAAGATGAGCTTTTTAGGTCGAGCCTAGCGCAGCGCGCATGCGCTGCTCTAGGAAAACGACATCTTGGAATCACTCATAACTTTTCACACGCTCGTGCGTGTGTTTTTTTTTCCAGCATTTTTCCTATTGGGCTTTGCAAGCGAAGAGAGCACGCAATTGGGCAAAGGCGGGTGCATGTCCCACCTTTCCCAGGAAATGTATCCGCCCACGGCCTACGGCTTGCGGTTAGGAGCAGCGGCGCGCAGTGTGCCATCTGTTTCGGGTCAGATTTCAAAGGCACCACTCGCGGGACGCTGCAGCTGCATTCCTCGCATCCCATGGCGTTTTGCCTGCGGGAGCGAACAGCTGCAGTGCCTCCTTTTTTTTTGTTTTGTTTCCCTCTTGTTACAAATGTGTTTCCTACACTGCCTGGAGCCCGGGGTCGTTCTCTCTTTAGGTTCCTTGTACGGCTGTCGCTATAGAGCTCTGACCCCCCCTTCCCTTGGAGCCTAGTTTGCGCTGTAAAAAAACACATAAATGTAGTATATTAATACGTTGAGCAATAGTAGCACTTGTCAGTAGGCACAGAAACAGGCTCTCATCATCTTCAATTGGAAATATAACCGCTCGGAACATGCCGACCGAGGGCTGCCCAAGGAGACTTCGCCGCCACTAAATCAGGGCGGAATTAACATAACAATAAACAGCTAACTTGCATTAAAATTTAAACGCCTGCATATTGTTTTCTAAAGCTCTGCCGGAGCATGTGCTCTACCTGACAACCGGGCGCTCCTCTCCCAGGGCTTATCTCGAGCTCCCAGGGCCAGTTCGTCGAAAAGCAGAGTCTCGAGCACGTGGGGTGACGTAGGGGTTGCAGCTGCAGTCACCGGTGACCCCTAAATGAAGTTTGCAATCCACCACGGGTCTTGAGCACTTCCACCACGCAGACAGTGACAGGGAGGGGGAATTGGGGGGGCGAGTCTTCAAACGAACACCGAAGAAGGCACGAGTTAGGGGCAGGTAACCGTTTCCCCTAATAAAGGCACGGATCATTTCCTTTTGGAAAGGACCTGTCAGGTCTCAGACCTAACCAACCACGACAGACACAAAAACAAAACAGCTTCAAGGCACTGTTGTTGCTCCTAAACACAAAACATTGCAAGCAGTTGATCACATAATGGAACATAGCAATTAGGAGGTGAAGGGATAACAGGTGGTGGCGAAAAGATTAAAACATTGAAGACTTTTGGCCATAAGTGATCTTGTTGTCTAAATTGGTAGCTTTTACTGCAGCTTATTTAAGACTGACATGGAACAGTGGCTGAGAGAACAGAAACAGCTTGTCCTCAGCAGAGCTGCTTTCACCGGCAGTGTAAGCAATTCCTACAGGGCCGGCATTTACAATAACCTCATTCTGATGCCCCATTAATTTTAGAGGTGACGGTTCTGTAAAACAGCAGATGGTTGCTACCCCCAGGCTAAGGCTCTCTATGTGAGACTCCCTATGTTTCTAAAGTCCTAGCTTCAAAGATCCAAGTCTAGAAGTGTGCAAATTTTATGTAATTTGTATTTGCATAATTGTGCACAATTTTAGAGAAATCATGCAAAATGTAAAACCGGCATTCGGTGCTGAATTTTAGTGCAGAGTTCATCTTTGTGTCCATTCTGAAAAGGAGGAGGCAGTTGGAGCTAAAAAAGTGACGCAAAGAGCACAAGTAGCCACTCACGTTCTGGTTCTTCGTGTTGTCCCTGTGTGCTCCCGCTACATTTTTGCCACAAACGGCACGTAGTTACATGACGTGGCATAATAGTGGCTTCAGGCTACTGTTAGACTCAGGATTCCAGGTCTAGCCCAGCCATCATTAGCACTACGGTCAGGGTATTTGCTTTGATTACATTCTTCATTAACTTCTGATAACGTAAGCTATGTGTATTTCTGTATGTAACAGAGTTAAAATCGAATTCAGGATTTCAACGTATGGATATTCAAACTTTAAATTTCAAACTTCTTCCTTATGGTGCACTCCTCCCCCTCACATAAATTATACTGGTCATCATAGTCAAACCTGCCCCTGCTGACATCTTCTTGAGTGCCACCTTTCTGTAACAACCAGAACTTTCTGTACGTACTCAATGAGCAATGATAGTCCCCACTGCCAGATATTTGCTTCTGTGGCCCTCGTTACCAATTGTGCTATTTCACGTGGAGCGATAACTCCAGGTGAAACTACGCATCACGCAGTTCCAACTCTCTCCAGAGTGGCCCCTTCAAACATTCATAAATCCCCTCACTTTCTCTGCGCTTCCTCCACTCTTGCCTTACATCATCTGACAGGATTACAATCTTCGTTCTCATCCTGGCACCTGACTGACTGACTGACTCTCTCACTCTCACTCACTGACTGACTGACTGACTCTCTCACTGACTGACTCATTCTCACTGACTGACTGACTGACTCTCTCACTCTCACTGACTGACTGTGACTCACTCTCTCTCACTGACTGACTGACTCTCTCACTCTCACTGACTGACTGACTCTCTCACGCTCACTGACTGACTGACTCTCTCACTCTGACTGACTGACTCTCTCACTCTCTCTCACTGACTGACTGACTGACTCTCTCACTCTCACTGACTGACTCTCACTGACTGACTAACTCTCTCTCACTGACTGACTGACTCTCTCACTCTCACTGACTGACTGACTGACTCTCTCACTCTCACTGACTGACTGACTCACTCTCACTGACTGACTGACTGACTCCCTCACTCTCACTGACTGACTGACTGACTCTCTCACTCTCACTGACTGACTGACTGACCTTCACTCTCCTGTTATTTATGCCCCCCCCCCATAACAAAAAAACCCATAACAAGCAACCATTGGGACAGGTAGATAGAAGTTACCAGCATTAAAGGACAAAAAAACGCAAGACAATATTTATTGTTAATACGTTTTTAATATGGTCGTTCAGTTGTACATAATGCTTTCTTGGTCATATATAAGGTAACAAAAATGCTTCTGACACTTCTTTATTATAACTTTTCAGCATGCTGCAGACTTCTGTACAGCACAGCTTAAAGACTTAGGCAAAGTCAATATCTCTGGCTAAACACTTATAAGGTCACAAAGGCGAGACCTATTGGCTATGCCAATGCTTGTTCTACGTCAGCACCTACTCTCTGAAACGCTTTTCCTCTTCATCACCGTCAGCTAAAGTTGTTTAGAAAGGCACTCAAGACCCACCTTTTCTGTCCCCTCTTTACTCTTTATCATTTCCTGTACCATGATGTCCTAGGGTGACTGTTTTGAGCTTGTCAAACATGTAATTAATTAATTCAAGAAGAAGAGGGACAAAGTGGTATTATAGGAAGTCAACGTCGAACAGAACATTAGGTAAAAAACAGATATTTTCAGGTGCACAGCAAGTTACCGAGCAAACAAGAGAAGCAAATTTCTACCCTTTTCTGAGAAAGATGGTTGCTAAGTGACAACCTGTCCTTGCCTGTAGAGAAGATCCAGATTTGAGATGCAGTAGCGCTCTTGCAGTGAATGTGCATTCCCTAGAGTCACAGTAGCTGCTGCAAGAATATCTTCTAATAACCATCTTAAGTTTGACTTTGTGTCATTCTCTCTTCCTTCGCTTTGAAAGTGAACACTTTCACTGGCTCCCCGGGGGACACCACCCGCTCTGCCGTGGTTCCTCTAACATCACAAGACCTCTTGCTCAATAGGAAAGCAAGGACGATCAGGCTTGTGTGTGGGTCGCTGCAGCAATTGTTCTTCACTTTAAAAAGTGACACTTTATATGTGATTCTGCGGTTACCACACATATCGCAATTAACCGGGTCACTCCTAATGTGGGCCTTTGAAATCTAGTGCACTTATAACCCTCAAGAGGCATATATGGTATAAATGACTGAATTTGAGAACTGCTTGGAAGAAGTGAGAACAGTATTCTGTGCATGTAGTCAATCATATTTTACTTGTACCGAGTGCATTATCAGAACAGCACTTATTGATAGTGCAGTTACCTATGATTCCTGTTTGTTGCAATGTGAAAGTGTAAGAAAATGCCTCTTTTTGTATGGTTACCCCCTTTTTTCTCGACTGATGCTGCTGGGTTCTTTGACTCTTGATTGAGGCACCAATCTGGGTTCTTTAGTTTCTACATAAATTACTAGTTCTTTCTCAAAAGGAAAACTCTGCATGCAGAATGTTTGCTCAAAGTTTATGGATTTTCTGTAACATTGGTAATGTGATGAGGACGTCTGTGGGACTCAAAGTAGGGCCAAATATACATCGGACAAATGAGTTATCTTTATAAAAGCACAGCAACTAGGAATGAGGTTCATGACATGTGTGAGGCTGAATGTGTACTTGCTCATCAGGAGGACTCTTTCAGATATCCTGAATGCTGCTCTTGCCTGCTCCTCAAACCAGGCTTTTCCACAGTTTCAGTTTGTTTGTATTGGAACTTAAATAAAAGTGCATTGTGGAGTGCTCCAACAACAACACGTTGGTACACAAGAGAAACAAATGTATTACAACTCAGAATCTGCTGCAAAAATACATCTTATATCAATATTATATTCTTTGACTTAATCAGGCCAAAGCTTACGCTAGTTAGAGTTCATGATGGTTTGGCAGACAACTACAAGTTAAATTGAATATTTTAGAGCTATCTTTGCAAATCATTGTTGAGGCAGAGCTGTTGTAGCCCAAAAGCAACAAGGAGGCACTATTTTGAAATATATATATATAATATGTTTAATTTACAATGACGACAATGACAAGAATCTGGATAAGCTTTTTTTCCTATTACACCTTTACAACCATTTTTAAAGGGTTCACGCAGGTTGAATCTGAGAGTGAGACCCCTCTCTTGTTTTACCAATCAGCATCTTTTGATGTGCATTTGCATTTCCAAAAGACACTAACCAGTGCTACTGTCACTAGATTGTAAGAGTGACAGCTAGCAGTATTTCATTTATGTCCTGATTTAAGTTGTGAGGTATTGTAAAACCTTCCCATTTCTGGAGGAAGTGTAACTCAGTGAATCCCATGGAATTTTCACCACCATACTTCCAATATGGAGGACAAATTCCCACCTTAGTTCTTACTGCGAAAACCGGATGACTTTAAGTTACCACCCAACTCTAAATCAGGTCTAATCCTTACGGAGCCTCCGAGCCCACCTAAGTCATGCATTGAGAGCACTGGTGCTTTGGTTGTGAAGGAGCCGGATTCCATATTCTAGATCTGCTCTGGTACCTCTGGCCGATGGTACTTTCTGTCCGCATGAAAGCATGGAGGGGAGAGAAATCGTTAGGCATTTGAACATTTCAGTTCCAATTTACCATGGCTCCTAAGAATCACAGACTCCCAGTTAAGTTTAGTTAATTTATTACAAAGCCAAAAACAGCTGGACGTACAGGAGAAGGAGAGGGTGTAGAAATACATTGGAACTAATACAAAGCCAAATCTAAGGAAGAAGTGAAGGCGGTGCAGCATGCACAGGATAATCAGTTCGAGAACCAAAATACAGAAAATGATGGCACTGACGTCGAGATTCCCCTTCATTGGAAGTTCGTGGGTATAAAGCATTAATCTGTCCCTACACTACAACTAGCGTGGCATCCCTAAATAGCATTTCCCAAGGCAAGTCTCTTCACATCAGAAGGGTCAGGTAGCGTAAAGCTACAGAGCTTGTTCTAAAATGCTGTATCTCAAGGCAAGGCAGAAGTCCCTGGACACTTTCCCTAACTTCGATACATCAATGCCACAGGTAGTATCCCATGATGCTTTGCAACATCACATCATCCAGTCAGGCCACCTCCTCGTACGTGATTTTCCATTAAGCAGCGATGCTCCCAGGCCTTGGCGCGATGACCTTGATTCCCAGGCTTGCTCCGATGAGAAAGTACAACAGTTCTCCATTATCAGTATCAATGCTCAATGTATCCTCTTCTCCCTAAGCCTAACTTGTAAAACAAAGACATTATTCTAGCTAATAAGGATGAATTCTCCACCTGCAACAGAAACGAGAGACAGAACAAATCCACCATGCACATGAAATTCACTGTTAAATCTAATGCGAGAGCTTCCAGGGAAAAATACATTTCAGGCCTACAGAAATCGGCCAACATACAGAATGGCACAAAGGCTTCCCGAAATTACACATAAAGTGAAAACTTCTACTAGGCATTTCCAAATTAACACGTTACATAAGCACATCAAATAAGTGAACAATTGTCAGCAGCATGTACGAATTCTACACGTTAATGTTTCAACTAAACACATCTATTTGCAACGTTAAATTTCTATACGTTCATATTGAAAACATCCCTAAAACGTCACCTTCCACATTATTACAGTTCACGTTCTAAATCCATATGTTAATAAGACAATGAATATATGTGGATGCAAACTACCCATGATTATGATGTACCCCTACAAATGAAAGAGCAACATTTGCACTACATCAGCTGTCAGATTCAGATAATTTACTTTGATTATGTCTTTTAGTTTTGTTGGAACTGAGGCAATATGTATAAAATGCAGCATCTTGAACTGCATTGAAAATACCTACATTGAAACTTAAAATTGCAATGAGTGGGAGAAATTGAACCACTTTCTTTTCGAGTCTGAAAAAAATAGTGCGACAACTGTTGCAAACTTGTGAAATGTTTTAAAAACCTTTTGTCAAAGTAAAGAGCCACATGCTCGTTTTTTGTTTATTCTGGTTTTCAGCAAAATACAGTTTCTATATAAATTTTTAAAACAATTGTGCCATATTCGCAAAGGCATTTTGGAGTACATGAAAGGCAACTCCTGTAGTATTTTTTGACATACATTTATACACCACTATGAATTGACCCCAAAATATCTAAGATGTAAATAAGATTAGAAAATTCAGGAAATATTCATACAAGTATTACAAATAGAAGGGGCTGTGCCCTCTTTGCACTTTTACTGACATTGATATTTGGTCGATTCACAGAGGAATTTAAAAGCAGGTAAAGAGTACCACTGTAGTACTTCCCATACTCATAAACTCTTTTGAGAACCAACATCAATATTTTTTCAGAAGACCTGGAGAAAAAATATAATTTATCAATTCATGGCATGAAAAATTAAGATTTATTTTTAATTCAACTGGCAGAATTAGACTGTTGTGCATCCCAAACTATGTCTCATAGTACCCACACAAAAGTTACTTTTGCCATAAAATGCAAGAAGTGACCTAATCCGCGTTAAAGGGGGATCAGAAGGAGCAGAAGAGAACTGGTCAAAGGGAAACATATGACCCTAGGAGAAGTTAGGTGAGACTTATGACACTAGCAGTGATGCCATCACCATTTGCAGAGACTGGCCTATATGGTTGCAGCAGCATGCGAGAACTAGTCCATTGACAGAACTATATATGATCTAAGGTGGGGTCAATTTTGGGGACGAAGAAATTGAAGGATAGTAGAGGGAGTGCAAGAACAAGGACATTTGCCCTCCAAAAGGCAAGGAGTGAAACTATGTTGTTTAAGTCCAGAGGTGGCCAAACATCCCAAGACACTTGCTGGCACATGCATCAAGGTAGGCTTTTGCGATTCCTTAATTGCGATTATTAAGGAATCGCAATTAAGGAATCGCAAAAGCCTATGCATGTAGGAATCGCTATAAAAATAGCAATTCCTAAACATTCCTTAATTGCGACTCGCAAATTGCGAGTCGCAATTAAGGAATGCCGTCCCATTCATTCCTATGGGCCAACAGGCCCATAGGAATGAATTGGAGATTGCATGCGCAATTTGCGAGTACCAGTAGGTACTCGCAAATTGCTCATGCAATTTCAAGGGTGTCAAAATGACACCCTGTTGCACCCTGAAATTGTGATGTGCACCCATGTTGCGCACACACATGCCCCAAGGGCATGTGTGTTGTAACCTAAAACTTTAAAAATGCATTTTAGTGCATTTTTCAAAGTTTTTGCAAATTACAGACAAGTATGATTTGTCTGTAATTTGCGGTCCCAAATAGCGAAATCGCTATTTGAAAGTGCTTCTAGCATTGCATTTAAGGAATCGCAAATTGCGATTCCTTATATGCAATCGCAATTAAGGAATTCGCAAATAATTGCGAATTCTTAAATTGCGGCTAGGAAACACTTTCATGCATCTCCAAAGGCCAATTTGCGATCGCAAACGGCCGATTTTTGCGAATCGCACCGTTTGCGATCGCAAAAACCTTTGATGCATGTGCCCCTTAGATGATTAAATATAGCTTCTTAGGGAATCTTAGCGATAAACCGCAAGCTGTGATTATATGAGTATTAGACAGGAGCAAGACTGTTTGGGTGCTAAGCCGGCTTAGTGGTAAAGGACGTGCAACCTGGTGCTGCTGCCTGCTCTATCAATTCCTTTACAATGTGACTACACACACTGCCTCTTGATCCTGTGAAAACCCATTCATGTATTCCTAGTTGTGTTATAGTCACAGTTTCCTATGCATTACAGTTTGTTGTTTTTACATATATGACTAAGAATGGATCGATATTGTATAATCAAATAAGAATGTCGTGTTTAATTGTTTTGAAACATCCAGTAGCTTTGAGTATGGTTGCTAATGTTAATGGTTTACGTAGGGCCAGAAGCCATGTTATTCAAGGTTGTACATTTTCATATTTCTGAGAAGTGTAACCTCACTTTGAAAATTAGCACCAGGAAGCAGGATTTGTAGAAACTAATGAGCCCAGAATTTTATTTATGAATGATAGCTTCTCCTTAAGGATGTCTTGTGTGTCCTCTGGGAGAAGATCCTGTCACCTGCTCTTTAGATAAGTATTTGCTGAAAGTAACGAGTTTCTGTCATGAAATTAGGTCCCATAGACTTGCATTCAGAAAAGATATACATATACTGGTCTACATTTTATGTGTTTTACCATTATACTCCAACTGATCTTTTTCTAGCAAGAGCCCTGGTCAGTTGAAATGATAATTGTCTTTTAATCATATTTCTGTGCTGTTTCCTATTGTGCATTAAATGCTAGTTTGACTTTGGGCTTTGCAATGTGTTGAGTCTTATTTTTAACAATCACAAAATGGCTTTCATTCAAAAGGGTATGAGAGGCAATATATATACAAGGTAAATCATAAAGTATGTACAGAAACCGAAAAAAGGAATTCCACGTTCCAGTATTTGAGTGAAGAGCTCAGTGTACGCGCCGTATCCAGTGCCGTCTCGTCCTGGCCGGAAAAAGTAGTTGCTACTTTTTCCGGCCAGGACGAGATGGCACTGGATACGGCACGTACACTGAGCTCTTCACTCAAATACTCATTGCCTCCACTACGGATCAGCTCAACAAAGGCGGAGACTTGAGGCCTCTCATCTATTGGACTACTATTGCTTCTAACCTAAGAGGTTAATTCCTCTCACATCCAATGTCCCGACGCGGACTTGAATAGAATGCGGAAATGATTTTACTCTCCTGGCGAACTTACTACTATTTGCTATCGCCCTGAAGAAGCCCATGTCTGGGCGAAACGCGTTGGCTGTCTACTTACGAAAACCGAGTACATCTATAATAAAGACACCTTAAGACCATAAACAACAACGTGGAATTCCTTTTTTCGCTTTCTGTACATACTTTATGATTTACCTTGTATATATATTGCCTCTCATACCCTTTTGAATGAATGTTGAATTTTGTGGTCAAGTGGCAGCTGACCATCTGAGGTGGTGGGCAATATCTTGTAAGCTTTGTGACTAGTCCTGGCAGTGCAATCTTCTATAACCCGGCTGCCTTTTTCGAATATTAACAAAATGGCTTTGTCATATAAATCAATGTGATCCTTTTTGATTTTCAGTCTTATTCAATATATATTTATTTATTCTGAAGTTCTTTATTTCATTTGTTTTTTCAAGCATCTTTCCTTTTTATTGTAGACACAACATATGTGCGTATTTCAATTTTAAAAAAATCACAATTCTCAATTCTAGTTAAATTTGCTTCGGTCTATATAAATTGTGCACTATGCGTGGATGAAGAGTATGTAAGAAGGGATGGACAGGCAAAGAGTCAAAAAACACGGTTACAGCAACATCAGAAAAGTTTGCAATGAGCCTTGAGTGTTTCAATAAGATGCAGAAGGGTAGAACAGTTAGAATCACTTTGTAACATAATAAAAAAAATCAATAAGTCCTAGGGTTAGTTTGCAAATAGATGTACTTTTGGAATGTTGGCCATAAAGCATGAGAAGTGAAGCAATTTGCATAGATGGTGACTGTTAGAAATCAGGTCTCTAGCTGGCAGACGTATACCCCCTGTCCAAGTAGGGACAACAATCCTAATCAGGGTAAGTCACAACACAACCCTAAACTATCCTGTGCTCACCCCCTGGTAGCTTGGCACAGAGCAGGCAGGTTTAGCTTAGAATGCAATGTGTAAAGTATTTGTGCAACAATTCATACAACAGCACAGTAAATACAACACAAAAGACTCCACGACAGTTTAGAAAAATAGAGAATATTTATCTGAGTAAAACAAGTCTAGAACTATCAAAATCCATCAAGTAGAAGTTGAGTTATTAAATGTTGAAGAAATAAATGCAATAAAATGCTTAGAAGAAGGTAGCACTAGAAACGTTACTTCAAGTCACAAGGGACTGGTGCAAGTCCAAAGTTCAGCCCGACTGTGATGAAGCATGGGCCAGCTACAGGGACCCACTTGGGCCGCTGAACACAGTACCTTGGTTCCTGGGGTGCAGTCGGCGCGGCGAGGCTTTGCATCATCCGGTGTTGGTTCTGAGAAGCTGTGCAGCGAGGCTTTACGAGGCTTCGCATTGTCTGGCGTCAGTTCCTAGAGCTGTCAGCTGTGTGGAAAAGCTTTGCAGGGCTTCGCACTGCATGGCATCAGATCTGTCAAAAACTCAGCTGCAGAACCCAGTTCTGAGGCCCAGAACTTGGAGTAAGCACCTCAGGTAAGGGCAGGACTCACAGGAGACAGAGTGTGGCAGCACCAGCAGAACTGCAGGAAGTATTTTGTGTCCCTGAGACTTCAGAAACAGTAGGCAAGCTAACAAGCCCTTGTGGATCACTTTGGAGCAAAGGCAGAGTCCAGTTCTCCTTCCAGCAGAGCCAGAGAGCAGCAGGCCACAGGGCAACAAGCAGAAACACTGTCCTTCCAGAAAAACAGTCCAGTTGAGTCCTTTGTGCAGCATTGTGGTTCTTCTGACAGAGATTCGGTGTAGGTCCAGAAGATTCTGACTTGATTGAGCCAGAGATCCAGTACTTATACTCAAATTTGACTTTGATGTGAGGGAAACTTTAAAGAATGGTTTTGAAGTGCACCGGTATCCCTGTCAATCCCAGCCCCCACTCCAGACTACCAGTGGGGGGTTATGAGTCCTTTGTATGGGGTCAGACCACTACCCTTTGAAGGGTAAGTGTGAGCCCCTTCCTCCCATCTGCCCAGGAAGACCCATCGGAATGCAGATGAATGCAGTTGGGTGCTAAATCACCCAGCACTTTCCTGAGCCTGTGGCTTTCTAGGAGGATTGCACAAGGGAATCTGTCACCCAGCCGAGACCTGTATTAGAGACAGACTGTAAGGAACACAGAGCAGTAGGAGCAGAGAAATGTCCACTTTCTAAAAGCAGCATTTCTAAAATAGTAATGCTTAATCCGTCCCTACCAGTGAAGAGGATTTATCATTACCATTCCAAAGATAGGAAACATGAAAAAGCTACTCCTTCCTGACCAGGAATTGCAGCTTATGGGTATTTTAAGGAATTTCCAATTCTATTTTTTGAGAGGAGTAGGCCTCACAGCAGTGGAAAACGAATTTAGCTGTTTGTCACTACCAGGACATGTAAATAGTTTGTAAAATATTGTTGTCCAGAGATTTTAATTTTTGATTTGTGTTTTTGTTTCATTAGAGAAGTTAAATAGCTTGGGTAGACATTGCTAATCCAGGCTGAAGTTTTCTGGACGACATTTTTAAAAATGGCGGATGTGTTGCAGTGATGATGTAATATTTCAGGAACAACAGAACCTATATACTTCATGGGGGGTCAAGTAGTTTTATCGAGACAGAAAACAACTCTTCAGAGCAAGCCTTCAGCCATTTTCCAAAATGGAGGAAGAAGAGACATATATAGAAATGAAACAAATAATAATGTTTTTTAATTCTTTTATAAATATGCCAAACAATGTTTATGATCTGGAAACTCTTCCGCCATTTTAAAAAATGGTGGCTCTATAATGATGTGTTTTAGCCATCTAGTTGGTAATTAATTTTAATATTGTTTTGTTTCAGGTTTTCAGTTTATTCAAATTCGGAAACATGAGCGGAGCAGGTTGTAGCAGAAGATCTGTACCTCCTGACAGAGTGTTGCTAACTACAAAATATGAGGACTCCTTAAACAAAAAGAATGTGTCATATGCCAAACTAATCCTGAAAGAAAAGCTAACATCAACTGCAGCGGGAAAGAAGAGGGTTTGAGATGGTGCAGATATGCAGCAAGACGAAGTTCACAAAAGATTGAAACTGATGGGTGAAGAGGATCAAATATTTTATCATTGTAACAACAGTTGCTACAAGTCGCGTACAATGGAAGAAAGCCTGGAAAAAATGTGTCAAAAAATTGCAAAAACCAGAGAATCACAACAAGAATCCGAGTCTTCTGAGAAGGCAACGACAACCAAACCCAATGTCCAACCACTTAGAAGATCGATGGCTACCCCTCATCCACCTCCAACAACTGATCAGAAAGCAGAGCATCTTCAATGTGTTATCTGTGGTTTAGCCAGAACAAGGGCCACAGGGATTGATAAAAGAATAAAGTACAGAGTAAATGAGTTTCAAAGGGCAAACATTTTAATCTGCATACAGTTTCTTCCAAGATGAAGCTTTCAGCCGAGTAAAAGATCTAATCAGCAAGGTGAATGTATGTGCAGTGGATTTGTATGCCCACCCAAACTTCATGCGTGCATATATTCGAAAATGTACAATGACAGAATTCTTCTTTATCAGTCTAACAAAAAGAATGAGCCACTTATGGTGTTCTCAGCTGATTTGGCTCCTGAAGTTCTTGCAGCCAAAATAAGATCACAGGATGCAGTAAAATCAGCAGGAACAATTTTAGGAACCATCCTGAAAGATTTAGATTTTTGACTTAATGACAAATTTTGTGATGCCCCAGAGCTCCACAAACCATGGGAGTTCACAAGAATGCCTGATGTTGTCTTACCATTGTTTACATCATTGTTTAATATCAGCAAAACAAAAATGTTACAAACTAAAGTTCTAGAGATCAGAACAGAAGCGGACAACATTGATGATGGCTTTGAATATATAAGCGAAGAAGTGGAAGACAATCCCAAAGCTTATGCTGTGTAAATGTACTGTCTTTTCCAAATCATGTATTATGAATTACATCACAGTAAAAAGAAAACTCCGCTACACATGATGATGGAAAAAGCAATCTATGACAAGTGCAAAAGTAAAGAGCTAATCACTTCAATTAATAGGATTGGTGTATCAACAAGTTATACTGACATAGTATTGAGCAGGAATTTGTTAGCAGCTCATGCTGTAAAATCTTCTGAATCCGACAGCACACCACTTCCAAGTAACTTTACCAGGAAAGGATTTACAATTGCTGCTCTTGATAATTTTGATTTTGAAGGCAGCTCTTCTTGGTCTGGAACATTCATCACACATGTTACTGCCATGGTGCTTTTTCAAGACTGTTCCAATGAAGTAGCTGCTGGAAAACAAGCTGTGTCAGATGTAGGCATAAACAAACAAAGCTGCACACTTATTTCCCAACTGCCTTGCCAATGTGTGCAAAATCACTACAAGCCATCAACATGTTCCTAGTCTACCAGAAGGTTTTAAAGTGGCTGAGGGCATGGATCTTCTACCTGATGCTGCAGTCCGCAAAGCTGAATTAACTGAAATTATCATACTCGGTGCGTCGTGAAGGATGAAGAAAAGACAGTTCCTCTGTGGGCTGGAACTCATGCTCTGATTTCCCAGATTACTGTCCCACTGAAGAAGGTTGGGTTTTTACCAGTAATACCATCTCCAGTCACAAACTATGTAACAGTATACACAGCTCTACACTTTTCCAAAATGTGTGTGCTCAGCTTGAAGACAGCATAGTCTGCCAATTTTCTGCGATGAAGGTGTTTTCCGTATTGTAGTATTTTGATGATCTTTATCCACTGATGGGCATTTTCCACATGACAAAAGTTGTGTTGCGGTGTACAGGAAGTTATCTCAGTGGATGTGGCATAGACAATGCACTTATTGAGGCTGAAATATTTGGAAGCAGAACTGCCCAAATAGTATTGAGCGGAACTCATTATGTTTGTTCATTAGAAGGTATGCTCATCATATCTGAGGCTATAGAAACATTGCATTGGAATGCTTTCTGGACCAAGAATGACAAATTAGGTTTTGCACATCTTATGTCAGAAGTGAACAAGGCACAGGGTGCACTTCAATCAAAAGACATAATGCAAAGCCAGGCAATGTCCAATACACTCAGTTCAAAATCAGAAAACCTAGTTCGTAGAGTTTGTCAAAGAATGTGAAGAAAAATCAGAACTTTGCAAGTACTGGAGAAATGTTTTACACATGATAGCTCTAGGTAAAAACTTGGTACATGCTGATCCGGAAGGTGATTGGGAGCTGCGCGTGAAGACTTTGGAGTCACTGATTACTCTGTTTCACGAACTTGATTGCATAAACTACCTGAGATATGGGTCCAGGTATTTGGAAAGAATGAAGAAGTTAGAGGTGGAAAAACCATACCTCTATGTAAAGGTCATCCAAAGACATTTTGTGGTGAAAGACAGAGAGGGAAAGTTCAATGCTGTGGCTCCATATATGAAACTGGAACAGACGATCCAGAGATCACAGAAAAGCTCCAAGGGAATTGTTGGTCAGACATGTAGAAGTGAATATGTTGCTCAATGGCAGCTAGTTTACCATGAAGTCCTTTCTATTTGCAATGTTTTTAGAGCGATGACAAATTCAAAATTAATGGACCATCTTGAAACTGTTCCTCACCACGAATTGTGGGAAAGAGAGGTGAATGTTTAAATAAACATGTTGACAGCCTTCTTCATTTCATGCAGCATCAAGGAAACCCCTTTGAAATGACTGAGCCTGTGCAACTACAGAACTTCGTGACCAAACAATATGTGAATAACAATATAAAGACACGTCTACTAGATGTCCTGGAACATGGATCGAAACTATACGCAGAAATGAAGCAGGAGAGATTTGTATTGAAAAAGAAAAATCTGTTTGACATAATCACTAAAGCTAAACTTCCACTCTTTAATTGCCATAGTAAGAGTTTCATACAACCAGCCACTACAAAACAGGTTACAAAAAAACAACTTTCGCAAGCACATAGAGAGATGGATGTAGCAAAAGAAAGGGAAGAATTCATCAAGGAAACTCTGTTACATGATCTTCTTCCAACAAACGCATTATTTGATGGAGATGTTGCAACCAAACCAATGAAGGACAAACTCGTACAAGAGCAAGGAAGAAAACTTTCACCTGAAGAATTTAAAAAAAGAAGGTGTTCTCATTGAAACTGCTGATGTTGTGGACTATATATCACAATTGCGATTGGTCAAGATTTCATCTATGCAAAAGTTTGAGAAGGGCATTCAAACTGTTCTACAGATATTGCAGTCAGTGTGCAGCTTGCATGAACTGCACATTCTCTTTGACAGTTATCTTGTACTATCTGTCAAAGAATGTGAGAGAATCAGACAAATATCTATAAATAGAACAATTGACCTTGCCTGCATCACAAATTCGATACTTATACCCGTGCAACTTGATGGATTCTGGTCATCAACATCGAACATGATGAACTTGGAGACGTGAACTCGCCAAAACAGGATGTATGACGATACCACGCATGCCATTAGATCGCGGTTTTAACAACGCAAGTCATTACAACGACTTGCGTTGGAGGGCGCTGGACTTAGGAGTAGTTTAATTTACTATTCCAACTCCAGCCTACGTACAGTAGGGAAGGTGTTGGATAGTAATTTAAACTACTCCTTGTCCTATAGCGCCCTCCAGTGCAAATCGTTGTAACGACTTTCGTTGTAAAAACCGCAATCTAATGGCATGCGATGTAATGCATGCGTTCTAAAGGTTGTTTCCCGCCAAAACATTGCTGATGCTTCAGTGAACACTGAATTTCCAATTATTGCAAGTGGAATGATTGGCAATGAGGAGTTGGTGTCTGCAGAGATATATTCAAAAGGTATGGGCCATATTGTTCAAGAACTTAACCCCAAATTGGAGGAAGCTGACCTTCGTGTTGTGCCACATGTTGAGTGGGCTGTTCGAAATGGTTCCAATCAAATCATTGTACTGTCAAATGACACAGATGTTATTGTGCTACTTAGATTTGTTGCATTGTTCACAAGTCAAGGATTGTCAGAGTTATGAATATGTTATGGAACAGGCAAGAAAAGACACTTAATCCAGCGTCATATTCTGTGCAAGAAACTTGACCCAGAGATACCCAGTGTTCTTATTGAGGCACATATTCTTACGGGTAAGGACATTATAAGCAAAATTGGAACAAAGCTTGCAGCTTTAACTGCTGAACCTATGAAGTTTCTAAAAGGATTTGCTGAGACAGAAGAAGAATGTGACTTTAATGACATAGAAAAATACGTTGTGCGTTTGTGGAAAATAAGTTCTGACTGTCACACATGTAACGATCTTCGGTACAGTGAGTTCAAGAGATCAGTCTCGCTTAAGGACCTTCCACCGATGTCATATTCTGTGCGTGGACACATTAAAAGAACGTTCTAATTGATCAGAAGATATGTAAATGTTTGGATCGTGCATATGTAGAGAAAGATCTGTGTGAATTTCATTTGGAAGATATTGACGAGGTGCTAAAACCTATGAAATTTCTAAAGCCTCTACCCACAGAACTTACACGTACATGTGCTTGCAAAACCTGTGCTACAAAAAGATGTCCCTGTTGATATGCTCTTCTCAAATGTTCAACATGCTGCAAATGTACCACGAGCGACTGCAGAAACTACAAAATAAAGTGAAATATGAAAATGTGTCTAAAACAGGAGCGATAAACATTTTTTTGAATTTTTCAGATCATAAACATAAAAGGATTAAAACCTATGATTATTTATTTAATTTCTATATATGTCTCTTCTTCCTCTATTATAGCCGCCATGTTGGAAAATGGTGGAAGGGTTGCTCTGAGGAGTTATTTTCTGGCTCTATAAGACAACTTGACCCCCAAAACCTATGTTTTGACACCAAAATGAAGTATATAGGTCTCATGATTCCTGAAATATTACATCATCATCATCATCACATTTTTAAAAATGTCATCCAGAAATATTCGGCATGGATCAGCAATGTCTACCCAAGCTAAATTACTTCTCAAATGATTCAAAAACACAAATCAAAAATGAAAATTTCTGGACAACAATTTTTTTATGGAGGTATATCAGGGGGGCGGGATTATAAAGCACAGAAGTGCATGTCCTGCCTTTTACTTACATAGCGTCCTGCCCTTTGGGTTACCAAGGGCCTTCCTTAGAGGTGACTTATATGGGGTAAAAAGGGAGGTTTAAGGCTTGGCAAATAGTTTTAAATGCCAAGTCGAAGTTGCAATAACCTGCACATACACAGGCACTGCAGTGGCAGGCCTGAGACATGGTTAAGGGACTACTGAAGTGGGTGGCACAATCAGTGGTGCAGGCCAACTATTAGCATTTAACTTACAGGCCCTGGGCACATATAGTGCACTGGACTAGGGACATATCAGTAAATCAAATTTGCCAGCCATGGAGAAAACAAAAGACATCAAATTTTAGACACAGAGCACATGCACTTTAGCACTGGTCAGCAGTGAAAAAGTGCACAAAGTCCTAAAGCTAGCCCAATGGCACCATTCAAGTCACTGCCTTCTGAAAGGTGGGCTGCTTTAAACATTTTCCCCAGGACCGATTTAGTTTCCGGTCCCTAGAAAACGTTTCATGCTTTGTGAAAGCATTCTTCATGAATGGATAGATAGATGGAGAATGTATGGATGCCTGGGCACATGTACACATGATTGGATGTAAGGATGGAGTAGGTGTCCATGGGCACAATTAGAGGTACATGGGCATATGGGTAGATGGACAGAGAGATGAATGTAGGAAACCTAACAGCTGTTGACACAGCAATTGGTCAATAAGGCCATTAGCATCCACCCTCTAACCTCACCCAACATATGGAGATACACAGGCCGGCTGCCTGCTTTGTTACTGCTCACAGATTCAGGCAATAACCATGACCATAGTCCTGTGCACAGGAGAGAATTATATGATTAAGAGTCAGAATAAAAGAGTAACTAATCTTTCAGCAGTGTATGTGGTGCGGAGGTCTGCTGCCACCATCTGCAGCTCCTTATCAAACAAAAACCATAATCAGGGTCTCTGCAATTATGCGATTTTGCGACTGCTGTGTTTTTGCGTAATTATGGATTTTCCGGATTTGTCACATAATCTATCATTTGTTCAATAATCTACAGATTAAAACAAAAAGGTTTCTAGCTGAAACCGACCGTTCTTGAAATGTGGTCACGTGTTGCTGTATGGTGAAAGACTCTTTGCAAAGGTTGTCTGGCCCCTTTCTGTTGCTTGTTGCTTTATTTGGGTGTTAACTGATACTGCTGACGTCAAACCTTTGTCCAGACAGCGCTAGCCTGTGTAAACAAGACAGGCAGCAATGCTTTCACAAAATGTGCTGCATTCAGCAGCATAAGTTACCTTCTCTTGCTGCATAATTTAGTCAACCCTGCCACATAATGTTGTTGTCCCCTGCAGCATAATTCTAATGGTCTCGTCCATAGTGTATGTGCCAATCCTATTAGCCTGGGATGATTAGGGAGTATACCTGCTGGAGCAACCTTTCATCCAACGCATCTTTCATGCATTGGAGACCATTTCGCTTCTGGATTGATGCCCAGCCAGATGTCCTACAAGAAACTTCGTTCAGTGAAACCTATCCCACCAGTATGCAGGCTGAAATTAAATAAAATTTAATTTAGGAAGCGCACTACTACCCTGAGGTGTCTAGGTGCTGACAGTCGCAATTTATGCAATTACACTTAGAATATTTGTAATAGCGCTCTCTAAAACCCCATTCGGAGATTTAAATCAGAGAGGCAAAACCCCACTAAAAATAAGACCTTTGGGCAAAGGCAAGGTGTTACCGATAGAATACAACCAGAGTGAGCACACACTTCTACAGACAGACATGGATATGCTCTGAAACCAACATTATAAATTTAATATAAAATGTTATGAACTCCCATTACACATCTGCGAGAATGCTCTGCAAATTTAATATCTTTGGTATCTCGGAAATGTTTCACTTCTGCTCCTTGTACCATGAATAACATGGGAGGAGCAGGGGCTTATACGGAGGCAAGCCTCATTGATATCGGTGTTCAAATTAGATCCAGATGAGCCAGATCCATGTCAGATTTTTAGGATAGCTACTATGTTTAAAGTCATCATAAATAAATTTACTTCATGAAGTTGTGCTGAATATCTGACGTTTGTCAGATCCTCTCAGATCTACTTTGAATCACCCTGTTTTATGAGATATTTTGAAAATCTCTCATGGATCTGGCCCTCCTGGACCTAAGCTGGATGCCCCTCCTCTATGGCATATCTTGAAAATCTGCTATTAATAAGTCCTTTCTGGACCTACGTTGGATACCCCTGCTCTAAAACAATACAGAAAACCTCATATCAAGCCATAATTAACATTGAAGAACCATAAATACGTTCAGCAAGTAGATTTAATGCAGGAGTTCAGAAGCTTCATTTGTCATGATGAGAGAAATGTATACCCCAAGCCGAGGTTCAGCTATATTCTCATTTAGTGTACTAAATTACAGCGGTAACTCCGGAACCAATGGCATCTGCGCGGTGTGAGAACAACCCAGAAGGTGAAAGAAAACGCCTCCTACCTGTGAGAGTTATGTGTGTCTTGGCAGTAAGGTAAAGTGGAGGGATGCTTCTCAAGCAGCCTTCCCAAAGGTGAGTTTTGAAATTTACAATGATAAAATCTTGCCAGATAGGGACAAGCAGTAGGAGATATGAAGTTGTAGCAGTCTTGTTTGCATGGGCATTAATACAGCACAAACAATGGTAGAAAGCCACAGCTGTGCTGAACGTTATGAAGGAGGTTGGGAGACAATACAAAACATTGTATATTGAGAGTGGATTCCACCAACAGATTACATTTTTCAGGCTAAGGGAGATTAATTGATTCACCCAGGGTCACAAATCTTGAATCAAGGATCGAAGCCGGGATTTGAACTTGGTTCTCAATGTTCCTAGGTCAGCAGCTGTAGCACTGCTGCACATCGCCTCCCTGGAGCTTCCCAAACTCTGCAATCCTAATCTTCAGGAAGACTCCACCGGATGGTGATCTACTCAATGTAATGTAGGACACGGACGGTCACTTCTTCACCCAACCAGCTGGTTCTAATTAAAGTAACTGGTTGATCGCATTTAGGGGCATATTAGCAAGAACGGCGTTAAAATTATCGCCGCTTTAGCGGCAGGAAACTGCCGCTAAAGCGGCGATAATGGGCTTGATAATATGCCCTTGAGAATTCCAATAGAAGCCCAGGATCACAGCAGAACATGGGCTTCTATTGGTATTCTCAAGGGCATAATATCAAGCCCATTATCGCCGCTTTAGCGGCAGTTTCCTGCCGCTAAAGCGCCGATAATTTTAACACCGTTCTTGCTAATATGCCCCATAGTTCTCGCTCACGCCTGTAACTGATCTTCACCAAACATCTCTCGTCGTTATTTTCGATAGTGCTTTCGATGTCAAAAGCCAACTGGAAACTACAAGTGGAAATAAAATCTATCTAAAATTGAATAAGTGATATAACCAAACAAGTCTTTCGGAAAAAGATGACATGCCAGCATTACAATAAAGAACAATGGGGCTTATTTACAAGGCCCTTGCGCCACTTTTGCGTCACTTTTCCCATGTTAAAAGTGACGCAAAAGTGGCGCAAGGGGCTTGTAAATCTGCCCCAATGTTTTTTTTTCCTAAATGTGGTGTACCTACATGAAAGTGTATAAAACTTCCATGGTCATCTTTCTACCCTTCACAAAGTAAACTCCTCATATTTTCCCCTCACCTTGCACATTCTTACAATTCACTACTGCCTCGTCACCCTTTTCATTTCGGTTCTACCTCCTGCTAGTGTCTCCTGCAGCCTTCAAGCCCCTTGTCGCATTTAATTTTATAGTGCTTATAACATGATTATGTGCTGGTAGATTTGATTTACTTGAAATGTTGAAATGTTAAAATTGTAACTTGGATGTAGATGCCTGACCTTTTCCAGGACCGTGGTGTGTTTACAAGCGAGAGAAGGCAACAAGTTCACAGAACATGTTTTCTTGGCAAGATACCTCCAGTGCAAGTCTGGGGGTTGCATATCAATAGAACAGCAAAGTTACCACTCTTAAGTCAGTTGCCCCCATTAACTGTGAGGTGGGGCAAGGACATACTATCATTTCATTATCAATACATTTTAACCGTTTCATGATGAAACAACCAACAATCCCCTGGCCTTCCTTCTGCCTATCCACTGCTGTTATCTGGAGCTAACAGAGCACCTGATTGCACAAGTCAATGCCTTGGTTACCATTCCATGTGGATTTGCAGGTTGATTTTCTTGTGCTTTTTCTCCGGACTGTGAGGGGTGTAGTAAATGGCTGATGAAGTATAGGGCGCACAGTGTTACAGTGTATGGCCAGCATGAGACATGCCTATACCTGTCCATCCTGCTGCTGTCTGGGCTCTATTATTGAATGCTTGTGTGTCCTCGTTCCTCTCGTTGTTAAGTGGGTTGCTTGTGGAATGAGTGCACACACCTCTTGAGGGCGGGTGTTTCTATGCACCAAGAATAACCATCTGTGCCCAGTTACTTTCTTGAATGGTTGACAATAGACCAAAATGCCCGGGCACAGCCTCACATTTTGAAGCGCAGCCATCATTTGCAGAGGCACAATCATAACAGGTGCAATACAGGCTCTATTGGTCCAAGTGATCTATTATTTGTCCAGACACACCCAGCCTATGCTCTTGCACCACTCTTATATGCCCAGGCATGGCCATCATGATTGATGATCAGATACTCAGGCACGACCATCATATGCTTAGGCATGGCCATCATATGCTTAGGTATGGTCATCATATGCTCAGGCACAACTATCTCATGCTCAGGCATGACCATCTCATGCTCAGGCACGGCTATCATATGCTCAGGTATGGTCATCATATGCTCAGGTACAACTATGATCATCACATGCCCAGGCACGCCATCATATGCTCAGGCATGACCATCATATGCTCAGACACAAACTTCTCATGCTCAGGCACAACCATCTCATGCTCAGGCACGGCCATCATATGCTCAGGTATGACCATCACATGCTCAGGCACAAGTATCTCATGGTCAGGCATGACCCTCACATGCTCAGGCACAGCCATCATTAGCTCAAGCATGACCATCATATGCTCAGGCACAAACATCTCATGCTCAAGCACGACCATCTCATGCTCCGGCCATCATATCAGTAATGTAACAAAACCTACGGGGTCCCTCTGCAAGGAATGGTGAGGGGGCCCCCAGAATGCCCATTTCCTCGCAGTCGCCAACCACCCTCTAGAAGTACTTCACCATTGCCTCCTGCATCCACAAGACATTAGCAGTAGTTTCCGTGATACGTTTAGCGGGAAAAAAGGGGAGTTCTTTTGGGATGAGCATACTCTAGATACATGCACACTAAAAACCGAGTTGTGTTCATTCTTTTTATTATATTATTCTTTTTATTAACAAAATTGAACTTTAGGGGATGAGTGAATGTTCCCCTCACTGATGGTAAAATAAGGGAGTGCAAATGCAAATTAAGGGGGTCATTAGTCCATCCGCCATCGTATCGGATTTGGGACCGGCCACCTACAAGGCAGCCTACCCACCATCCGAATTATGATGCGACCGCCACCGTGGCCGTCACATTACCTATATTTGTATTGTGGCGGGGATGCGGTCAGCAGCCCTGTCGCAATACAAAAGATAGGGTGCAGACATATCCCTGCACTACATGGCAAATTGTGCAGGGATATGTAGGGGGGCACCACAGGTGCCCCCCAGGGTACATGTCCCTGCCCCAGGGAATAAGGGGGACCCGCTACGGGCCCCCAAATCCGTTTCCACCAGCCGTTTTGTGGCGGGTTGACTGCCGCAGAACAACCGGGGGAAAGGAATATCATAATCCCTATGGCGGTGCCTGGCAGGCACCGCCGCAATGCAGGGATTAGCAGTTGACCCGACGGGTGGTCAGATTTGATCAGCCCATCTTTTCGACCGCCAAGCTTCCCTCGCCATCATAATATGGCGGGGGGAAAACTGCATTGCGATGGCGGAGGGACCACCACCGACAGCATGTAGGTAGCAGTCCCTCCGCCATCATAATGAGGCTCTAAATCTTGCCATCAAAAGGTGAAGATTTTGCAGGTTATTTTTATTTTGGGAGAGTGAGTTAATCTACCATAAATTTACAGACCTCCCTTTTTTTATGAGACTCGCAGTTTCTCTTTCCATTTAATGTCTAATTCTGAGTGCCTAGGTGAAGCACCTGTTTATCTGTGACTTAATGTGTGCCCCCTAAAATTCACTTCCAGGACACCACTGCTAGTCTGGCTAGTGGTATTTTAAATATCGCATATAATAAAAATGCATAAAGTAAATAATTCAGATGTATCTGGTGGCCCACGCAGACATGGGTAATATAGGTAATTGCTGGGTAATAAACGGGGTCACTGGAATTATACGTCTGTGTCGTTTTCCACATTATTATGGATTTGTATTTGTCACATAACTCATCATCTGCTGCATAAGCTACAGATTTTAGCAACAAAAAAAAAATCTAGCTCAAACAGATCAAAAGTTACTAAAATCTCAGTGACACATGTTGCCATGCAGTAGAAGGCCCTATGTAAAAGTTGACTGATCATCTTTCTGTTGCTTTTTACTGTACTTGTATTTTAAACAGTTTCAAATGAGGTCAACCCTTTGCCTAGGTAGTGTTAACATGTGTTATACTATCACAAAATGTTCAGTAAAATGTCACGTAATTTGCCTTTTCTTGCAAAATAATTTATTCAGCCCTGCTGCACAATTTGGTCCTTCCACGCTACATAATTCCAATGGCCCTGATTACAAATTTAAATTATTTGTTGAGGGGTTCGCATTCAGTGTAAGAGATGCTTCAATGCAAATGCTTGGATTAAAAAAAAATCCCATGTCCCTTCAGAACTCCTCTCCTTAGTTTAGTGCATGCAGGGGACACCATTCCTGTATTTACCTATGTTAAAACAGGGCTGTTAATTTTCAAGTCTGCGTATGTGTGATATTTAAGTGTTTGCAGCAGCTAATGTGTGACATTTTCAAACCTCATGTGTGACACTCTAAATGACACCTTAGGGAAAACATTGTCTTTGATCAAAGGAGATAACTTTTATGCACACGTAGCAGGAATTTTCCCAGAGGCACGTTCAAGGAACCTTTGCGAGTAGCTTACAATAACTTTGTCAGTAATTGTACCTAGCAATACAAATTGACTATATTTGGACCTATCACATTAACATGGCTCCTCTTTCAGCAATAATTCCCTTATGGCCGTCTGCCATTATCATCACATGCCCTGTAAAATTATGTGCTTGGTTCCCTTCCTTGTAGCCCCTTCCTTGCAGACACTGCTATGGTATCACCGACTGCCTTGTTATACACGAGGAAAGGATATTATTTTAGAAAACTAAAATAACCAGTACTGCTGTACAGACCTGTTAAGGGAGCTATCAGTATGAAAACACAAAAGAACTTTGTGGAAACAACAAAGGAAAAGGCTTCCATGCTCCATATGTGTATGATAAATCATCCATTAGATCTTACACAGTGGCCTCACATTTTTCAATTTCAGGTGCGAGTAGTTGATACATTCCATTCGGGCACTTGTAGTCCTGTCTATAATGAGAAAAGCAAAATAACAAGAACCAGGTTGGAAAAAAAGATATATCTCACAAGAGAGAGTTTGAGATCTCTGCTTTACAATCCTGCAACTGAATGTGGTTATCTAAATACTAAATTCACTGAATCTTTTTATATAACTCAGAGGCAACCAGACACAATCTGCTTTCTTGGCCTTACTTTGGTTTAGAAAAAAATATAAGAAGCGCCTGTAAATATTTCATTAAAGTCGGTCACTTCCGCTTTTCCAATATTTGCTTTTATTGGTGTATATGTGTTAATTATTTTTTAACTATATTGTGAGAAATTGAGTTACTGGTTGAGAGGATTGAAGCGCTTCTCAAGCATCAGCCACAATCCTTGTCAGGGCGAAGTCACAAGCAAACCTCAAATTAACCTGTGCTCAATCATCTGGTAGCTTGGCACAGAACAGTCAGGCTTAACTTAGAGGCAATGTGTAAAATAGAGTACGTTTTAATAAATATATCTGGACCAAAATGGCATAGCAGAAACGATGTGAGGTCTGGGCGAGGAGATGCGCAGTGCAGCGGCAGTTCCGAGGAGCTGTGAAGTGCGATACGATGTCCATGCCTGGAGATGCGTCCCGCTGCAACGGTTCCAGTGGAATGGAATGGGTGAAACTAAGTTCTTGCGTTGGTTGAAGCCTACTCAGAGTTTTTCCTGGTACCGCCTCTCTCGACGGATTCCAGTCCGTGGTTTTGCACCGACCAGCAGCACAATCAGGCTGTCTAGCAGCAGTCGAAGACGAAGACAAGGACGAAGACGAACACGCCGAGGCGCCGAGGCGAACACCGATCCTCCTTGCTTGCCTGCTCCTGCCTGCTCCCGCTGTTACCGTACTTTGATTCTGCCGCACTGCCCACACCGGCCGCGCCGGCTTGTGTCGGAGGGCTTGGTGCTGCTTTGACGCTGCCGTGTTGTACTAGCTCGCATCGGCTCACACTGGCGGCCACCCCTCGCCCTCATTAGCGGTTGACATTGCTCTTGGTCTGCCTGTCTGCTGTTGCGGGCTGAGGTGAGCTGACTGCCTGCCTTGGACTGTGGACTGTGGTCTGTGGCGGTAAAGGCAGCGGTGGCGAGCGGTGGTGGAGAGCGGCTGAGGTAGTTTTGGCAGGTAGTTTCGGCAGATTTTGCGGTTGCGGCTGTGGCCCAGTTAGGTCCAATTGAGCGGTGCTGGGTGTTGAGTGGAGGGGGAGGAGCAGCAAATACCGGCTTACCGGCTAACCGACTTACCGGCATAACCGGAAAAAAAACGGTGAAGGTGAAGGTTGAAAGTGAAGGTGAAGGTGTGTGCAGTGGACCTGGCCCTGGTCACTGCTCGAGTCCAACCAGATTCTTGGCAGTCGCTTGGTAAGGTTGATTTTGATTTTGGTCTTTCCCCTGGGCCCCTCCTCCTCCTGACATAGGCTTCTGTTCCTGCTCTGTGTAGAAGAAGCAGAGCAGAGCAAAAGAACAGAGGAAAAACTACAGAGGAGCAGAGGAACGATTGTATACGACTGCTTTGTGCCTCTTAAATGCTCCTAACATTTGTAGATCAAGGAGATAATTGACAATTGACTTCAAATCGATCGGTTTTATTTTATTTTAAATTGATTTTAACCTTAAATAAATTAAACAGATATTGGGAATGCGCTCTGGGAAAGAAAGGACTTCGGGCCCTCCCACAAGACGAACATGGAAAGCCCAAGCACCAAGAGTGATAAAAAATACTAAAGCGCTGATAAAGGGTTCAAATCAAACGCTAATCTCGCCAATAGCACGGATGTTTGAAAAATCCACAAAAATACCTCATAAGTTTGATTTTATGAGAGACCCAGCAGGAGCACTGATGTCAATGCAACTAGAAGTGGAAACAAAATACTTGCAATCTCCGATTAAGCCAACCAACATCTTGGAAAGAAAAACTCAAACATTTGGTCTAGAGTGGGAACAGGAGCAAACTACTAACCCGCAACCTGAAAGTCTACAGGGAGTTATAACTGAACAAAGAGTGGACTTAGAGCCTTTAATTCCAGTATCACACAATAAAAGGAAAAAAAGTGATGCAGATTTGGGTGAGATTGAAATACCAACAGAAGAAATGGCACAAGATGATTTGGTTATGAGTCCAATGACTGCAGGGGCTCCACTACCAATAGAGGTTAAGGTTGAAACAAGGAAAAATAATGTTCACAACCTTGAACAAGGAAACCAAATACAAATAAATGGTAGTAGCAACAACCCACTGGGGATGAGTATACCAAAAGGAATGGATCGAGGAATAAATATGGAACTGAGTCATAAAGAGCTGGAAAGTGATACTCCTGATCAATTAAAAACATCGTTCTTCAAGGAAAAAACCCTAGGATTCAATGATCAATCAGTATTCAAACTTACAAGCAGCAGTAAAAAAATAAATAGACTGGTTAATGCACAGAGTTTATTAGATAACCAAGATACTAATCAGGTTGAGGCTAAAAGCCCTACTCATAACAAGGAAAAATATACTGATCAAAAAGCAGAAAAACATATAGATGATCAGGACCCGGGATCCATATGGGATATATTTTATCAAACATCAGTACTAACCCTTGAAGCATTGACATATCAGTCAAATAAAATGGATACTCAAATAGAAATACTTGGAGTGATGGCAAATGCAGTCTCTGGAATTGATCACAAGCTAGCGGAGTTAAATAGTTTAATAATTAAAGCACAAAATGAAGCGGCTTCAACTTATTTAGACTGTACATGTACATGTGCACCGATAATAAATAAATTAGCGAGTATCCCGGAAGTTGTGCATACGATATTAGATGACGTTAAAGAAATTGTTAGGAAAAAACATGATATTAAAAAACAGGAGATGTGGCAATCAGAAAAAAAGAAAAATATGTCTGTTTCTATGGAAGAAAGAAAAGCGATGCAGTTTGGTCACATAACTTACTCTGATGATCGGATTAAACTAAGCTCGGAAATAAAGCAGAGCGTTAAGCAAGAGTCAAATAAGTTAATAGAAAAGGATATATTGGTTGATCAATCTGAACAGCGGAATAAAGAAGGAGAGGTTAAGGAAGATTCAATAGCCTTAGCACAGCAGAATAAAGAAGGAGAGGTTACGGAAGATTCAATAGTCCTTGAAGCAACCATGGAAATAACAAAAAGACAAAGAAAAAAACTGCGCAAAGCAAGAAATAAGGCCAAGAAAGAGTTTGTAGCAAAAACCGACTCCAAGTTGGAAGCCCCTAAGGTTACGGTAAAAGAAGAAAAATATTCGAAAATACCTATAGAAAAACAAAAATATGATTTATTGGGGAGTCAACTTGAAAAAACACTGAAAGAGAAAGAAAAGTATTATGATATCTTTATGAAGCCTTTGAAACAGCTCACTGACCAAAAACTCTCCACGATAAATAAAACTATATTAGATAACAAGGGCCAAAGGTTTTGTGTACCACGAACGGAGAAAAATAAAGGATTAGAAAGAGATGAAAAAAGTAGTCTGCAAAGAAATGGTTGTGTAATAAAAAATGAATCTATTGAAAATATTGAAAGCGATCAGACTGAAAAAGCAAAGAGCCCCTTGATCCCCGTTAAATTCAAATCCTCATCTAGTAACTGTAAGGAGGAACAAACGTGTATTGATCCAGTGATTCCGAGGACAATCCAAGGAGGGCAAATTACTGCACCAAGAATAGGCGGTAATTTAATACGACAGAAGGAAAATATAGCCACACTAAATCAGCGGAAAGAGGAAACTAAGAACAATTCGATAAAATCGATAGAATTGTTAGAACTAAAAGAGGATGTGACTCAAATATCAAAATGGGAGAACCTAGTTATTGTAAAAAGCGGTCAAGCTAAACAAGTCGTATATAATGAATATTATGATTGCAAGGAAAGAAAGCAAGAAGTGCCGCTCCCAAAAGGCCTGCTCAAATTATCCTTAAACCATTATATGACTCACGCGGCAGACAAGACATTTTGAATACAGGAAACATACTTCGCTTGTTGAAATCAATTCCACTATTAAAAAAGTGACAACAGAAGATTTAGAATGTGTTGGATTTCTAAAAATCCTGAAGGTGGGCATCCAATAACTCTGTTGACTGTGGCTACTGACGATATAGCGGAACGAATTATTCATGAACAAGAAATCTTTAGTAGTTGGGGGATAACAATTAGTCAACCAGCTCCAAAGGTATATCCAACATCGCTGATAAAAGAAGAAAGTCCAATAAAAAAAAAGGGAAAAAAGGAAAAATGACGATACGGTCTATTCTATATTAAAAAATCCCCTTGGAAAAATAGATAGTGAAGAGGAAAAGCTGTTTAATGAAACAAAAGTGGATAAAGTCAACGGAATAAATAAAGAGTGGATTTTGACAGCATTACATGGAAATGAAGGAAAATGACAGAATACATTTGAAGATAATAAAAAAGAATGGAATATGGATAGTTTAATAATAGGAATGTGCTCTTGGAACATAAATGGGATATGTAAAAAAATAAAAAATGCTCAAATAGATAGCCTATCAAGTTCCTTTCAAATCATATTATTACAGAAAACGTGGGCAATGGACCCATTCTTGATAGAAGGATATAAAGGATATTTTGAGCCTGCAATTAAAACTCAAAAATGTGGTCGCCCGTGTGGGGGTCTGGCAATATTTATATCTATTGATTTGAAAGTTGATCATGAGCAGTTAGCTACGAATAATTCCAATCTTCAAATGGTAAAGATGCGTTTAACATCAGGTGAACATAAACAATTAAAAGCTCTAATTATAATAAATATATATATCCCACCAAAACAGAAATCGAGGAAGGATATGTGTACTGCCCTGATAAGTCTTTTATTGGAGCGAATAATGAAAGACCCTTTTGCTGATTTTATTCTAACGGGTGATTTTAATTTAAATCTATTAATACCCTTTTTACGAGATGATGTTGTACAGTCTCAAAACCAACAGTGGGCAATTCCTGAGCAAATAATGGATCCTGCTAAACATGCTAAACAGAACTTAATGGGGTGAAATTTATTGATGGATATAGAAGCACTGGGCCTAAGAATATTAAATGGTAGATTCATTTCGGATATACCACCGGCTTGGTCATTTTTTTCACACTATTCTAAATCACGAATTGACTACACAATGGTATCATTAAACATCTTTAATAACATCATGTTGTATCAGTTAAGGAAGGTGCCTGATAGCGACCATAGTCAACAATTAATCAATATAAAATTGTCGTGCTCGAAACATCAGATGTATTTAACAATGCAAGGCCAGACGTGTACTATCAATTATAGGAAACTTATATGGAAAACAAACAATATGGATAAAATAAATGAAAAGGCGCAAGGCATGGTAAAAGAATGCTTTAAAGACAAAACTATGAGGTCGGCAATTGACCAATGAGGAAATTTTATAGAGAAACTAGTTAAGTCTTTTGAGTCTACATCTAGCGTTGAGATTAAACAAGTAACTGAAATGAAAAAATGGGAAACTAAGATCAATCTATCATATACGGTTAGGAAAACAAGAAGGACCCGAATAGACTTAGGAAACAGATTATCAAGTTCCCAAATAATGAAGACATACAAATCCAATTAAAAAGGTAAATCAAACTCGCGGAAACTAATCTGGAACGAAAAAAACAAAGCCAGGCAGGACTTGTGGACCAAAATATACTACGCAAGTAAACAAACAAACTCAAGGGAGTTTTGGAAAATAATAAATGGCTTAGTAAGACCTAACAAAACTGCGGTAGTATCCGTGTTAACTGAAGAAGAATGGTCTACATTCCTTATAAATCATTTAAACCCAGTTGCTAAAGCAAATACTTTGAATGCCAAACAGATTGGGATGGTTAAAGTAGATTTAGAATGTGATATAGAAATTAATATAACAAATACCCAAGTGGCCAAGCTAATAAAGAAACAAAAGACGGGGCACCAGGCCCAAATGGCATTCCGTTTTCTCTTTATAAAGAAGATCCGGACTTCTGGTCTGAATACCTATCAGATGTTTTTAATGAAGTTGTTCAGACGGGGTTGACTCCAAAATCTTGCAGAGGGTCATTAATATCTCCTATTTTTAAAAAAGGAAATTGGCAATTGCCGGAGAACTATCGTTTGATTACCCTTCAGGATACTGATGCAAAGTTATTTGCAGGAGTTTTATTATCAAGCTTGACAGATTGGGTAAAGGAAAAATGGGTTTGGCCTTTGAATCAAACAGGATTCATTAAAGGTCTAGGTACTTCTACAAACATTTTAATTTTATCGGTATTAATGAATAAGGCAATTTCAGCAAAACAGCCCTTGTATCTTTGCTTCGTCGATTTTAAATCGGGTTTTGACTGTGTGAATAGACATCGTCTGTGGCAAAAACTAAAAGAGCAGGAAATTCCGGATTTATTATTAAAATTGGTTCAACTTTTGTATACGGACACTTGGATCAGGGTGAGGATTGGTGATGGTCGAGGGCTAACAAGAGAAATACCCACGGCTCCTGGATTAAAACAAGGGTGCGTCCTAGCCCCGCTCCTTTTTAATTTGTTTTTAGCAGATCTTACAGCAACTCTAAATGGTGTAAATGCACATCCACCAAAGCTAGCGGATAAGCAAATATCCAATTTGCTGTATGCAGACGATGTTATTCTTTTAAGTCAAACTAAAATTGGATTGCAATGGTTAATTGATTGTATCTCAACATATGCAAAGGATAACGATATGATAATAAATGAAGCAAAGACTAAAGTAATGGTAGTTACAAAAAATACAAGAATAAAACATAAATATACATGGTTACTGGAAGAATCTAGATTAGAGCAAGTCAAATTTTATAAATATCTTGGAGTCATATTTAATGATAATGGGAACTTTCTCCCCCAAAAAAGGATATCAACAGGAAAGCGAATTCTTTGCTAGCTGCATTTAGGATCATCCAGAAATCAATAAGTGATCTGTCTTACCTCCATTCTTAAAGGTTATTATAGCAAAGTTGCTACCTACTTTGACATATGGTAGTGAAGTACTAAACGGGAAGGATGCGGAGATTATTAATAATGCGGTTGCAAGAATTTATAAAACCCTATTTCGTCTGCCTAACAATGCCTCGCAAGCTCAAGTGATGCTGGAATTTGGGTTAAATAACCAGTTATACGCAAGGAAAGGTCAATTTCTGAAAATGTGGAACCGAATTAAAAATGATCAAGAAAATCAAATCTCTCAGCTACTATGGCAAGAAGTAAAAGCTAATAGGAAATTGCAAGTGTGGACTTATTTAAATACAGCGATAGAAGAATTTGGCGTTACACCTATTTGGGAAACTACTATTGCACGGGAAAGCTTTAAAAAAACAATCAATAAATTAACCAACCATCTATCGCTGATAAAAGATAAAGAAATATTTGTAAAAAGAAAACATGCATGGCCAATAATAAATGGATACCAGAAAAAAAGGTCCAAGAATATTTGGAAACATCGTGGTCACAAAAAACCCCCATATTTTCATTAATGCTCGATTTGGCTTAACGCCGGGATTATGTCATTTACAGCCATGGAAGAAATCAGAAGAGGATACTCAATGTAGGTTATGCAGAACAGGACAAGAGAATATTATTCATTTACTGTGTCTTTGCCCCGAATTAGAAAACGAAAGGAAAAGTATACTTAAGAGACTATTTAATGATCGTGGAGTAAGGACATGTAGGCAAGCCTTGATAGCATGTTTAAGCTCTGATGATATTTCCTTAAATTCTGCATTTGTAAAATTTTTGATTTTAATTGGGAAAAAATTATAGGAAAATAATTTGAAATCTGTATCTATTGTATTTTAAAAATAATACACTGTGTACTGTATTTATCTGGCTATAACTTTTGGTACTATATACAACTGTTTTAATTTTCTTTTATCGACCAAACTTTTTAGTAGCTTTTGTAAGATTTTAATTAATCAAACAAATAAATAAACTTGAACTTGAACTACTCATTGGGTTCCAGTGGAATGCAATGAGTGAAACTAAGTTCTTGCATTGGGGAACTCTGAACAGCAGAGGTGATGCATCGATTCCCAAGGCAATGCGCCAGTTCTGCGGGAACTTCTGCTGAATCCACAGATGGGGTGGAAGATAAGAGTGGGCGTAGTTGGCAGAGTACTACTATGCGGAATTCCACGAAGTTGAACAATAACTCCATGAATGCTCCGCTTCCCACTTAATAAAGCAGAGACCTCATACACTTTGGGTAAAATAACAAATATCTCTGTCTTTACACGCTAAAATGCATATAGTCATTTCACAAAAGTGAAAATGAAAATTTAGCAAGCAGTGAGAGAGGTGATGATTTTGAGATCCTCCCTAACCTAGGGAGAAACCAAGCAGATGCCTTGAAAACAAAGAGCACATCTTGCTGAACGATTCGGTGGTGGTCCCATCCTCTTAGGACCACCCCAAGCACAGTTATGGGCAAAAATACAATCCCAACCAAAGGCCCTGCAAAGCATTATGGGACGAGATTAGCAGTGGGCAGTGAATATTATAGTATCCAATATCAAAATAATTCTACAAAGAGCTGCAGTTCAACTCGTCGTTACTAGGTGTCCCTCACGAGTCAAATGCAAAAGCATTGAAATTATTACATCAAGCTGCTGTTCCACTAGTCGTTACTAGATGTCCCTCACTAGTCAAATGCAAAAGCATTGAAACCCTTTCATGAAGCTGCAGTTCAGCTCTTTGTAGAATTTATAGTATTAGCTCTCAGCTCAGGGTTTCAATGCTTTTGCATTTGACTCGTGAGGGACACCTAGTAACGACTAGTGGAACTGCAGCTTCATGAAAGGGTTTCAATGCTTTTGCATTTGACTCATGAGGGACATCTAGTAACGACTAGTGGAACTGCAGCTTGATGTAATAATTTCAATGCTTTTGCATTTGACAGGATGAAGGGCTCCGGATGTCTCCACAAAGGTGGCCAACTGCTTGTAGACTGCTTTTTCACACACCTTTGCCACGGCCGGGAGAAGAGATATGGGTCGATAGCTAGCTGGCGTATTAGGATCTAGGGAAGGCTTTTTTAATAATGGTAGTAGTTTGGCCTGCTTCCACTCAGGTGGAACTATGGCAGTCTGAAGTGACATGTTTATGATGGTGTTGACTTCAGGATTAACCACCCCGGCAGCCCTTGGAGTCAATCTGGGTCCTGGGTTTAGAGTTGAAGGTCCAGTCCTTCTCCCCCAGGCAAGAGGGCAGAAGGGCAGTGGATCAGCACAGTGGAGCAGCAGTCCTTCCTGGCAGAAGTCCAGCAGAGTGGCAGTCCTTTCAGCAGCACAGCAGTCCTTCTTCCTGGCAGTGGTCTACACGTCCAGAGGTGTACTGAGAGTTGGGTCCCAGGGTCCAATATTTATACATGATTCCCACTTTAAAGTAGAGGAAACTTCTAGAGATTTCCACCCCTCTGAGGTGTCAGGCAACCCCTTTCTCCTTGTCCTGGCCCGGCTTGTCTGGGGGTCACAAAAGACCAGTGTCAAACCCTTTGTGAGAGTGCTCAGGCAGAACCTTTGTGCAAGTGTGGTAGGTGACAGCTCCTCCCCGTAGCTAACTCAGAGTGGCCCATCGTGCCAGCACCTATATTCCCTTTGTCTCACCGTCTGGGAGCAATACACAAAGACCAACTGCCAGCTACACCTGGTAATGTGACCCAGGTTCAGGCTGCAAGCACCAAATAGGTAGGACAAAAGGATGACAATTTTCTAAAAGTATCATTTTCAGAATTGTGATTAAAAACCCAACTGTACCGTTGAAGAGAGCTTTTAATTACAATTCTTTTGACACAAACTCAACCTGTCTACCTGTTCCCAATTTAAAGTTATCACTTATTAAATGTAATAAGGTAACCCAATGTTATCCTAAGGGAGAGGTAGGCCTTGCAGTAATGAAAAATGAATGTAGGTGTTTTTCACTACCAGGACATGTAAAACTTAAATGTTGACTCCCAAACTTTAAAAACGCTGCACCCTGCCCTCTGGGCCTTTGAGGGCCTACCCTAGGGGCGACATATGTATTGAAAAGGAAGGTTTGGGCCTGGAAAGAGGTTTTTTTTGCCCGGTCCAAATGGCAGTTTAAAACTTCACACACAGGCTGCATTGGCAGGCCAGAGACATGTTTAACAGGCTACTTAAGAGAGTGAGAGAGAAATCCCTTGGTGGAAATATATATTCTATTAATACTGGGTCTCTAAATTCCCAGCAAAAAAGTTGTGGCCCAAATATTAGAGAATTCTAGGTTGAAAATATTCCTACACAACTAAGAAAGGTATAATTGAAAATTCTTGACTTTATTTAAAATTAATCACTTCATATAAAACACATTACACTTAAAATGACATCAAATTCACATACCTATTAAAATCCTTTGTTTGCATACATTCCGAACAAATGGAATAATTCCAATCGGATGTGTTTTTAATGACAAATTGCACTGTCTATATTTGTCTCTCTGTTCAATGTTTGGTGTCATATATTAGAGATCAAAGCTTCTGTAAAAAAAATATAGATTTATTTTCGTGTTGAACCACTGTATTGTATTATTAGTTTATTTTCATTTGTTCGGAATGTATGCAAACAAAGGATTTTAATAGGTATGTGAATTTGATGTCATTTTAAGTGTAATGTGTTTTATATGAAGTGATTAATTTTAAATAAAGTCAAGAATTTTCAATTATACCTTTCTTAGTTGTGTAGGAATATTTTCAACCTAAAATTCTCTAATATTTGGGCCACAACTTTTTTGCTGGGAATTTAGAGACCCAGTATTAATAGAATATATATTTCCACAAAGGGATTTCTCTCTTCTACTTGTCAATAGTACCCTATTCCCTGGTTTGAGCAAGGGGTCCCTCTCAATTTTTATTACATTATACTTAAGAGAGTGACACAATCAGTATTGCAAGCCCACTAGTAGCACTTAATTTAGAGGTCCTGGCCACATGTAATACCACTTTGCTAGAGACTTACAAGTAAATTGAATGTGCCAATTGGGTGTAAGCCTATTTCACCTTGTTTTAAGGAGAGCGCACAAGCACTTTACCACTGGTTAGAAGTGGTAAGGTCCTAAAAACCTACAAAAACAGATTCAGAAAACAGGAGGGTGAAGACAAAATGTCTGGGGATGACCCTGAAGAAAGGGCCAAGTCCAACATATATGTACTGCATTTTGCTTTTAACTTTTGCCTGACATTATATTCGAAACATGCCTGAAGGAAACAAGAAGTCTGGTGTTCCATCCAAATCTTTTAATGGAAACATTGTGAAATCACTTGCAATGACTCGCATTTGCAGCTTGTGAACATTCAGTTGTTTAATCTATGAAGCTACCAACAAACAAACCATTGTCATGGACAATACCTCTAGGCCTGGCATTTTAACTAACATCACATTACATTCTGAAACAAGTAGTTTTACTTTTTCAATCACAAGTTTGAGTTTAAATGTAGCAACATGCAAAGAGAGATTGGCTTAAAAAAAAGTAAGGCATCTACCCTGCTGGTGCCACAAATTACTAATTACACTGCCAGCTTCCACTGCTGGGGAAATTGAAGTGCATTGACAGAAGGGGACGGGAATGTGACTTGTAGAGGAAAATGCTTTCCTTAGCTGAGAGGAATCCGTTGATCCTCAAAGGAAAAAAGAGACCTGACAGAGCGAGAAGCTGACAGACCTGACAACTGAGTAATGGAATGTCTACCTAATGTGGCTAGGTAACTCAGATCCAGTGGCAGATTAAATGATTACTAACCTACGGCATGATTGATCTTGTAGATTCCTTCAAAAGACTCTGGCACTTCATATTTTCATATTCCAAGCCTAGCCTGTACAGAGCAGTGCTACAAGTAACATTCATCACGTGCGACTAACGGAGAGGAGTCCGCAGAGGCCTGCTCCAATCAGAGCATACAGCACTTACAAGGGGCAGCTAAGGGCATTGCTTTGCTGTGCTGATCCTCCTGATTCAATGAATAGATCAAAGAGGGGGGCAAAGTCTCCCATTCAAGTGGACATTTAAGGAATGTTTATCACTTAGTCACGGCAGCTCTAAAGATATGCATGATTAATTTGCCTATTGCGGTCATATAAGAAAACTTACAGTAATGTGCTAATTTAACAGTAGATGCATGGTATTTGGCAGGGCTATCCCTGTCCCCTCCAGCTGACTTTTAACAAACAGGATCCCAGTGCAGGGCACAACTGTATGTCATTGATAAAAAAAAGTGCTGGTGTTGGAGTAGAAGCTTTTTTGTGGGAGGGGGTCCTCTTTACCGCTCACTCACCTCAATCACCCGTGTGCAATCACCCTTTCATATCTTTACCACTCATCCAATATTCTAGCTATATTTCATACCTTCCACTACCTCCAAGTAGAGTCCTGGTCATATTGCTGGAGTTGCACATATCCTCTGCCTAGGGTTGCCACCTGTCTAGATTTATACTGGCATGACCATTATTTTAATGTCCTGTCTGGTACACAAATTAGAAAAATCACCTAAACCCAGTATTTTTTCCTTATCGATACATACTTTAAACAGTTAATGTAAGAAGAAAACACTTCAAAATGTGTTCTACAGCAGCCTTAATGACTCTTGACTGATAATTTAAGTAAACAAAGGCAGAAAGTCCATGTTAAAATGAATACATGCGATTTTGTATAAAGGTCTACTTAAGAATCATGTCCGGGCCTTTACAGAGGACAGTATTTTTCTCTGGGAAAGGTGGCACATCTTCCTCTTCTCCAGCCAGTGCTGTGCTACCTTTTCCCCTCCGAGTGCTCTGTGAAGGACCTCTCTCTCTCTCAGGGGGTCCAGCCACTCTTGAAAGGTGCCTGACAGACTTGACTGAAGAAAAACAAATACATTATTTTGTTTAATTTCAGTCCTGGGTCAGTGTGGTGTCAGCTAGGAGCATCTTGTACAGCTTTAGAGAGATACACACTGCACAGACAAGCTGAGGCAGCCCCTTCATGTGGAGAAGACTAGCCCCATCCACACCGTGGGGGCTGCGTGGTGGTCTATTACACCCCTGCATCATATGCTGAGGAGCAGCCATCATATGCTGAGTAACAGCCATCATATGCTCAGGCACGGACATTATATGCTGAGGGGCAGCCATCATATGCTCAGGCACGGCCATCATATGCTGAGGAGCAGCCATCATATGCTCAGGCACGGCCATCATATGCTGAGGAGTAGCCATCATATGCTCAGGCAAGGCCATCATATGCTGAGTAGCAGCCATCATATGCTCAGGCACGGCCATTATATGCTGAGGGGCAGCCATCATATGCTCAGGCACGGCCATCGTATGATGAGGAGCAGCCATCATATGCTCAGGCACGGCCATCATATGCTGAGGAGCAGGCATCATATGCTCAGGCACGGCCATCATATGCTGAGGAGCAGCCATCATATGCTCAGGCACGGCCATCATATGCTGAGGAGCAGCCATCATATGCTCAGGCACGGCCATCATACCTAGGATATCCAGTTTCCTGAGATTGTTAAGCGTTACACATAAAAATCATAGAGATGTATTCAATTTAGGTGCTCAATTTACTGGGATCTCCTCCAATTTACAACTGAAACTGTTCACCATTGCCTGGAAGAGATACTCGGAGGCATATTTACAAGTCCCTATCGCCACCACAGCGTCACTTCAAGTGACGTTGTGGTGGCGATAAGGGCTTCGCCTTATTTACAAGGCAGCGCTAAGCCACTTAACGTGGCTTACCGCTGCCTTGTAAATAAGGCATCCTTTCATGCTGTATTTAGCATGAAAGGGGAGGGCAATGGGTGTTGCGGTGGGCGTTCCACCATAACACCCATTGATTTTGACGCTGCCCCCTATTTACAAGGGAGACGTAAATAGGAGGCAGCACCAAAATTAATACCAGAGAAACCTGGTCTTAAACAGGTGAAACGAGGAGAAATGCTTTATTTCCCTTCGTTTTTGCTGTTTCCATGTGCATTGCGTTTTGCAGCACACATAGAAGCAGCACACATAGAAACAGCAAATTGCCATTGATTGTTTATGTGCAGGAAGGTGACCCTTCCTGCACATAAACAATCCCCCCCAAAAATGACGGTTTGCAACTTCTATGTGTGCTGCATTAAGCAGCACACATAAAAGTTGCAAAACGCCATTCAAAGATTGTTTACGCGCAGGAAGGGACACCTTCCTGCACATAAACAATCTTCCCCTCAACGCAGGCACCCTTGCGGTATAGTGCAAGGGTGCCTGAGTTGGCCCTAGGCTGCTAAGTTTAGCGCCAGCGCAGGGGGAAATGCAGCGCTGCACCGTATTGTTGTAAATATAGTGCAGCCCTGCGTTTCTGAAGTGGCGGACCGCGGCCTTAAGCCAAGGAAGCTAACGCCGCGCTCCGCTACTTCGTTGTAAATATGACCCTCACTGCTCTGTTTTAATATACTCAAAGCTATAGTGTTAGTAGTAATGGTCCACAGAGCCCTTTGTTATTCTTCATGTTAATTTTATTTCAATAAACCGATAGAATGGTGCATAGCTATTGTGGTAGGATTTGTCTCTCCCGTAAAAAGTGTTCAAGGCTGAGATCTTTATTTTGTGCATCATTGCATTCATCCATATAGCTTCTAGGAATTGGTCCACATATAATGCGCAGCCACTTTTCACCTTTGCATTGATTACTACACCTATGTACCACAACGTTTGTTCTGAGCTTCCGGCATGAACAATAGGTGTTATTGCTTACTCAACGTTGTAATACTTACTTTATCGACCTCAGATTGATGAAAAGCTGAGTGGACCGCTGAGATTTTAACTTGTGACCTTCAGATTACCCTCAGGTCACTGCAATGGATACATTCATTACTCTGCTGAGCTTTTTTATTGGACAAAATGTCCTGTCAGATGGATCCATAAGGGCAGGTTATTGATCAGCTACATTTGAAGTGATAAACAGAAAGCTACCAGCACAGAACAACCTGTAACGCTATTAACTGTGAAGCACAGAGTAGCAGACGTATACATCTATACATTAGGACCACCTCTGCCTTAACAAGCTCTAATGGAAAGATCCCTACAGGAGCACAGCACATGTTCAGTAGCTTTCAATAAATGCAATCGATGAAAAGAATAACAAGGCATTCAGTGCATCATTGTAAGATACAATACGCTTCTATGGAAGAATGTTAAAACAGTGCCCGCCTTTCTCTCCCAAATGTGATACATCAACTCCTGTGCCAAGGTTAAGGCAGCTGCTGCATCCAGATGCCAAGAGCGGGCTCGCATACCCAGGAATTGGCACCAGATGCCCGATGTAACCTCATAGACGCACGTACGGTCATATATGTTAAGGCTAGCTTTATATGGTCAGGCATAGGCTCACATGCCTAGAAATAGACTCACATGGTCAGAAATAACAGTGTTTGCCACATATAGTATTCTATGCCCAGATACACCTTCTTGTGTGCTTGTGTCCTCTTCTAATCCCATATACCAAATATTTGTTTCATATGCCGAACAGGCATTGTTTGCTCAGATACAGTACCATATGGCCAGGCACCGCATCATATGTTCAGGCGCCACTTCATATGCCCAGAAGAGCCTCACATTCCAGACCTTGCTTCTTTGCTCAGATGGGGAGCCATACCATTAACATGTGTACCGGCTCGAGCACCTCTTTCTATACGTTGCTCTGACTACAGTGCTTATGTATAACTCTATATAAATGCTGTGAGTTAGTGCATGAGCACAACTCAGAAACACAGAGAGAGGCAATCACTTTACATAGCCTTCAACTGCTGTCTGCAGTTCATGCCTCTACTCTGAGAAGTTTTGAGTTATATCTTTGCACTTTAGACATTGAAAATGCATAGAAGACGGTGTTCAACTCTTTACTGAGCTAACGCACATATTTAAGATTTGGACCATGGACGCATATGCACTGCTATACCTTGAGAGAGTATGGTAGAGCCTTGCATCCCATTACAGCATATCTTCAGAAATGTGTGTTTTATTAATATTGGTTTTGTGTTGCATGCTGCAACAGTGCTGTATCATTGTGATTTGTGGCAAGAGGGTACTAAAAGGATGGATTAGTGCATTATTCAGTCTTGGCACAGAGGGTAGTTCACTGTATTACTAACAGGGGGGTTTATTTATAAGCCCTTGCGCCGCCGGTGCGTCACTTTTTGTGACGCTCCGGTGGTGCAGGAGCCTGCTCAATATCTACCCGGCAGCACTAAGCCACTTTTTTTGGCTTAATGCTGCCTTGTAAATATCGTTCCAGGCGTGCAAAGGGTGTTGCTGGAGGCGATTCCAGCAACATCCATGGCTTTTTGACACTGCCCCTGATTTACGAGAAATCGTAACCCTGAGGCACTGCTAAAAACTTACTCCTCCCCAAGGGAGGCATAAGGGAGGCACAACGAAGAGAAATATCTTTATTTCTCCTCGTTTTTCCTTTTTCCATGTGTGCTGCATTCTGCAGCACACATAGAAGGAGGAAAAAGCCTCTTGTTGTTGGTTTTGTGCAGGACGGTTTCCCTTCCTGCACGAAAACGATCATCCCCGCAACGCAGGCACCCTTGCACCATGGTGAAAAGGTGCCTGCATTGGCGCACGGCCGCACATTGTGCGCCAGTGCAGGGGAAAAGGACAGGAATGCACCGTATAGCGCATTCCTGCCCTTTTCTTTTGGCATAGGGCAGAGCAGCAGGAAGGCCCGAGGGGTTGCCCTAAGGCAAAAACTCATAAATGAGGTCCTGGTTATTTAGAGTTTGGCAGATACAGAACATCTGCAAAAGTTGAGAGGTGGCCTTTACGCCCTATTTGAATGTACGCCCATGTACATACTCTAACAGAACAGACAGGACAAAGGCCCGTTTTTGACAGATCGACCACATCTGCCAGATGTGGGCATAGACACCTCCTTGCTGTTGAGGGTTTAGTGATATACCTACCAATTGTAGGCAGGAACTGGTAGTTTCAATGGACTGGGAACAATGGTTGAGATCCACTGCATATGATCAAGGTGTTTGCAGTAGGCCAAAAGGAAATTGCACAGACCTATCATGATCTTAGAAGTTCTTTTTTTGGTAAGTAGGGGATAGTTAGCTAAAGATATGGGGATCCAAGTGCAGGCTGAGGTAATAACTGAAGACTAAGGCCTCATGCTGCAAGGCATCCCATTATAAGTCGAAAATAGAACTGATAGAGCTCTTTGTGTGCCAGTCCAGAACCTGAAGCCGTTGAATAGCCTCATTTGCCCATGCATAGTCTCAAACACCCATGTAGTTCTGCATATGCCCATTGCAATTCCACAGGTATAGGTGTGGTTTTGTTGGTCCACAAAGTCCATATGTTTTTTTTTTGTAAACAAACTTTATTAAGCTTTTATAAAATGTGTACTAGCATCGTACATTCATTCTCTAGATACAGATACATCTCGTTACTGCTACATTGATATCTATATTCGCTCAACGTGACTTCAAGAGTTACAGTATCAAATAGCCCTACATCGCATGTCATTTCTTGGTGCTATAATAATGATCTGAACTCCCCACCCTCGCCAAGTGGCAACTCCCACCCCCTCTATCCCTCCCCCCTCCCCTCAGGCGTGTCTTGGATCATTATGCACAGAGAATCTACTCCAGGCCACTCTCCAGGGACTTTCAACCAATCAACGTGGACTCTATGGCCCCTTTAGGCCTTCTGCTGATTGAGGACTCCACATCATTCCCCCTCCCCGTGCATTCACACCAACGTGTTTTACGAACCATCATCCTGCGATACCTCCCGGTGTTCCTCGTCTGACATGTCATTGACTTGCTTAAGGTGCATTATCAGAGCTTCCCAGGCCCTAGCTGTTTCTAACGTCTTCTCACTTCCATTACGCCTAGCGTCCCTTAGTCGTGTCGTTCCCTCATAGCCTGCCCAGCGCTCAAACTCTCTCATCCATCTGCCTATATTAGGCCCTCCTCTTGCCTTCCGATGACTCGTAATATCCCGCTTTGCTAATATTAATCCCAGGTCCTGAAATTTGCTGGTAACCTTGTTCTTGGAAGTATGTGGAAAGCTATGTAGTAAGCAGTATCCTGGGGTCTTATGCACTTCTTTTTCCGTAATTTCCGCTAGCATGTCCGCCACCTCCCTCCAGAAATTCCCTATCGCCGGACAGTCCCAGAACATATGCAAGAACGCCGCACCTATCTCCCCGCATCTGGGACAAGCTGCCATTGTCATGTTGAAATACTTGTCGAGGCGCCCTGGGGTGAGATACGCCCTATGGAATACATAAAAGTTTACTAGTTGGAATCTAGCATTTCTGGTGATTCTACTGACCCTCTCCGTTATTTCTCCCCACATCTTTTCCTCTATAGGCTCCCCTAAATCCTCCTCCCATTTTTGTTGGAGCCCAGTCAGTGGAAGAAGTGTCGCCCAACTCAGACTCCTATACAAGCAGGTAAACGCCTTAAATGTCCCAGCTGCCGATACCACATATTAAAACAAGCATTTTCAATGCAATAGGTCTCGCATTAGTGAAACTTTGAGCTATTGGTGTTGCAAATGAGGTTTCTTTTTTTTAATTAAAAAATATCCCAGCAGTAGCATAATTAATAAAAAAAAAATCCATTATGCAAGGAAAGGGTGCAGTACCACAGGCTGTTACTAGGTGTCCCTGGGTCACCTAGTAACAGCCTGTGGTACTGCACCCTTTCCTTACAAATTAATATAGGCATTACCCAATAGATTTAGATCGCAAATGCTCGAACTCGTTCCTGAAGCCACTGGGTAATGGAATTTAAATATTACTTAAGAAAAGGGTGCAGGGACACCTAGTAACAGCCTGTGGTACTGCACCCTTTCCTTAAGACCTGATATTTAAATCCCATGACCCAGTGGTTTTAGAAATAAGCGCAATCATGTCTTCCTTCAGTAAGAGAATTTTTTTATATTGTAGAATGTTATTTTATTTTCTTATTGTAAAGACTACAAAAGCATAAGTAAAATGATAGCAAATGCTCCAACTCGTTCCAGAAAACACTTGGGGGCCGATTCCGATCTCGGCCGGTAGGGCATTGAATCGGATTCGGCTTAACCGGATCCGATTCGGAGCCCTATTTCCCGACCGAGTCGTACGTGCGTCCGGGCGAGCGAGTACGATGCGTGCGCTCGCGAAATCTCCGACCGACTCGTTCACAGGACCCGACCGCTCCAACCGACTCGCACGGGGACGACGCGCACCTCGCAATGGATACGTTCCCCGGCCGGATAAGTACGATGCGCACCTCGACCACTCCGACTGACTCGCGCAGCCCGGCTCCAAGGAGCTGTCGGAGCCGCACTTTGGGGGTCCGTGTCGGACCCCCCTGGAAGCGTAGGCGTACGAGTCGCACACAGGGGGGACCCATGGGTCCCCCCTACACGTGCATGTACGGTGCGACCCGCATCGACGCGACCACGCTGTAGGGGGCGCCTTGTTCGCGCCGTGCTCATTGAGTCAATGGGAGCCCGTGTACACGCTCGTACGACTGGCTCCCATTGACTTCAATGGGAGTCCGACCGACCGAGTCCGATAGCATACGTGCGCATCGTACTCGTCCGGTCGGACTGCTAGGGTCCGATTCGGTCGGAAATCTCTCCGGGTCCGGCTCGGTCGGGGAGATTTCCGGCCTGAATCGGAATCGGCCCCTTGGTAGTGGAATTTAAATATTGCATAAAGAAAGGGTGCATAAAGAAAGGGTGCAGTTCCACAGGTTGTTACTAGGTGTCCCTAGTAACAGTGTGTGGTACTGCATCCTTTTCTTAAGACCTGATATTTAAATCCCATGACCCAGCGGTTTTAGAAATAAGTGCAATCATGTCTTCCTTCATTAAGTGTATTTGTTTTCTAATCCTAAAGGCTACAAAAGCCTAAATAAAATGCTGGCAAATGCTTGCACTCTTTCCTAAAGCCACTGGGTAATGGAATTTAAATATTAGGCTTATGAAAGGGTGCAGTAACACAGGCTGTTACTAGGTGTCCCAGGGACACCTAGTAACAACCTGTGGTACTGCACCCTTTCCTTAAACACTAATATAGGCATTCCATTAAGCAGTGGCTTTTATGAAGAATCACAAGCATTTCTTCCTTTATTAAGTTGAAATGTTTTCTTATCGCAAAGGCAAATGCTTGCGCTGCTCGTTCCTAAAGCCACTACGTAATGGAATTTAATATTAGGGCTTAGAGGGCGATGGCACACAGGTTGTTACTAGGTGTCCCTGGGACACCTAGTAACAGCCTGTGGTACTGCGCCCTTTTCTTAAGCCCTAATATTTAAATTCCATTACCCAGTGCGTCGTGCGTCCAGTGAAGCAGGCGCCATGGCAAAAAAAAACGAAGTAGTCCCTAAATGAAAAGATACAGCCCTGCAGAGTAACTTAACTGTAGTTGGTCGGTGCTGCTTCCTCTAAAAAACGGAAGTGACATATGGATCGCCAGCCAACAATAAGCAATGCCAGAGTTAACCAATGGCAAGCGGCAGGAGAAATGACCATCGAGATTCTATTTACTACAGGTCTTGCGACAGCGCATGTGCTGTCTAGGCTCAACCTAAAAGCGACAGCGCATGTGCTGTCTAGGCTCAACCTAAAAGCCTCAACCTAAAAAGGGGGGGAGAATGGACCACTTGTCCTGTATAACCAGGGTCTTAGTGCGAGTGGGAACCGTCTTAAAAAACCCTCATATACGTACACAGGCAAAAGGCGGTATATCTTGGTTCTCCGCCTCAGTGTACCGTAACAGCATGACCATTGGGTCTTTTCCTTTGTCAATATGCTGACCTCCGCAAGGAGAAGACCAAGTGGTTTGTCAGTAGTGGCCAGGAATAAGAAAAGAGGGTGTGCTCGTGCTCTGATAAGTGAAGTAAAATTCCCTACATCACTTCTCACATGTATTTTATTAAAAAGGTTGTGATGTGGGAAATTAAAAACGCAGTCGTGCGTGTATAGACCCAGTTACTGGTCTATCACACTGATGTGGGTCAACATGTTTCAGCCTTGTGGGACCTCTAGAGGCTTTCGTCAGGACCGGGGTGTGTTTAAGAGCGCATTCTGGCTCTTAATGGAGGGGGGTGTACTCACCACCTTTGAAGTCTGAGCTCAGATCTGCAGTATCTGTACCTTATGAACTTTGCATGGGTGGCCTCCTCGGGATACCGGAGAGCTACGGGGAACCCAATTGCGGTTCCTACAAGGTCATTGCTTGTTCTTGCTCTGTGTGCAGTGCCCCGGGGCACTTCAAAGGTGGTGAGTACACCCCCCTCCATTAAGAGCCAGAATGCGCTCTTAAACACACCCCGGTCCTGACGAAAGCCTCTAGAGGTCCCACGAGGCTGAAACATGTTGACCCACATCAGTGCGATAGACCAGTAACTGGGTCTAAACACGCACGACTGCGTTTAATTTCCCACATCACAACCTTTTTAATAAAATACATGTGAGAAGTGATGTAGGGAATTTTTACTTCACTTATCAGAGCACGAGCACACCCTCTTTCTTATTCCTGGCCACTACTGACAAACCAGTTGGTCTTCCTCCTTGCGGAGGTCAGCATATTGACAAAGGAAAAGACCCAATGATCATGCTGTTACGGTACACTGAGGCGGAGAACCAAGATATACCGCCATTTGCCTGTGTACGTATATGAGGGTTTTTTAAGACGGTTCCAACTCGCACTAAGACCCTGGTTAGACAGGACAAGTAGTCCATTCTACCCCCTTTTTTTGATTTTTGTACTAACCATTGGAAGCCGAATGGATCACAGCTTCTCCTTCCCTCTTCATTGATACTTGAGGATACCACATATTGACATCCCTCATCAAGAGGAGGTTCAGTCAATCCACTCCCCCAATGTTTGCGGACTTCTGCAACTAAGGCTGCATGGAGCAAAAAGTCACCTCCTGGTATCTCATTGTTCTCACTGAATGCCTCAAATGGTAATAACATGCCATCTGCATACAACTGCCCTATGGTAAGCACTCCTGTCTCTTCCCATGCCCTCAGCCTCCTCCAATCTGCCCTATGTGGGAATGCCATACAATACTTTAATGGTATCTCCGGAGCATATGGACGTCTCACCTTAGCTCTCTGCAAACTCCTGACCCAGCATTTATGGGTCGCATATAATTCTGCGGGCATTTCCCTTTCTGGATAAAAGGTCTGGGGATGGACACCCGTCGCCCTGCTGCACCGTTCCCCGGAGCTGGCTTGCCACCCACTTCGTCAGCCATTGCAGTTGAGCTGCTATATAATAGTATTCAAAATTCGGCTCCGCCAGTCCCCCTTCCGTCTTGGGCCTCATTAAGGTCTTTAAAGCCACTCTCCGCCTTCCAGCCCCCCATAAGAAATCCGTCACCATCGTCCGAAGCTGCCGAAACCTCTCTGCTGGGATCCATATCGGCAACACCCAAAATATGTACAGGAGCCTCGGGAGAGTCACCATCTTTAGTAATGATGCCCTACCAGCGAGTGATAGGAGGAGGGTTCCCCAAAATACGAAATTGGCTCTTGTCCCCCTTATGACCTTTCCCACATTTCCCTCCAGGAGATCTGCTCTGTCGTGGTATAGTGCACCCCTAGATACTGGAGGCATTGTCCTTCCCACTCGATCCCCTCCACCGATCGCGGTTTCTCCCATCCCTGCATAGTAGGAAACAAACATGACTTTCTCCAGTTCACTCTGAGGCCTGCTACTCTTTTCAGGGCTGACAGCAACTCTTTAGCCCCCTCAAGATCTGCTTCCGTACTTCTGAGGAACAGGATCAGATCATCTGCGTACAAAGCTATATGGTGTACATGTCCCTCTACTTCTAACCCACGATACCAACTTCCAGTTCTGGCTTTACCGGCCAGAGGCTCCATAGCCATCGCAAACAGCAGAGGGGACAGCTGGCATCCCTGTTGTGTTCCTCTCTCTACCTCATATCTGTCCGATATGAGCTTTCCCGTCCAAACTCGGGCTGTGGAGTCTCTGTATAATAGGGCTGTCCATGCTCCAAACTCCTGTCCTAACCCAAAGGCTCGCATCACTCTGAATAAATACTGCCATTCAAGACTATCGAAAGCCTTTTCGATGTCTATTGCCAAGATAGTAGCCTCCTCTTTACAGTAGGAGTCTGCTCCCAGTACTCTTAGCAATCTCCGCACATTCGTTGCCTTATTACGTGCCGGTATAAAACCAGCCTGGTCTCCGTGGATGAGACTCGTCATGTGCGGCAAGAGGCGCGTGGCCAGTATCCTGCTCAAGATTTTATAGTCAATATTGAGCATTGACAGTGGTCGATACGCTGTCTTGTCATGCACCTGCTTTCCTGGCTTCAATAGTGGAACAATCAGGGCTTCCCTAGTGGTCCCTGGAAGTTTCCCCTCCTGTTTTGCCTGATTGTATAGGGCTACCAATCGGGGTCCAAGCAGGTCTATATATGTAGCATAAAATTCTATAGGGAACCCATCCGTTCCTGGTGTCTTGTTCCTGGCCATGGTCTTAACAGCCCCTTTGACCTCGTTCAGCTCTATCTCCCTCCCCAATATTTCTGCCTCTTCCTCACTTATTGTTGGCAACTCCACATGTTCTATAAAATCAAGTTCTGCACCTGTGGGGGAGACTTTACTTTTGTAAAGTTCGGTGTAGTAATCACAGAAGTGCTGATTGATATCCTGCTGACGGTACCATACCTCTCCCTGGTCCCCTCTCATTTCTAAAATAATTGATCCCCTCTTGGCCGGATTGGCCAGCCATGCCAATAGGGCGCCAGGTTTATCACGCTCAGCATGAGCCCTCATCAGATAATTTTTATAATCAAAGCAGCACAATCCTTCTATGTGTCCCGCCACTTCCTCCCTGGTCTCCAGTTGTTCCCTCTGCTTTCCCGCATTGTATGGCCTTTCACTTTCAATATGCTTCAACCTCTGTTCTGCGTGTAGTGTGTCCCTTAGAAGAGTTCTCCTCACTCCTACCACTTCGGAGATGCATCTACCCCTAAGCACCACCTTAAACGCCTCCCACTCCAGCATGAGGTTTGAGGCCGTTCCTGCGTTCTCCACAAAGTATTGTTTCATAGCTGTACGGATCTCGGCCTGGAAAACCTGATCCTCCAAGGTCTCCGGTCGAAGACGCCATGTGGGGATACTTGTTCTAACCCTGGACCAGCTGAAACAGACCAGCAAAGGATTGTGATCCGAGATCGTGCGTGCTAAATACTCGCTAGCCTGTATGTATCCATGTACATCAGGAGTGCACAAGATGGCGTCCAGCCTGACATGTAATTCGAGTATAGGGGAGAAGAACGAGTAGTCCCGGTCCCCAGGATGTTGTGTCCTCCAAGTATCTATCAATCCCCATTGTTGTTGCCAGACTCTGCGCGCCCTTGCCATCCTGGAAGCCGGTGAGTCAGGGAGTGGGGGTGCAAACGGTCAAGTCCTACATCCTCGACACTATTGTAATCTCCACCCAGGAGTACCGACCTCGTCAGTGCATGCGCTAGTGACCTAGAGAGGTCTGCTAAGAATGAAGCTTGTTCTACATTCGGGGCATATATACTCCCTATCGTGATATCCCTCCCATCCAATTTGCCCATCACCACTACATACCTCCCTTCTGGATCTATTAGTTCCCTGGTGTACTGGAAGGGAATCCCCGCTCTCACCCATATCAATACTCCTCGGGCAAATGCCGAATAATTCGTATAAAATAGTTGTCCACGCCAGCGTTGTTTCAGAGCGGCCCTCTCTTTCGCATTGATATGTGTCTCCTGCAATAATGCAATTTGCACCCCTCTACGCACGAGGAAAGAATGCACTTTATGCCGCTTCGTCATGGAGTGCATCCCACGTACATTCCAGGAGATGCACTTATAACTAATATTCGATCCCATGGTTTAGGAGGTTTGGCTAGTATCCTATGTGCCCTTTCAATCGCGTAAAAACGCGACAATCCTTCTGGCGCCACTTCTTTCTGGATCCAGTCCTCCAAGTACTGCACCATATCATCGCCTTCCACCCTCTCAGGCACCCCGACTATGCGCAGGTTATTGCGGCGTGACCTACCTTCACTATCTTCAGCACGTACCTCCAGGATTTTTACTTTTGCCGCCACCTCCATGAGAGATTTCTTGAGTTCAGTAGCCTCTGAGGGGATATCCGCAAGCACTTTCTCCGTGCCAGTGACCCGTTCTGCTAGTCGACGGTGGTCATCCTTCAAGAGGCTAAAGTCGGCGCCAATAGAGTCAATTTTGGTTTCAAGGGCTTCCCGGGAAGCTGTGATGCTTCCATTATATCTGCCAATGTAGGCTTCGGGTGGGCATATCCTTCGCTGGGTCCAGGGTGTCATCCTCTTCGTCTGTTTGGGTGCCCCCACCCCCTGCCGTCGCGGCGTTTTGTCCTCTCCGTTTAGGGACTTTCTCCATGACGATCGGCCACTCTGGGTCTCGGCACTAGGTTGCTGCAGTCTGTGCTCAACCCGCCTCCTGTGTGTCACCTCACTAATGGCCGTTTTCTGGTGTACCCAGCAGGATGGCGTGACTATAGCTGCCGTGCGTACTCACAGTGATGGTCTGCGTATGTGGGCCTCCTTTGCTCAGTCATGAACTGTTGCATGTGTGCCACTCTTGGTTCATTGCATCTTCCCTCTCAAATTTCCACCCCTCAGACGTCTTGATGCTCCCACTTGCTGTCTGCAATGCTCTTCAATCCCCCCAAGGTGCGGACCCTGTGCCTCCTTTGTCCCCCGGAATCCCCACAGCTTGTTTTCCTGGAGGGCCTGAGCGCCCTTCTTCTGCCCAGTATGGCCGCGTCCCAGGTCCTGTCTTCTCTTTTATATAGCTTCACATAGGGGGGCCCAGCATTTACTTTCCTGGTCCCAGTCACTGGTTTGGCCCCCCGTGTATCTGCCCCCTCCTCAGATCTCGCACTGCTCGCATTAAAAGGGATGCCAGGCAGGTGCTCACCTCTTCTCCACTTTACTCCGTCTTGTGGCCTGCTCGTGACCGCATCTCATCACAGTCAGACGCGGCCGCCCGATTCGTCTTCTGCTGTACGCTCACTTTTTATGGCTCACTGCCTCTGCCCCTTAGCTGTGGTGCGGTCGGGCTTTCCGCAGTCTCGGCATCGCCTCCTTCTACCTGCAGGTACCGCTCGCTATCGCGGCTCCAGCGCTCCCCACAGGCCGCTCCTCACCGCTCCTCCCTTCGAGTGCCGGGCTTCAGGACTACGGCTCGGAGCACAATCGACATTTTGTGTACCACCCCATGGGATCTGTGCACCGCCTGCCTCGCTGTTTTCCAGCGTTGCACCGCAAATCGCCTCGCCTCCTTGCGTCTACTAATTCCCGGGGGGAGGGGGGCAGCCTCCAGCTTCTTCAGTTGTCGAGGCACTGGGGGTTCAGAATGTTAAAAAATCGGGAGGCCCGGGGCTGGAACTGCGAGGTTTGCTCCCGTCTACATGGACATCTAGCCACCCCCCCCCCACAAAGTCCATATGTTGAGGGCAGCTGACTTTGGTGTCCCGCACCCTTTTCTGTTCCATATCAATCCTAATGTATAAAGGGATTCTCTTTGCTTTAGAAAGGGGGCTACAATGGTGGGCATGGCAATCTGACAATAGGGTCTGCTGATGTGGGGGTCAGTGCTGAGTGGAGAGAGTAATGCAGGTAGTCCCACAACATTGCACTCGCTACCCCCCTTCCCACTTTATTCCAGCAAGCACAACTGTGACTGGAACCCTCCCAAGTGAGTCTAGCACTGGAACATCCACATTTTTTTTCTAACATGGCTGGAGCACAGGCACCTGTATAGTAAACCTGAGATGCAGAAACCCACTTTGTTCGATCTACGCCTGAGGGTAGTGAAGAAAGATTCTTTGGTAGACATTTCCCTCCTTTGCTGCATACTTGTGATATGGAGGAGGATGAAATCTCTGCACCCCTTGTCTTTTCACAAACCTCTCATCAAGAAATAGAGGTCTGTTAAAGATAGAGAAGAAGCATGGGACGGCTCATGCCATGGGGCGGTTCTATCCCTGATTTGTCCCTGCAATCTGAAAACTGAAAATGAAGGGTAGTGCCAGAGATGCCAAAGTTTTGCAATCCACAAAATGTGGTCCTTTGGCTATGTTTATGAATTGGTCCTTGATGGAAAATAAGCCTTTCCTAGCTGCTGTTAGGGAAATTTGTCTCTTCCTTTTTTGATGATTTCTCCAAATCCTAGAGTGGCAAAACATTCTGAACTGCCCTATGTGACAAGACCCAGCAGAAACCGCTCAAATCAAACGTTGGGAGACAGGGAGCAGTTGCAACTTATGCAGCATCCCTCATGACTCATCCCTTAGTCTACTCTTTTCAACCTCATTGTGGCCCAACCTGAAGCTCTCGTCTGATCCTGTATATTTTCAGTTTATTCGTGCACTGATAACATTTAGGGCCTGATTTAGATCTTGGCCGAGGGGAACACTTCGTCACAAAAGTGGCGGATATCCCGCCCGCCGTATTCCAATCCCATTATATCCTATGGAGATCGTAATACGGTGGAAGGGATATCCGTCACGTTTGTGTCAGAGTATTCCATCTGCTGAAATCTAAATAAGGTCCTTAATTACTGCTTTTTTATGACATCACTCAACGGACTCCCCTTTGTTTTTTCAGTCTTCTATTATAGCAGTTGCAGACTGGATGGTCAACAATATGCTAAAACTCATCTTGGATAATAGTGGTGTCTTCTAACTGGGCCGCCCTACCTCCAGATAATAGTGGTGTCCTCCAACTGGGCCGCCCTACCTCCATCTACACCACCGCCTGGTGGCTGGTATAACTATGTTCACTACCTTTTCTGCCCACTATCTAGATGTCATTTAACTCCTTTCTCTCTTCTGTTTCCCAGATTAACAAGGTTGCATCAATGCAGGTTCTCCTTCTTAGAGCCTTGTTGAGAACCTTGATTAAATACCCCAGATTTTTACTTTGAAATTTGTCCCTCCGCCCCATAGCCCCAAGTGGTCCAAGCTGCCATCTCCTTAAAGCTTATCAAGTCTTAGAATCTTGCTGTGCATCTGAGTCCCATTTTTGGGGGTGGTGTGCGTTGTACGGTCATGGCAGAGGTGCAAGCCGGGTCACAGTTACACAGAGGGTCTCTCTGTGGGGAGCACTTTCAGGAATGGAGGCTGTGGAAACTCTGGCTGCTAGATGGGTCATAACACCAGGAAACACGTTTGCGGCATAAGGACCATTTAAAAATGGTGGCCACTTTTTATACTCGTATGCATATGCTCATTAACCAAGATGGCAACTGGATTGCATGAAGTTCTGAACAACACCATTTCTGGGTCAGAGCAAACAGAAGCAGCATAAATCTGTCCTAGGACATTCACTCTATGCCTGAAAATATTGTGCATTGGTGAGTTAGTCAATATTTTGATTAATTCGCACCAGGCATCTCACCTACATTCCACCTTTATTATTTTTCATAGTAATCCCTCCATTTTTTTTAGGAATCACTGTGCTCTTCATGTTCTCTGCCTCCCAGTGTCTCTCTTATAGTATCCTGCCGGTTTCCATGGTCCAGTCACCTCAGTGTCAAGCACAAGAAGCTCAACAGGTGGTCTTTGATGCTGCTCTGGTTTTTAGATAGCAAACAACAAAAGGTTTGGGCCAATTTATTGTCAGCAAGTCTAGGCCACTGAAAAAACACCAAAAAAGTGCCAATACTGACAAAACTTATTTTGAGCTTTTTAAATGATTGATCAGAACTCATAATCAATGTGATCACTTTGTTTTACTTGACAAATTTAGAATCACCAGAGAGGATTTGTTATTAGTGGTGTTTTGGCTTTAAGGGAACCCTTGTGTATGGACACTTCTGATTGACTTGGATGTTTGGTCCCTTTGAAAAGCCTAGTAAAACAAATGTATTTACTAATACCCCCAGTGCTTCGTTCTACCATTAGTGAGCCCATGCTAATTTTGCAAGGTGTTGGGGACTCTTCTGGGTTTGAAAAATGTGTGAACTGGGATTTTCTCTTTTATGTTGGTTTTTGATGTAAATCCTGGTGTTTTGTATACACTGTAGTCTGTTTAAAGTTTGTTTAGCACTTTACTGTATAATTGCATAGAAGCATTTGTAGATGTATGTCACATTCTTTGTATTGTTTCTATGTGTTTGACAGACACTTTCACTTTGATTGAATTGAGTGTTTTAATTCATATCCATAAAAAAGAAATGAGATGTTATCATGTTGGTTAAGAGTCGTGATCAATCGCTTAAAAAGCTCACATAAGGGGCCGATTACGATGTCAGGCGGAGAGCATCCTCCCGACAGTCGGATTCTCCTCGACCGTGTTGGAGCCCTTCTGACCGACTCGGTCGGTTTACAATCCGCCCGACCGATTACGATGTTCGCGATTGGAAGGTAAACCGCACGGTCATTCCGAATCGGTTCCGACCGGCTCTTAGAGGATTTGTGTTGGTCGGAACCGCATCGTACACCCCTATGGACAGCGTCGATTTCCAACAGCCTTTCCGCGTCGGCCTGTCTGACACAAAAAGGCTGTCGGAAAGTGACTTAGGGGGCCCCTGGCAGTGTCCCCTTCATCCTGCGGCCTCCGGTTGGGGGCCAAAGGGGTACCTAAGGGACCCCCTGTAAAACCCTGCACTGTGTGGCAGGCACCGTAGGGTGCCCGCAACAGGGTGCAGGGTTTTCCACACAGACCAGATTTCCCCATAGGAGCCTCTGGTACAGCCAGTTGGAGGGCTGAACACAAGCTCCCATAGGAAACAATGGGAATTCGACCGAACAGTGTTTGGTTGCATTGTAATTGGGCGGGCTGAACCGCCGACCGGGAGTAGATCGGTCCCGATTCTGAGTCGGTGTCGTGCGGAAAGTTTCCGCCCAACATCATAATCGGCCCCTTAGTTGTGGCAGTATTGGTGCTTTTTGTATGTTGTTTCAGCTCTACGTTTTAGGCCATCAATATGATTAGCCTGTAGTTCCCAGTGCTGCCAGGAACTCCCATTACTTACGGGATCTGGATTTTTAAACAATGCAATAATGCCGCAAACATGTTCCTGAATGAGGCAATCCCACTTTTTTTTAAAATACCAGCGACACATTCTCTAGATCAAACCTGAAAGCTTCGCCCCTGGCAAAAAAGTCAGCAATTACATGTGGCATCAGTGCGGAAATACATATTCTAACATATCATTCCCCATTGTATGGGAGGTATGGGGAATCAAATAGTTCCTGCTCCCCTCACCCCTCACCCTAATACCAGGACCCTTTTTCACCAATATCCCATCCATAGGTTTTTGTCCTCCAAGCTGTCCAACAATTATCTTCTTCAATCATGGTGACTTTTTTGCTGCATAATACTTTACCTTTTTGCCACCCTTCTTATTGTTTCCTCTTTTCACTCCACACACAGGTATTTTTGGCTCAGATTTACTTTTTCAGTTTCTTTAGATGGTCATGTTTGTGAAAATGCATTCATTAAAATGCGCCTGCTGGTGACACATGCCCCCACTTTGTGTTTTTTCTTCAAGAAGATTATTCTAGTACTATCCTTGTGTTACATACGTTCCAATAAATATGATTTAGAAGCAAGATACATCATCGTGCCTGGGAAGAAGATTTAGAAGATAAAAAAACAGATCAATTGAACAAGCAAAATGTGTAGACCAGACAGTGCCTGAAATGAAGTAGGAATCAATAATGTCACCTGATCACTGTGCGGAGAAGAGAGACTGAAATCACATGGAAGATGAAAGCGCAGCGACATAGCTTCCAGAGTGGGAACAAGAATAATGCTGAGGAATATGTGCATTAGTTTAACTCTGATTAATTTCTGTCAGTTTCTCGTTCAGTGCCTGTGAATGAAGCCATGTAGCGTCTGAACATAAGCCTGCTCCTTCAAAGAAAGAGGAATTATCCAAGGACCCATTCAAAGAGATTTTTGAGCACCAAAATGCAATTTAGTTACAGAAATAAGACACACTCGATTCAAAATTCCACATCCTGGTTCACAAATCCAGAACTAGTGGAATTGTAATTCCGCAAAGAGCACGTACCTTTCCGTATGGTCGGTGGATGGTGCCTGCGATGCCTGGATGTGCTCCCCCTCCACTTGGCCGCGGCCGTCATTCGGTTGAGATGCACCCACTACCAAAGGCTACTTCGTCTGTCTCCAACCATTCCTCCGACCCCATCCCTAGCGACATCGCCATCGATTTCTATACCTATACTCTCTCTTACTGGACCAGGCTAGTCAATCTCTTCCTCAGTCAAGGCTCCCTCCCGGTTATCCTCAAATCAGGTCAGGTCACCCCTCTTCTAAAAAAACCCTCCGCGGATGCGAACGACCTCAACAACTTCCGCCCTATCTCCAACCTCCCTTTTCTGTCGAAAATCACCGAAAAATGTGTCGCGAAACAACTTTCCTCACATATCTTGGAAAATAACCTCCTTGACGTCTTCCAGTCGGGCTTCATCCAAAATTGCAGCACTGAAACAGCCCTGCTGCATGTGATTGACGATGCGCTGCATATACTCGACGCCGGGATTCATGTCTTCTGATTCTTCTAGACCTCTCTGCAGCCTTTGACACGGTTAATCATAGCACCCTCCTCAACACTCTTCAACAGAGAATGGGTCTGGACGGCACTGTGCTCAAATGGTTTGCCTCTTTCCTCTCGGACAGATCCCAAATGATCAAGATAGGGAACAGTCTCTCATCTCCCATGGCCGTAGGTCAGGGCGTCCCTCAAGGTTCTATCCTGGCTCCCACCTTGTTTAATCTCTACCTGGAACCTTTAGGGAACCTCCTAAGCAAATCTGGGATCCTTTACCATCTGTATGCGGACGACACGCAAATCTACCTTAAGGTGTCCTCTGCACACGATCTCTCCCTACTCAATTCTACCCTCAACGCTATTCACAACTGGATGTCAGCTCACCAACTCATTCTGAATCCCGCCAAAACTGAATTCCTCCTCCTCTCTACCTCTCTCTCACCTCCTCCTGTTCAATCTTGGATGGATCAGCTGAACCTTCTCAACAACAAACCCATCATTGTTGACAGCGCTAAATCCCTAGGTGTCATTCTCGACAAAAGACTCAACCTAATCGCCCACATCAACTCTATTGCCAAGAATGCACGGTACCAGCTGCGCCTTCTGTGGGGGATCCGTCGGTTCTTCCCGGAGAAAGACTTAAAAACCTTGGTACAATCTCTGGTTCTCTCAAGACTGGATTACTGCAATTCTCTTCTGACTGGCCTACCCAAATCCCACCTCTCCCCTCTCAAATCCATCCTCCATTCAGCAGCTCGCTTCATTTCAGGGTCTAAACGAAGCGACCACATCACTCCTATCCTGTCCTCTCTGCGATGGCTTCCGATCGAGGCAAGATCTATTTACAAAACTGCCTGCATCACACACAAAGCCCTACACACGTCCTCCCCTTGTTACCTGGCGAATAAATTGAAATTGTCCGGTGGCTCTCGCCCTTCTCGCAATGCGGAAAAGCTTCTGCTTGAGCCCCCGTCTTCAAAAGAGAAAGATCGATGGCTCAATCCTTCTCGGGCAATGCGGTAAGAATCTGGAACTCGCTTCCCCCACTGCTCCGTGCCACCTCCTCTACCCGGATCTTCAAAGCTGACCTCAAGTCTCTTCTATTCCAAAGACACTTCCAGAACTAATACGTTCGGTCTTAGGCCCCTCTAGGAAGTTCGCCCGTCAGTTTAAAGTTGTACTTTTGTCTGTTCATTCCTTACTTTGTGTGTTGTGTTGGTTTTTATGTGCGTGTTCCCCCAGGTTAAGTCCCCTGTGAAGTCACGCCTCTCTACTACCTCTAGGAAGCTCTTCCATGATAGGAATTATGTATTCCAAGCCTATAGAAGGGCCTTCTCAGTGTGCTTTGAGTTACTGCCACTTATTACAGTATTATGCCTTTAGTGGTATTTTGCACCCCATGTATCATATATTTTGTACCCCATGTACCCCTGCTGAATTCACGCCTCTCTACTACCTCAAGGAAGTTCTTCCACTATAGGAAATTCTGTACTCCAAGCCTATAGAAGTGCCTTCCCAGTGTGTCATGTGTGACTGCCACTTATTGCAGCATTATACCTCCATTTGTATTTGGTATCCCTTGTTTCATGCACATCTGTCACTTTTTCCTATTGGAACTTATTCCTCTTTTGTATTTGGTTTGTTTGTTTTTGCACAATTGTCACTTTTCTTCATGCAATGTAACGCTTGCCTTTGTATTATGCTCATTTGTATCCTCCTCCTTATGTAATGTTGCTAATCCTGTTGTGAAGCGCTCTGACACCCTCGGGTAAAGTCCGCGCTATATAAAAATGCATAAATAAATAAATAAATAAATAAATGTGCACTCTGACCTCGAGTGGCCAGGCGCCCTATATTTAATCCCTCGCCTGCGCCCAGACCTCGGGGTGCGTAGGGCCGGACTGTGAACGCAAACCAGCCCTGGCAATTATGTCAGACCGGCCCTGGGGTGGGGGCTGTGCTGGCGGGAACACTGCTGCTGCGTTTTTTTTACAGGGGGGTGATTTTGCAGCACTACTGCAAAACCGGCCCCAAGTAACAAAAAAACGTGCCCAACCGGTCCAAAAACAGCCCCCACCCTTCCGGCCCTCTGGGAAAATGCTCCTTGCCCTCTACCACCAGTCCAGCCCTGGGGGTGCGTCCAATGCAATACTTGACGTTGTGGTCAGGAGTCTCACTACATCCCTTGTAACATTAATTAAAGAAAAGAATAAAAGAAAAGATGGTAACTAACAAATGAACTGGTGCAAGTACAAAATGTCCTGCACCTTGGTTGGGGGTGCCAGCAACACTCACAGCAAATGGACACGTTCTTCACTGGGATTCAGCACACAAAGTCCTGGAGGCTCTGGCTTGGTGGAGGATTCGCCCTTAGGTGGGAGGGGCAGCCTTGAGAGTTCAGGTTTTCTTGGGACCACAGTTGAATGTTTTGAATGTCCACATTTCCTTCCACTGGGTTCCCTCTTCTCAGAGCACCATCGTCAAAATGGCGGGGACCCTCCTCTGTGGGCCTCGGGCCTCTTACGGACGAGGGCTGTTTATGCTCATGTCTGACTCCCAGGTGCGTTCACCACTGACACTGTCATCCTGTCCAATGCTTGGAAGTCTCCTGAACCACTGCACATTCCTCAACACTTCGGTGTTGCCTCTTTCTTGCTGTCACCATTGTCCCCTTTATTCTGACCACTTCCCAGGCCTCTCTCTCAAAGGAGGTATGAAAGTTCCACCCTGGGTGGCGATCTTTGATGACCACATGATCACCAATTCTCAGGTTGTGACTCACGGCACTCCTGTCATGGCTCGCCCTCTCGTTGTTCGCCCTTCTCCTCTCCTGAGCAGCCTGTGCATCGAGAATAGTTACTTGCCTGCTAAGCCCCGCAGCCAGGACATCTTGCAGGGGTCTTCTCATCAGGAGATCGCTTGGAGTGCACCCGTCAGTAGACTTGTAGAAACTGATGCAAGTTACACTCAGGATCTTCACCACGCTCAACTCCAATTTGTACCAGTGCTTAATTTGTAAAATATTAAGTGCCAGGGCCCTGACCAGGAGGCCACTGCAGCTTGCGCCACCCATCACCCTTGTTATCGCTGCCAAAACAACTACTAACCATCTCTCTCGCATATAAATGCGATAGTTCAGATTATTCCAGGTCCCCAAAGCCAAAGGAATGGCTGGGGAGGCAGGTATTAGCAATTTTAATGTATATTGTAGTCCTAAACTACTGTTGTTCTGCTCATCTCTAAATTAGATGAGCAGCGCCACCATGTGGTGGACTGTTCTCAGTATGGTGTTGACAATTAGGTGCCGGTGCCGAGCACCGGAAACCAATTAAGTGCCAGTGCTGAGCACCGGAAAGCACCGGCTCAAATTAATCACTGGTAGAGCCTTGTTGAGTGTTCTCATGAAACGCTCGACTTCCCAGTTGGCTTCGGGCCACTAGGTAGTGATGCGATAATGTTTAATGTTCAGCTGGAGAAGGAATTCAGGAAATTCTTGACCTTGAAAAGTAGATCCGTTGTCAGTCTTAATTTCCTCAGGCAATCCGAGGAGTGCAAACACTTTCTCCAGAGCAGGACGTACACACTCGAAAGCAGTAGAGCGTACCAGCTCCACAGAGGGGAACTTGGTGTGGCTGTCCATTATGACGAGTGTCAACCTGTTGTCAGGAAAACTGCCGAAGTCCATACTTAAAGATGATCAGGGGTAGGGGTAGGGGCAGGACGCATCAGTGATGACAGGTGCTACGGGGTATTCACCTCCCATGATGATGCATGACTGGCATATCTTCACTCTCTCTTCGACAAGAGGATCCATACTGGGGAACCATACTTTTCTCCGGAGGCGCACCTTCTGGGACCATTTTTATTAACTCTTCCATCCCGGTGTCATCCTCCGGGTGTGTTCCTGCATTTGCCACCACAGGATGTCGTGACAGATAATCGGCAGGGTTGTTTACCCCAGGGCAATATGTTACCTCAAAGGAGTATTGATGTAGCTGGACAGCCCACCTCTCAATCCTTGTTGGCCTTTTGCGGGCATTCAAGCAAACAATGGCATGAGGGGTTTGTGATCGATCACAACTTGAAACCTTTGTCTGCAGAGATAAAGATGAAAGTGCTTCCAGGCTCATCAGGTGGCCAAAGACTCTCTCTCAATTTGTGCATATCAAGTCTCCACTGCTATCAGTGCCTTGCTCGCAGATGCTATGGGGACCCATTCCCCTTCCCCTTTCATCTGTAGCAGAACTGCTCCAAGCCCCACCGGGCTGGCATCCAGGATCAATTCAATTATCCGCACTGGATCAAAATATGCCATGGTGGCGTCATGTAGCAGGGCATTCTGTCAGTTTCTCATTCAGTTCCTGTGAATGAAGCTGTGTAGCGTCTGAACAGAAGCCTGCTCCTTCAAAGACAAAGGAATTATTCAGGGCCCCATTCAAAGAGATTTTTGAGCACCAAAATGCAATTTAGTAACAGAAAAAAAACACAGTTAATTCAAAATTCCACATCCTGATTCACAAATTCAGAACTAGTGGAATAGTAATTCTGCAAAGTGCACGTATCTTCCCATATGGTTGGTGCCTGCCTTACAGTTCCACTCCCAGGAACATCCTTTCGTGTCAGAACCCTCAGGGGCTCAGATAACGTGGCGAGCTGAGGAATGAAGCGGCTGCAGTCATTGGCCATTCCTGAAAAACTGAGGACCTCTGAGGAAGGAATGGCAGCTGTCTTGATAACTTCAATCGTCTTGGGATCCATTTGGAGGCCTTTTTGTGGAGAATATGTATCTGAAGAACTCAATTTTGTTGGCATAGAAGAGGAACTTGCAACAGTGGAGGGTCAGGCCACACTCTGCTAGGTGATGCAGGGTGACCCTTAGTCAGGCGTGATGTTCCTCCAGTGTGCTGGAGAAGATGTGAATGTCATCACTGACATTGATTACACTGACCAGGACGGACAGAGACTCTCTTATGTCATCTTGAAATACTTCAGCCGCCGAGGACACTCCGAAGCTGAGACGTTTGAAACAGCAAAGCCCCACATGAGTAAAGAATGTGGTTATGTATCAGCTGGATTCCTTTAGTGCTAGTTGGTGATAGCCAGAGTTTAAGTCTAACTTGGAAAACTATTTTGCGCTGTTTAAGTCAGCCACAATTTCATCAATGGTTGAAGTTATATGCCATTCCCTGCAAATGGCCTTATTGGGCAGTCTCATATTGATGCAGAGTCTGATTGCCCCAGTCTGCTTAGGTTTTGGGGCGATGACCAGCGGTGAAAACCACAGTGTCGGATCTGTCACCTTATCTATCACACCATTCCACTCCAGCTGCTCCAATTTTTGCTCCACTTGTGGTGGAAGGTGAAATGGCACTCTACCATGATGCAGGGCTACCGGTTTCATGGTGTCGTCAATGTGGAGTTTTTCCTGGACCCCCTTCAGGCACCTCAGCCCCTCTAATAGCTGTGGGACTCAGCGAGTATGCCGGCTTCGTGGGATTGATGGACTTGCCGTGCAAAGAATACTAGTCCCCGAATCCTCTGCTGTGTGACATCCCAGCAGGGTTCCAGTGTTATCCTTGGTTACGTGGAATTTAGTCTTTCTCTTCACGTCACCGCTGGCGACTTCAGCTCTTATGACCCCTCGTAGCAGAATGGGGTCTGTAACCCCATTGGTATGTATATTTCCTTTTGTGGGGAGAATGACCGGTCTGGGGTTCAGCTTCAGGAACTGCGCTGAGTCAATGACATTACAAACGCTCCTATGTCAATGAGAGTGGAGAACTGTACACCATCGACGTTGATCTGGCACATGGGAGGTGGCCTTCCTCACTGGTTGTTCCGGCCAGTGAAGGACATGGTGAGCATGTCTTCTTTTTCATCATCGTCTAGATTACACTGTTTGGTCTCATATGGGGGAGTCTGGTAATTCCCTTTGTCCTCTAGTGTCAAGCTCCGGACGTTCATCAACTTCTTTCCTAAAGTCCACTGACCGACCATAGTCCACCGACCAGATGGGAAAACGCAATACTTGATGTTGTGGCTGGGTGGCTCACTACGTGCCCTGTTGGAAAAATGCAGTGAACGCCCAGACACACATATATTTTGCAGGAAGTTTCCCACCCAGGGCAGTACAATACTTCTTCTGTCGAAGGCAGTGTGGGAAACTGTGGCGACTGCTTGTGTGTGGAAAGTGCAACGTATAATGTGGAAATAGAAGGAATGAGGTGCGTGTGTGCTATATTCAATAATTTGGTGTGTATGTTTGAAGTGGTGTACGGTTTGGAGGACTAACCGGTTCATGGATGGCCTTAGTCCTTGATGTTACTTTGTCTGAAATAAACCCAAATTTCCCATCAGAGAAAGTGTCATATGGTCTTTTTTACACTGTATTTTCATAACCGAAATAGAAGGGAATACCCCCATGGTTCATGGCGGTGCATGGGAAGGGCTCTTTCCAGAGGGAAAGGCAATTTCCCTGTGGAGAAAAAAATGCCAGATGTGCAAATGCACAATTCTGCATGATTTACTCATGTAGATTTTGCATATGGTGGAAGCCGCACAATTCGTCATAGTGGATCCGCTCAAAACCTTTTGGAAATATGGAGTACCCATAGGCATTTCTACAACTCCTCAATAATTCAGCCATCTTCTACAAACATAGGTGGAAACCTACAGGTGGAGATTTACCACTTTTGCCAGCATTCCCTTACTTCCAGGCCTCATGCCATCTGCCAAATGATAAAGATACAGGAGTTGTATATAATACAATACAATGTTGGTTAACATTCGCAGTGAAGTGCCTGAAAACAAACTGTGAACCAGGCATAAGTCGAAATAGATTTTGATATAATAATAGACTGAAAATTTCAAACATCAAACAAAACTACTGACATGTGGTTAATATATTTCATGAAAACTAATTTCTTAAGGACGGGCAAGTCTGGTGTTGCTTTATTGCTACAGAGAGAGCTTTCCTGAAGCTACGAGAATATTTTCTTAGAAGGAATATATAAGGGTTTGCATTTTTTGGGAGTCTTAAAGGCTTCATTAGTAGAGAGTATTTGCTCCACGAGTTTGTCAGCTTCTCTGCAGGTATCTTGGCATACCATCCGGGTCTCTCGCTTCCTTGACAGCCAGTAGAGGGATATAAAAGCAGGAATGATTTGTTCATGCTGCAGATACCTGCTATTAACCATGCCGTTTCATCTTGTATGGTTTGGGGGTGTTTCTGAGATTTGATAGACCCATTAGAGGGGCCTTGCACAGTCAAATAGTGGGAGAAAATCATTTGCTGGGGGAATGTCCACAGCTTCGTATCAGGTGAACCTGGGATTTTGCAGCGAATATAGTACAGGTATGTTTATGAATCCATTATAAATATCAGTAATTTGGCACCGGACATTTATTTATGTTATGTGTTTGAAAGGAGCAGTATGACAAGGAGCAAAAATGCTGAACAAAAGGAAAAGGGTGGCACACAGCATGGTAGGCAGAGAGGGGAGGAAGCACAAATCAGAGTGGATGAAACATTGAGGCAATGTACATAGGTGATGCCATGTGATAACACCAAGAACAAAACACAAAATTTAGATAGATTACATACATGGTGTATGTTGGAACAGAAAAGTCCTCTACCTGGTAATGGTAATACACTACTGCACTGATGTCTGGATCCCTGATGCTGATTTGTGTTGTCATAGGCAAACACCCGCCATGACATAGGTCTGTCTCAAGGATTGTGGTTTTAGGCAAGGAGGGGTGTCCATAGCTCTACCCTCATAGTGGTGAAAGACTACTGCCTTCACCAGGAGATAAGCAGCACAAGCACGGTGGTGGCAGCATACTACATAGTGATCAGTAGGAGTGAACATGTCCTTTTTCACCTGGGTCACTGACGTGAGGCCTACAGGCTCACTCTTTTTTCAAAGTTCAACTGCTGTGTGCTTAACTCATCCTTGGCCTCCATCGGTTTGTTCTGTACTGCTGCGCAGCTCATGTCTGGTTTATGTGTGCTGGGTGTATGTGTGCCTGTGAATGGTACAATACAGGGAAAAGGCAGTACTGTGCAGTGCATGTATGCTAAGTGCATGTACAGGGAGTATGTGGTGCAATACAAGAAGGATGTAGTGCTGTGCAGCATGTTTATGGTGTATGCCTAATACAAGGATAATGCATTACTGTGCAGTGCCTGTATGGTGTATGCATGTGCTGGGTGTATATGTGCCTGTGAGAGGCACAATACAAATGTAAATGCAGCACTGAGCAGTGTGTGCGTGTTATGTGCATGTACTAGGTGTATGTGTGCCTACGAGTGGTACAATACATGAAGTGTGTAGTGCTGTGCAGTGTGTGTATGCTGGATACAGGGAACGGGTGTATGTGTGCCTGTGAATGGTACAATACATGGCAGACTATGGGTTCCATTCTGGGAGACCCAGGCCTGCATGATGAAACATGAAGAGAGGAGGTAGAGGATTCCCCCCTGCTGCACTCCTGTAATCTGGGTGGCACACACTGGAGAGGGGAGAGGCAGGCATCCCCCGTACACTTCAAATGGTGCTCTTTGATTCTGAGAGGGGTCACAATGAACGGGCCTGGCACAAATCAGGAAGGAGATGGGGCTGATAAGAGAATCATAAACAGTAGGGCTGAGACGCTGTGCTAACATTTTGATACATATATCACTGTGGCTATATGTGATTTCAGTTGTCTGTCTTTTGTGTTACTGACTGGAATTTCATATTGTGCTAGAAAGTAGGCTCGCCTCTATTTAGCGTTCTGTGGAATTTCCATTCCCTGTGTGAGTTTTGCTGTTTCTAGCGCTTTATATCTTATTTCAGCCTCTTTTGCTAGCAGGCTCAGGGTGTCTGTTTCTAGGAGAAGTGTGGGTCAGCCACTGGAGTGAGTAATTGTAATATACAACTTCACTTCAAATTGCCCTCAGGTTGTTGTACTTTCAAGTGCTCCAAGTTGTGATTTTCTATCCGGAAAGGCTAGTTCCTCGTGCAGTGGAGTACTCTTGTCCCTGTATCGTATTCTACTATTTGAATTCAAAGGCATATCAATTTGACAAGATGGTGGTATTCAGGAAATATTTAAAAGCTTCAAAACTGCCGAGACCCCGTCTTGAAGGTAAAACGTCTCTTCACAACTGCTGATAAGTGTCTGAATGTGTCCACTCTCACATACAACAGAGGGAAGTTGTGAGGTGAAGTAGATGTGGATAGTGGGGGTTCGAGCCTTGCCTCTGCTGTTCCTGTTTGCCCTCTGCCTCGTTGCGATCGTTGTGCCCGCTTTTTTGTCTGACTTCCTTTTGTAAGTAGCCTCGTATCTTGTTGCACTGTGCCCCTGTGCCCTTGTTTAATTTGTTTCATTGTCATTGTGAATTTACTGTGCCCTTGTGCCCTGTGTCCTTGTTTCCATTGTTCATTGTCCATTACTATGCCCTTGCCATTCTCCCGTCGCCCTTTCCCGCCGATGCCCCCCGCGGCCCCTCCCTCTTGCCGTCCCCGCTCCCGCCTCCCAGCTAAGCTTCCCTCCCCCTTCACTATATTATGGCGGCCGCTGCGCGGCCGTGCCAAAGGCAAGCCCGTCTGCGCCCATCCGCGACCTGACCGCGATCAGCGCCAGGGACCCTGGATCTCCGAGCATCCACCGCTACGACTCCGCTGCCCTCCTCGCACTCACCCCCGGAAGAAACATCAACTGCGAGCTGTCCATGCCGAACACCACCCACGGCCAGTTCTCCTGCCGCCACTGCCGCCAGACCTTCACCACCCACCGCACCCCCATGGGCACCAGCCCCTCGCCGGACGCCAACACCACCGAAGCCCTGAAGTGCATCCTCCTCAACGTGCGCTCCCTGCACAGACACGCCGTAGAGATCTGGGACCTCCTCGACACCCTCTCGCCAGTCGTCGTCTTCTTCACGGAAACCTGGACCAACACCTCCTCCGCCCCGGACATCGCAACCGCCATCCCCGACGGATACAAGATCCAGAGGAACGACTGACCAGACTGCCCAGGAGGAGGACTCGCCATCGCACACAAGAGCTCCCTCCAACTCACCACCTCCTCGACGAGCGACCCCCAGCCCCCCACCGAGCACCTCAACTTCCAGATACAGACCAGCCCCAGATCCACACTACTCGGCACGCTCACCTTCAGGCCCCCTGGACCTCGAACCGCGTTCACCACCACCATTGATGGAGCAAGGACTCGTAAATGAGACTTGCTCGGAAGCAATCCTTTCGTTTTAACTCACTAACGAATTACTAACGACGTGTTTGTAATTAATAATTGCATTTAGAAAAAGACACACGGGACAAGGAAGCTTGCCTATGTGTTTACTAACGGCAATAACATGAACGAAGGACTAAAAACGCAATTTAACAAGGGATCTTTACTGCGAATGCGTCTGCTGCATCTACGTAGTATGACGTACTAATGCTTGGAGGGAAAATCTTGCGCCTGCGCAATAGACAATAAAATGGCCGCTTGAAAGCTCACATGCATGGCACCTGCTTAGCTGAAATAGAATACAAGTTTTATACTAACGCAAATGCAGAAAGGGTAATAATAAATGAAGTGGGTTAGAGTAGAGGTTGGTGGTGTACAGTGAAACCATTTATTTTTGAAAATAAAATTTCTTCTTTTGACTTTATTATTAGTGCGCATTTGGGCCCTCTATACTTATCTGAATCAAGCTGACTGTCTTGACCCTACGCATGCGTACTAGAAAGAAAATACGAAAGGATGAGTAAGGACTTGTGACGCGTCCAAGGCCAGCGAAGATGTGCCCTGGGAACATGAGGGTGAAGAATTCATATGAAGGAGCTTTATTCATAAAATCGCAACATTTGTATTAATAAAGTTTGGAGATGTATGGGAAAGGAAATGATTTAATAAAGTTTGAGGGGAGGGATTTGAATACAATGGTTTAAAGAAATAAGTGAAATGTAAGCATGGTGTGACGATCATCCCCCCCTCGCCTGACCAATCAGAAGTTAGCGTTTTACAATATTGAAACATTAATGGGTGGTACTCGGTAATGAAAAGGTATAATTGAGGTAGTTTTAGTTAGTTAGTAAAGCTTAGCGAGAGCTGATGATTCGAGAGCGCTTTTATTGGGAGCTGACACAGAGCTTTACGGGAGCATAGAAGCAGAGCTCGGGATGCTGTCGGTGCTGGGGGTGGTGCTGAAGCTGTGAGACGCTGATGAAGAAAATCAAATGCAGAACCATCTACTTAACTTAATTGGGTTAGAAAGAAGATCGCGGTAGAACCACGAGGAGGAAGAGAGTGTCAGAGAGGGGTGCGACGCAGTTGTCGGTATTTAGAGAGGTGAAGTATCCTGTCCTGATTCCTGTCCTGAGGTCTTTGTCTCCTGATCTATCCCGGGGGACCCTTACCAGCCCTTTGGCCAGGGGGTTGGTCTTCACACCATTCTTGGTAAATATAAATTCATCGTATTGATAGATGTTCTTCTCTCTCTGTTCTCTTCTTTCTGAGCATAGTTATTGTGTGGATCTGAATTGCTAAATGCCTATTTGAAACTTGATTGAATTGACACTCTTGCGAATGAGGGTGTTTGTACTGAAACGTTTGAGATGGTTCACACGAAATTAATTTAGATAAAGATTTTAAAACTTCCCGAGTCTGTGATTATTTCATTTAATCAAGAAAGGTTTAATAAGTTATGTTAATTATCACCATCAACTAGTTCCAACTAATGGTCCATTGACCAGAGGAAAGAACTAATTGATCAGTGAAAAGGTTTAGTTAGGGAAAGAAATAACTAGATCTTTCAGTATGAAAATCATAAACTATGTTTTCCAGCGGTCTACATGGTGTTTTTGTGGAAGTAGTTATATGGGCCCAGGTGTGTATATGGTAGTGGAGTATCTGCTGTTGGTACACCACTGGATCAGTTTTCTGGTAGCAGAGCTATGGTTATTATTGACTAGTTTTGTGATAAGTATAGATTATTAATTATTTGGTTTATGTGTAACAAAAAGAGTTAGCGTCTTGTTTTATGTCATCTTGAAAATTCCCGGGGAATGAATAGTGGGTGGCGATAGAAACCACACTGCAGTGAGGTTACTCGTCTGTTGAAATAACACTGAGAAGCTAGGTTGGGCTGGCAGTGTTAAAGTAGGGACTATTTTCTGTGTAAAAGTGAGAGTGATTGATAGCAAAGAGTTCGCTAGTGAAACTTTAGGCATTATATCACCTAGAAAGGGTAACCCTGAAGGAGTAGCAGGTTCTTCTAAGCTAGATTGACAGCAAAAGGAGTTCGCTGGTGAAACTTTGGTCTCAAATTTCCCAAAACGGGTGACATCGGAGGAGTAGCAGGTTCTCTGGAGCTTATGTGAAGAGTAAGCGGAAGGTTTTACTCGCAGTAGAAAGAAAGAAACTATCCTTTGATTTAGCGGAACAGACAGAGTAGCGAATGTTTTTATGTCGTTAATAACAAAGAATTTTAACAAAAATATTGAGAAATAAAGTTCTCGCATTACCTTGTGAAGGGAGGGTCAGTTGCCGGAGTGGTACTGACGTCACAGTGAGCCGCGCTGGGATTGGTAGAAACAGCGGGCGTGTGACAGGAGCAGCCTTGTAAAGGAGGGGTCAGTAGTAAGGAGCAGAACTGACGTCAGGAAAAGGCCGCGCTGACATTGGTCAGATCACGGGTGTGAGCCTGATTTGATTGGACAGCTGGTTAGAAGCTGTGCTAGGATTGGTGGAGAGAAGGATTGTATGCGGGATTTTGAAGTAGAAGATTTCAAGGGTTTGCAGAATACAATTTCCTACATCGTTCTTCAAGGATGTATGGAGAGAAAAGAAAGATGTCATTTTTAAAGAAAATTAAGAATTTCTTTGTAAAGGATAAGCCTGTGTTGACTAGAGAGGGAATTCCTATTCCGCCACCGAAGACACCAGCATCTTTTATGATGATGGAAAGAGGATATCATACCTGCGTGTGGTTGGAAAACTGGATAGAATACACGAAGGAGGATGGTGTGTTAGTGTTTCTTAAGGATGGTACGTTTAATGGGAGGATTCTTCAGAATTTGAGATTGAAAAAGAATGATTTAGAACCTAGACCTATGTTAACTCAATATGAGGCTTTGGAAGAATGGGAGACCGAGTCATATGAACGAGAGAAATGCAGAGGTGGAAGGTATAGAGGATTCTTTCCCAGACACTTGCATGAGTCACGCGAAGGGCAGATGAAACAATGGAGGAGAGCTATGGTATCAGAAGGGTTATATCCAGTGTTAATAGCTGAGTAACAGTCTGGAGGGAAGTGTAAGGAGAAAACGAAACACATGAACTCAGCGGGATATGGTGAATCAGATGATGAGTTGTTAGAGGATATTTTAATTAAAAATCCACCACTGTATCAGGAAGCAACTAGTAAGGTTACCCCAAGTGCACCAGTAATGGGAATGCCATTAACCCCACAGATTTTACATGAGACGTCATACAACAGAGTGTTGCAGGATAGTGAAAGAGATGCTTTGAATAAAACTAGAGAAGAACTAGTTCAAAAGATAAGTCAATTAAATTTGAATACTGAAGCTTTGACAGTACCAGTGACCATTGGTCCGGTAATCCCATTGTATGGAGATAATAAGATTTGCCAGAAACCACAACCTGTGACAGTTCCATTAAATAGTCCTAGAAAAGAAATAATAATTACAGATGATCAGGTTAGCGAAAGTGAGTCAATTATTTCATTAATGGATCTCCTTAATGTGGAACCTCTGACGGAAACTCCAAAGAGAGTTACGCCTATGAATTTGAGAGAAAGAAGACCTTTGGTTCCTGCTGGAACTGGAGGCGGAACAGTAGTCACCTCTGAAGAAATAGAAAGGTGGGCTCAGGAAAGAGATAATCAGAACCCAACACCAAGGATTTTAGATATCAGCATATTAAAAGTGGAATTGGAAGAGATGATGACAGGATGTGTGGGTACAGAAAGATTGAACGCTTACAATGATGAGGAATTATTATTTTTGTGTAAAAGTATAACGAGAAGGGCAAGAGTATTTCATGAGAGATTGACTGAAGTTGCTTCAGAAATCGGAATAAACATAGGAAAATCAAAGTTGTTTCAGAAACCATATCGAGTGGACTTTACTGATAAAGATTTAGAAAGTGTAAATGCTTCTGGTAAGAGACTACAGATAAAGGAGTTAATGTACATTTTGCGAAAATGGGGAGACATTGATAAATGGAGAATTAGATGAATAAGAAAGAAAGAGGAAGTACAAGCGAGAGAAGCAGCAGCTGCATTTCCAGTAAGAGAATCAAGTAAAGTGGAAAAATTGTGTCCAATGAGAGAGGTTCCAGGAGGTGGATATGTTCATGTTCATTGGAGTAGACAAGATATTTTGTCATTCACAAATGATTTTCCAAAGTTGAGAGAAAAGCCAGTTGAGTGGTACAAACAGGTAGAGAGATTTGTGAAGGTTTCAAAGGTGTTATTGAAAGACTTGGATGGTCTATTTGATATAGTGGTACCCGCTGATTTATGGACAGAATGTAAGATCACAATTGATTGGCCTAATGAGGAGTACCCTAGAGATGCAAAGACAGGGGCGCCCTCGGAGGAGGTGATGAAAAAGTATCATTAAGTGATTACGTATTTGAAAGGGAAAATTCCTCGTAAAGAAACAGATTGGGTAAAAATAGATAGAACAACACAAGGACCAAATTAATCTGTACATGCGTACTATGAAAGGTTGTTGCAGGTGTTTAAGTAGTATAGTGGTTTTGAGAATATCGGTGATAAGGATATGGGACATTTTGTGTATCGGTTTGTGTATGGTTTGAAACCAGAAATCAGTCAGATGATACAGAAGCACATGTTGTGTTGGCAAAGCAAGACAGTGGATGAGATTTTAAAGTACGCGAAATATTGCGGAGATGACATTGAGGCCAGGCGTAGGAAGCTAAAGGAGAAAATGATGTGGGCACAAGTTAAATTGGCAGAACAGCAAGAAGAGAAAACAAATGACCAAAATAATAACCAAGTGAAAGAACAGAGTCAGAATAATCAAGGAGCGAATGGTAATAAATATAAGCGACGAATGGACAGAGAAGAAGCAAAAAAGAAGTTTCCTTGTCATGCGTGCGGAAAGCTTGGACATTGGAATAACGAGTGTAAGAGTACTCAGAATAATAAGAATAATAATGGGCCAAATCAAAATTTAATCCCACAGATGCAGAATGAAGTACTTATGAATCAGCAGCAGCAGGTAGTTACTCCACAATATCAGGTGCCACCAGCTCCTATGCCAAATTTTGTGAACCATCAAAGTTTCAGTGCAAACACCGGATTTCAAGGAGAAAGTGGTAAGAATAATAGAACAATTGCACAATATTTTTTACAGAATGATGAAGAACATTCAGATGCCGCACAATGACAGTGCCTGAGGGGGGAGGAAGAGGAGTGCGTGCTTGGCGCATCCTTACCGGTAGATCAGTCAGGTCCATTTGTTGATGGGAGAGTAGAAGGTAAAGACATTTCTTTCCTATTGGATACTGGTGCTACCAGGTTTACTGTGAGAACAGCAGACATCCCAAACCTACCCCTCTCGGGAGAATCAATCCAAGTTGTAGGCGTGTCTAACCAACAGATTAGAACCCCAATTACAAAACCAATGGAGGTACACATTGGAAACTTCAAAGAAATGCATCGGTTTGTAGTTTGCGATTCCAGTTCAGTAAATCTGTTGGGAAGAGATCTTTTGTGCAAGATGAATTGCACGATCTATTGTACACCGGATGGTGTCGCTTTCCAAACCCCTGATGAAGACGTAGTATACAAGATGATGTTGGCCAAACAGGGAACAGAAGTAGATGAAATGTTTTCATTAATAACTGAGAATGAATTACCAGAAGAGTTGAGAACCACAGTTAATCCAGAAGTGTGGGATTTTACAGGAAAAGACATTGGGCTAATGACAAATATAAACCCAGTTAAAGTGACAGTGAAAGAAGGTGCAGCGTATCCAAATACCCGACAGTACAAAATGAGTCCAGAAGTAAAAGCAGGAATTATTCCAGAAATTGAACGAATGGTTAAACAAGGTATTTTAAAAGAAGTGATGGGTAGTCCCTGTAATTCGCCAATAATGGGACTGAAAAAGCCTAGCGGAAAGTACAGGATAGTGCAGGATTTACGGAAAATAAATAAAATTGTAGTGCCATGTTGCTCAATAGTGCCAAATCCAGCAGTAATCCTTTATCAGATACCTTGGAATGCAGGTTGGTTTACAGTAATTGATTTATGCCAAGCGTTCTTTTCTATTCCTTTGCACCCAGACAGCCAGTATCATTTTACGTTTAAGTTTGAGGATCATATCTACGCATGGTGTCGAGTTCCTCAAGGGTACACAGAGAGTCCTTCAATTTTTAATCAGATTTTGAAAAAATGGTTGGAATCATTGATTATGCCTGGAAAATCTGTTTTGGTCCAGTACATTGATGACCTACTGGTGGCATCAAAAACAAGAGCAGATTGTGTTACAGACACAATTGCATTGTTGAATCATTTGGCTGAAGGAGGACACAAAGTGTCTCCAGAAAAATTACAATTCTGTCAACGAGAAGTTAGATATTTAGGGCATAAAATAGAAAGAGGAGTTAGAAAAGTGACACCAGAAAGAATAAAAATAATCAAAGAAATGCAATTGCCACAGACTCAAAGAGGAATGAGAATGTTTTTAGGAGTGGTTGGATGCTGCAGGCAATGGATTAATGGTTTTTCGATGTTAGCAAAACCATTAATACAGATGATCCGGAAAAGAGCAAAAGATCCGATTGATTGGAATGATGACTGCATAGAAGCATTTGTGAAACTAAGAAACTGTTTGTGTGAGGCTCCTGCTTTGGGCATGCATGATTATTCAAAAGATTTTGCATTGTTTTGTTGTGAGAGAGAAAATTGTGCACTTTCAGTCTTAACACAGAGACATGGACGTCCAGTGGCATATTTTTCAGCTACATTGGACCCAGTGGCTTCAGCATTGCCTGGCTGCTTAAAAGCAGTAGCTGCTACCTGTATGAGTCTGGAGCAAAGTGAGTTGATAGTGATGGGACATCCGGTAAAGGTTTTTGTTCCACACTCGGTTGAGATTCTTTTGACAAGAACAAGAACACAGCATCTTACCCCTAGTCATTTGACAAAGTATGAAAGAGTAATTTTGGGAGCTGAGAATGTGACTGTGATAAGGTGTACGATCATGAACCCAGCTACCCTATTGCCAGACCCCTGCGATGAAGAAGTGAGGGATGAGAGTGATCATGATTGTTTGGACGTGACAGAATTATGCCCAAAGCCCCGGCCTTGTAGATGGTGCCTGCCTTAGAACACAAGAAGGAGGACTAAGTGCTGCATATGCTGTTTGTAAAATATCTGGGGTAATTGAAGCATCCTGTTTACCTGGGGTCAAGTCTGCACAAGTAGCTGAATTGATAGCCTTAACAATGGCATGTAAAAAGGGGAAAAATTGGAGAGTAACCATATTTACGGACAGTCAATATGGGTTTGGGGTTGTGCATGACTTCGGCCAGCTCTGGATGCAGAGGGGATTTCTGACTTCTTCAGGATCTCCTATCAGAAACAGCAAAAATATAAAGGATCTGTTGGAAGCATTACAATTGCCAAAAGAGATAGCAGTTGTAAAATGTGCTGCACATCGGTCAGGAAATGACTATGTGACTGCTGGCAATAATTATGCTGACCAAGTGGCTAAATATTGTGCTAAAAATACAGTGGCCATAAACCGAAAAATTGAAACGAGTGAAACCAGATGCCAACTTATGTATTTCTCAGTACCAGAAACATGGGATGAGATTAGACAATTGCAGGAAGAAGTTGAGGAAAAGGAAAAGGAAATTTGGATAAAGGCAGCTTGTACAAAAAGACCACATGATGAGGTATGGGTGTATTTAGATGGAAGACCAGTCATGCCAGATTGTCTGCTTTCAAAAATGGCAAGAGTGTATCATGGAGCAACACACATAGGGAGAGATTCAATGATCAGGCTATTCAGACAGAGTTGGTACAATCCGAAATTCAGGGTAGTCGCAGAGAGCCTTTGCCAAAGATGCTTAACCTGTCAACAGCAAAATCAAAGGTGAAAGACAGTGGTAAGCTGGGGAAAGATTGGAAAGGCAGAAGGACCCTTCACTAGATTATAGTTAGATTTTATTGAATTGCCCCCGTGCAATGTACTGAAATATATACTTGTCATAGTATGCTTTTTCTCAAGATGGGTGGAAGCCTATCCCACTCGAAGAAATGACAGTCTTACAGTTGCAAAATTGTTGTTGAGGGAGTTAGTTCCGCGATTTGGTTTTCCAGTCACTTTGGAATCAGATAGAGGCCCTCATTTTAATAATGAAATAATTTGATTAATCTGTGCTGCATTTAACATTGAACAAAAACTGCACTGTGCTTATAGTCCAGAGGCTTCTGGAATTGTTGAGCAAATGAATGGCACAATCAAGTCAAGATTGGGAAAGGTGTGTGCATCCACAAAGCTGAAATGGCCAGATGCATTGCCTCTTGTATTGATGGGTCTCAGAAGTATTCCAGACAGAAAAACAGGAATGAGCCCACATGAGATTCTCATGGGAAGAGCCATGAGACAGGCATTTATTCCTGGGAATAAACTAATGAGAATAACTGATGATCTGGTATTGGACTATTGCAAAGGATTGGCTGAAATGATGCGTTCTATCTCTCACCAGGTTGGAGAAGACGCAGTTGAAAGACAGCCAGACCAAGCGCATGATTTGAATCGTGGAGATTGGGTGCTAGTGAAGAAACACGCAAGAAAGTCGTGCCTAGCACCAAGGTGGGACAGACCACGGCAAGTCATACTAGTCACTACCACAGCAGTGAAGTGTGCAGGTTTGCCCAATTGGATTCATGCCAGCCATACCAGAAGAGTTCCGAGCCCATCAGAACAACAAGAGCAACCACTGACTGAACAGGCTGAAGCGTCGGGAGTTGTAAACTGTGAAATTGAAGAATCTAGAGTGATAGATTCTGAAAGACAACCATATGACGAACAGCCAAGTACAAGTCAGGAAGACTGGATACCAGTGATTGAAATAATTGATGATGTTATTGAAACCAGAAGAAGAACAGAACTGAAAAGACAGGAAAGTAGTCAGGAAGAGACAGGGGAAGAACACACTCAGGTGGAAATTGAAAACTGGAGTAAAGAAACTAAAATATCACTTTCGCCATTTCACAATGTCCAAAGCATGCTCTCTAACTGTCTCACTTCACATTCTCTCCCATTGCACATTCCTTCATCCTTTCTCAGAGCACTCATCCTATGTAAAGGAAAAAAAAAGAAAAAAAAACTGATATATATACACATACACACACATTATCACTATATATACATACATATATATATATATATATACATGTATACACACTATCACCATATTTCTTTCTTTTAATTGTTCAAAATGAGGCGCCGGCTGAGGACAAATTAAGCTCATTCCAAGTATTTTCAAGAAAGGGTCCAAATGCATTATTTTGCCTGACAAAGGAATTACAAGTACTTTTCTTCAAAAGACAATCCGCAGACCGTACAAAAACAAACTGATGGTGCACCATATTCACAAAACACACTCACAGACAAAAAAAAGAAAGCTCTCAAGAGCAGTCCTCAGACTGTGCCATGGCAAGTCAGTCCTCAGACTGAACCAAAACAAGTCAGACTCTAGCCTGAACCAAAACAAGTCAGTCCTCAGACTGCATCAAGACAAGACAGTCCAAAGACTGTACCAAGACAAGAAGACAGGCTCTAGCCCCAGACCTTTTCAAGAGTTGGCCTGGCAGATTGTTCGCAGACAGTCCCAGACCTTTTCAAAAGCGGGCCAAATTTCCAGTTGGCCTGGTAGGCTGTTCACAAACACTCTGTGTCTTTTAAAAAGGGTCCGCAAACCCACCAAGTTCAAACCAAGACCGTACCAAGACACAGCTCGTCGGCTCGTGCCGTTCAAGCAAGGCAGTCCGAAAACTGCACCAAGACAGTCCGAAGACTGTACCAAGACACAGCCCGTAGGCTTGTGCCGTTCAAGAATGGCGCCATTTTTTCAAGAATCAAATCACTCACCTGGTGCACACAGGTCGAGTCAAGATATTCTCCACTGCCGACTCTTCGGACCAAACGGTCAACTCCAAGGTTTCGCTTTCTCAGGAACCCAGCCGGTGACCACTAGATGACGAGTCGCCCAATCAGACGGGCGGGGCAGCTGCGAGAACCAAGCTCGATCGTGTGGGGTACCCCGATCCGCCCGACCGACGGGACGCAACCCCGACCCTGCAACTTGATTACGGGCAAGCTGGATCACCTTGCGGGGTCCCTGTTCGGGCGCCATATGAAGGAAGTGGCCCTTAGGGGCCACCCGAGTTACTTACAACCACCTGCTATGCCTTCCCAAGAAATGAAGAGTCAGTCAGACAGTAGAGAATGCAAACAAGCATTTATTAGTAATACTCTGCAGAGGAGTCCAATCTGACCTGCACCCTAAGATGTCTGCCGAGGAACTGGCTCCCCAACAGTCTGCAACACCTAATCATTCCTCCAAGAACCTCCAACCACGCCCACAGTGGAAAGTTACCAGCTTAGGCATAGAACAAAGGAGGCATAGAAGGATGGCTACCACCTGCCAGATGGGTACAGGCTTATCACAAATTCAAGGTTACCGTGCTGGGTCTCAGCGTCTCCTAACGTGAGAGCAGAACTACACACTCAGATAGGTATGTGAGGGCAGAATGGCCTATTCATTAGTAAAGTCAGGAAGCAGCCTTGAACAGGAAAGAAAAATAATAACTAAATACAGTGTTCTGCTGAGGCAAGCAATACAACTAATGAGGCCTAGTTCAGACACAGCCTAATAGGGATTACGAAATACAAAATGGAGTCACACTCGCTAACTAAAGCTTGCACGTTGCAGGGATAACTCAGTGGGTTGCATAACATGAATACAAATGGCATCTATTTAGCCACACACTGCTAACCTAATGTAGCATGATACGAGTGCATAGCAGGAATGGGATTTTCAAAACCTAACAACCTTCAACACCACCTTCATAACCGGCACCTTCCCCGATGACTGGAAACGCGTGGAAGTCAAACCCCTGCTCAAGAAACCCTAGGCAGACCCCTCGGACCACAAGAACTACCGACCCATCTCCCTCCTGCCTTTCGCGGCCAAAGTCACAGAGAAGACCGTCAACGCCCAACTAACAAAATTCATCAAAGAGAACTCCATCCTCGACCCCCCAATCCAGATTCTGAAGCAACCACAGCATCGAGACCGCCCTACTCGCCAACACAGACGACATCCGCACCTTCCTCGACCACACCGCAGCCTTGATCCTACTCGACCTCTCCGCTGCCTTCGACACCGTCTCCCACCGCACACTCACCGCCAGACTCTTGGACGCCGGCATACGGGGAACCGCCCTCGAATGGCTCGGCTCCTTCCTCTCCGGCAGGACCCAAAGAATCAGACTGCCACCCTTCCTCTCCGAACCCACAGAGATCAACTGCGGAGTGCCTCAGGGATCGTTACTCAGCCCCACGCTCTTCAACATTTACATGGCCCCCTTCGCCGCCATCATCAGACAGCACGGACTCAACATAGTCTCCGATGCAGATGACACCCAACTCATCCTCTCCCTCACCAAGGACCCCGTCGCCACCAGGCTCAGCTTCCAGGAAGGAATGAAGGATGTCGCAACCTTGATGAGCAACAGCTGCCTGAAGCTCAACTCGGAGAAGACAGAGGTCCTCTTCCTCTGACCCTCCCCCACCGCCTGGGACACAACCTGGTGGCCCACCGCCCTCGGCAGCCCACCCACCCCGACCAACCACACCCGGAACCTCTGCATCATACTCAACTCCTCCCTCTCCATGACCTGACAAATCAACGCCGTCCTCCACCTGCTTCGACATCCTCCGCTTCCTCCGCAAGACCTTCAAATGGATCCCCCATGAATCAAGAAAAACCGTCACCCACACACTCTCCACAAACTTCAGACCATTCAGAACACTGCAGCCAGACTCGTCCTCGGTGTCCCTCGACAGAAACACATCACCCAACACCTGTGAGACCTCCACTGGCTCCCCGTCGAGAAGAGAGTAAACTTCAAGCTACTCACCCATGCCTACAAATGCCTCCACAACACCGGACCCCAATACCTCCACGAGAGAATCTCCTTCCACGCACCCAAAAGAAACCTCCGATCCGCCGACCTCGCCATCGCGAAACCCCGCGCATCCGCAGAGCCAGAACGGGTGGAAGGGCTTTCTCCTACATCACGGCCAAGACCTGGAACGAGCTCCCGATCGACATCAGACGTGCCCCCTCTCTGAACATCTTCAGGAAGACGCTCAAGACCTGGCTCTTCGATTGAACAAAGCTGCTCACCCGCCCCCAGCACCTTGAGACCCTGACGGATGAGTAGCACGCTTACAATTCCCTGATTGATTGATTGATTGATTGATTGGCTGACATACAGGTGTGAACTCTAGTCAAGGCCTGTGTTGTGGGGTTATCAGATTTGGAGCCACTCCTGCTGTGACAGACTCAAGAGAAAGAGACGGCAGAGGAGTGGGCTCTTCAAAAGAAGCAGACCCCCACCATAAACTTCAAAGACTCAGACTTTAAATCACATTTGATGTCTGGAAATGCACGATAAGAAGTAGGCCTGGGCAGAAATATTATTCTGCTCGCGGAGTTGGCGAAATTTGCGAACTCCGCGCTATGTGTGCAATTCTGCCATCCGGTGTGTGGTGTAATTATTTTTCCATTGGCACACGCGAGCCTTGCTTTGGCAAACGCTGGCGAGTGTGAAGAGTTCTGGTGGCCGCTAGAGAGCGCAAGCAAGATTTGGTGGCTGCTAGCACAGCTTCCAGTTGCCACGATGCCTTCCGGTGTCATTTTGTGATGCTGGCGAGCGCAAGCGGGTGCAGCTGTATCTCAAGCAGATTCTCTACTCAAGAAGCAGCTAAATCTACTCTAAAAGACGTTTTAGAGTTAATGATCTACGCCAATGTTGTTCAGGCTGTTTTTTAGTGCAAGAAGCATTTTTTTATTTTACTTTTTTGTATCAACAAGAAGGAAGTGCCCCAGAGACTCCAACTTCCTGCTCAGCCGGTTCCTCCCAGTGCTTTGTCAAGCTCCTGGTCACTTTTCATTTGGATTTCGAGGGGGAAGGATCACTCGCTTTGTCTGCTGCATATATACCATTGGATTTAAGGTAGGGGTGGATAGTGGACTCTGCTTCGCCGGCGGAGTTCACTGAGTTTTGCCCACTCCACGCTCCTCTTGGAGTTCGGCAAAAACTCCGCCGCTGCCGGGTAGAGGAGTTTGCTGCCCAGTGCCCACCCCTAATTAGAATGCTGTCATAAAACTGTTTGGCACTACTTAGGAATTCATTGCAGACAATAGTGGCACAGAAATTAGGAGAGAAAAGTAGAGAATATTGTGGAAACATTAGTTATTCTACTATACTAAAGCAGGTCATACATATGACACATACTACTAGCTGAATTGGCTCAAGGCACTTTACAAATACAGGAATGCTGATCATGTTTTGCCCTGTGTGAGCCCTACAATCGCTCATTATATCAATACTTGTTAACAGTGAAGGCCGAGGCCCTTCAGGGTTGTCACTTTTATGTGAGAGTGCAAGCAGCTCACTGACCTTGAACGAGGAAGAAGAGCTTCAATGATATGGGATAATCCTATTGTACTGAAAGTGCAGGCGCGTTCTGCACTTCACTGTAGCTCTACAGGAGGGCAGTAATGCAATTACCATGAGCTCAGCAAGCACGTCCACTCTAGAACCGGGCGACGGTATTTTGCCACACCCAGAACTGTATGGAATTTCATAGAGTTTTTGGATAACTCCATGGAATCCTGTGAAGAAGAACTCCTCAAGTTCCCACCACCCCTAATTTAAGGACTTTGTTTTTGTGATATCACATGTGAGTTAAAAAAAACTCCTGTATATGGGTGTTGTTTGTTTGATAAAGGCCATTCACCAGTATTTATTTGTACTTTTATTCAATTTTTAAATTTTATTGTGGTGAGAGCCTGCAGTCAGGGGGTCCTAGTTATTTTTTTGCATTACTTTTGTTATGTTTTGTAGGGGAAAAAGCTTGCAGAGTTCAGTACATTTTCCCTGTTTGTTAAATTTGCACAATTATTCAATTTAACTATGTAACCTAGTCTGCCCACAGGCCATCCAACCAGTAGACCCAGTACTAGTCATGGGTACATGAAAGAATTGCTTCTGTGGCATATGCTGTTTTAAAACACCATTTAGGGCATGGATGGCATTAGATTAAATTAAAAATATGGGTTTATTTTGGATTTCACGTTTTTTTTCTGTAAAAAGCGTATTTTGGTGACGTAATATTTGATGCCTTGGGAGGATGTGCGTTGTTGTAAAAACATTTTAGCTCGTTTTGGCATTGCTGAATAAATGGTAGTGTTACCATGCCTCCTTTGTCTGGCCAGTGTGCGTGTGTTTGCCATAGGCCATCATTTGTCTTTGGCCTCCGTGCCATGCGGCCAGTGGCCATTGTGTAGTCAGTGTGTATAGGCCTGCTTGAGTTCTTTGTTATCCATGCCTGCTTGCTTGTGGTTTGACCATGTGGCTGGTGACCATTTTGTGTAGCCAGCCAGTGTGCTTTTGCCATAGGCATGCATGTGTTCTTTGTTAGGGCCATGCCTCCTTGCTTGCTGTTGTTGTTTGACCATGTGGTCAGTGACCATTTTGTGTAGCCAGCCAGTGTTTTTTTGCCATAGGCCTGCATGTGTTCTTTGTTGGGGCCATGCCTCCTTGCTTGTTGGTGTTGTTTGATCATGTGGCTAGGGACATTTTATGCAGCCTTTTTTCCAGTTTCCAAAGCCATTGATAGGAGAGGGCTATGCCTTTTTGTTTTTGTTCATTTTTTTTACATTTTCCTGATATCAGTTTAATGTGCTTGAGGCTCATGGTAGTACATATGGACAGTGTTTCATATTATTTATTATATGCATTTTTTTCCCCTGAACTCCCTTGACTCCCAATGGATTTCTCAGTACACCTGCAATTAATTTTCAGTTTTTTTAATGAAAAAAAATATATATATATATATTCCCAAGGAAGAATCACAGCAACATATGATCCACGAGCCCACTGATCAAAGTAAGGGGCCGATTCCGATGTCGGACGGACTCAGGTCCGTCCGACATCGGTCCGGAGCCGTAACCGACCGACCTGCTGTCGTCGGTTACGGCCCAGGCAGTACGATGCGACCGAACCCTGTTCGGTCGCACTCGTATCTCCCACAATGGGAGCATGCATTCCGGACGGAATGCATGCTGGCATTGGAGAAAGCAGGGGTGCAGTTCAACCCTGCACCCTGTGGCCGGCACCCCAAGGTGCCTGCCACCGGGTGCAGGGTTCAACAGAGGGGCACCATAGGTGCCTCCAGGCCGCCATTCGGCGACCTTGCACCCATGGGGGTCCCACTGAGGCCCCCAAAGACAGTGACCGACTGCCTTTCGTGCCGGAAAGACCGGCACGAAAAGGCAGTGAAAACCTGCCATCGTACTCCCTCGGTCGCAAAGAGGCAGCTGGGGGAGTACAGAGGGATTTCCGGATGGCTGACGGGCTCTCCGAACCCGTCGTGAGCCATCCGGAAATCCGAGTCGGATTCTTTTCCGACCGAGCCCATCGGAATGGCTCGGTCGGAAAGGAATCCGAGCGGCACGTTCCGATTCGGTCGGAAGGGCTCCGACCATCGTTCGGTGCTCTTCCGGCCGAAATCGGAATTGGCCCCCAAGTGTTTTATTTGGTGGGAAGACGCATTTTGACCCCAGCCGTGGTCTTGATAATATATATATATATATATATTTAACATTTTCCCTTCATTCACCCGCATTCATTTTTATTCCATTTCCCGCTAGATCCCCCCTTGCCTGCCATAAGCACACACCAGCATTCATTTTTTAAGGATTATTCCATTTCCCCCTGGACCTCCTTGCCTGCCATAGGCACACACCAGTATTTTTTTCTTTTTAAGGATTATTCCATTTTCCGCTGGACCCCCCTACCTGCCACTGGTGTGCTGGGCCAATACTTATTTGGGGAGACTTCATGTGCCTGTTGCACCATCTTCCAGGGAGCAAGCTGGGAGCAGCACTCCCGCATGAACAGCACCACCCCAACCTTAGCCCAAGGCCATGTCTTTCAGCGAGGCAGCCACTGCAATCATGGCGACGAATAGTGAGTCTGAATTGGATTTGTCTCAGCTGCAAACTAGTACCCAATTGTTGCAGGATACTGAGCAAAGCGGACAACAGGAGCCGCAGCCAGCAATAGTAGATCTTCCTGAAGTAGGAGCAGAACAGTAGGTGTTGTGTGGCTGATGGGGACATTGTCAACATCACTAAATTAGCATGAGCACAGCAGCCATGATGCAGCTTTTGCGCACGTTACTACAAAGCTTTATTTTTGCAAGACTCTGTTTCTGCCTTTCACATGAGAACTGTTTGCTGTGTTCGTTCTCTGCTTGTTCCTGGAGTTTAGTCTGAACATTGTGAGCAAGGTCGATAAACAATGCCCCTTGTTATTCTGTTCTGGTCAGGCCTTAGCACCTAGAAAAACACACTAGCGCAGCTGCTGCTGGAAGCTTGGACTTTGATATCACGGGGTTACATGTTTAGGTAACACACACTTGGAGAGGGATCTTTCCAGGGAGAAGAGCAACACGCACCTACGATGTAAAAATACCATCTATGGTCTAAGGTATGGGGTCTGCTGACTAAGCCCAGAGATCTTCTAATATATAATAATACTCCTTCTGGCCAAGAGGATGGAGGTTAGGCACTATAGTCCTTTTCTCCATAGTCCATATAAGATGACATCTCCCTTTATGGTGTATGGCCTAGCTACAATGCTAATAATATTTGTGTTATGCATTTTTCTGCTTGTTGTGGCACGTATACTGCATGTTAGAGCACGTTAGTTAAAATAAACATTTTAAACTATATTCATGTCTCAGTCAGACCTTATTGTGGACAGAAGTGCAAAGGTAAGCAGAGTAAAAAAAAACTGTAATAAATCCGGATTATAATATTAAAAAAATATATATATATATTTGTATGTATTGTTCAAAATGGTCATTAATAACAAAAAAATATTAAGGTGAGTCCGGAAAGATCATCAGATTATATGCACCATGGAATGCAAGCAGTTCCAAAAGGTCATCCCTGTCCTTGGTAGCAAAGAGGGACGCCATCCAGTTGAACAGTTCGAATGAACACACGTACTCCTCATGATCCAATGCCTCCAGGAGCATATCCGGGCAACTTGCGTGATATTCAATGAAACTCCGTTGCAAGAGGCGATGTGCAGCCTCACAGGTATTCCAGCCTGCCAACACTCCAAGTGCAGCTGCACGCATCAAACGGTCGTCCCCAGAACAGGCCTGGTCATGGGCCAGCAATGGACCCACCAACAGATCATAATCCAAGTCAGCGCATGATGTATTGGAGAGGCAGACATCCAAGGCCCAACAGAAAGGGCATCTTCGGCAATAGAACACAGGTTGCACGCAAGTGAAATAGGTGAAGCGAAAGGTAAGTCCATAACTCATACCAAGCGTCGCCAATGGCAAGCATCCAAAAAGCTGTTGCATTCGTTCACGATACAGTCGCAAGTGGCCGGGCCTGTGTAGTGTCACATGATGGGCAGCCATTGCGTAACAGGAGCAGGATTACCAGCACGCTGCACGCCAGCAAGAGGATCAGAGAAAACCCTCCTAAGGCGCTGGAAAAAATAGAATAAACAAAAGCCGGTATTACTACAAAAATCGTCTGAAAGGAAGACACAAAGCCGGATCCCACAAGTTTAAAAAAATGTGCAAGGCCTTCAGTATCAGACGCATTAAATATTTGATGAATCAGTTCCCCAAAATGTAGTGGGAGATTCGTATTTAGCAGTGACTGAATCTCACTCGATGTTCTAGCCACCTGCAATTCGAAGGTCTCTCGAGCCAAAGTGAGAGCGACTTCTGGTTGAAACAATAGCGCTTTGAGTCTGCTTAGTTTATTAAAATCTGTTTTCAAAGTCGGAATGGAAGGCCACAGTGAACTATCAACACTCCCGTGTGGGGGCGGAAGAAGAACATTGCTACAACAAGTAACTTGTTGGGAAACAGTTACTATATACGGAATGCCGGCTCATAAGCCGCAGCAGTTGTGGTTATTCAGGATAAGATAACTTCCGTTTGAAAGCAAAGTTAGCATGGGAATAAGGGATGGGACGGGTGTTCCTTTTAGAAAACAGGCCAAATTAGGGGCCGTGACATTGCAAGCGTCGTGAAGCTTAACTTGTGTGCAAACTAAAGCATGTCCCATTGTAGAATCACAGTCCTCCCCTTTTCATCACGGTAAGGACCACAATTCATGTAGGAAAGTACTACCGAGGGGCTCAAATCTACCAATTGGATAATGTTTCATGCATGCAGTGAACTGAAAGAGTGAAATTGACAAGGATATAACCCCGTGTATTAACCACACTGAAGAATCAGTCTCAGCTATTGAGAACGGCAACTGGTCTAGTTTCTCAATATGTAACAAAGTGTATGTGGAATCTTTTATGGACATAAGCTTTTGCTTGTCTGTCAAATTAAAAGGTAAAAACAGAGCAGTAGCATTCAAATAATCCCATGGGACTTTTCCATTTTTTAACGTTTGTAAAGTCCACCCAAATTACATGACAGAGCGCAATTGATTTTGACCATGATACAACATAGATACATCATTCTGTACAATGTCAATAACAGATGAAAGAATATTATCCAATGTATAAATACGTGAAGACAAAGTATTAATACTGTTATCTACCACATCTTAAACATTTCTCAAACTGTCTTGATCAATTTGTCTTAAGCGGAATGCGGCTTCCATCTGTGACAGTTTCCAAAATTCATTATATGCTGCGTATGCAAACTGTTTAGGGCGAGGTGATTTTGGACCAAAAAGGAAGTCAGCCAAATCAATGTCACCAGATAAAAGCGAGAGATGTTATTTCACAGATGACAAAGTAGAATGTTTCAACCATTGTTGACACAATTTACCCACAGAATATGTAGTCACTGAATGTGATTGTGTGAAACGAGGGTCTGCTCTACTGAGTGTAAATCCACTTGATTGTGGACGAGTTAAGGGTGCCGTTCTGGACCATATTATTCAAATCCCGAGTCCCGAGAGTGTCTGACTGCGGTGCTTGCAGCCTGACTGAGCTCCGGATTCCAGCCTGAGCGGCTGCTCCCCTAAAGGATGGCCTCTCAACGACGCTCAGGCCAATTTCTATGCAATGAAGTACCCATTCATTTCTTACCTTTAATAGCCCTACATGATCTGCGGGTGATCGATCCCTCAACACTGCCTAACCCTAAAATGGCGGCCGCGCTAGCAGCGCTTGCACATTACCAGTTCTATTTTTCAATTGTGCACACGTCTAGGTGAGTTAACGCTGTGCCTCTCTTGTGCCAGTTCCATAACTCATCGCTTGCCTGCTGCCCATTTGTTGTCTGGGTAATATAACGATCGCAACTGACCTCAACATTATTGCCTCTGTTCTCCCTGCATATAAGATGGCGCCCGTCTAGTGGAAGCCTGACATTCCACTTCATTTGTGATTGTACACTCCGCAGCCATGCACATCAGATCCGATAATGCATAAGCCTGCCAAACATCTCCCCATCGCATTGATGGATTGCTCTGGAATGCAGGAACTACTGAGGGAGGCATGAAATGCGATGCTGCATGGTACCCCACATTACAGAGATGACCTAACGTGTTGACTGAATTTGACACTGGACTTAATGACCATGCTCCCCCATCTGGGCTATGGGCCCTCTTACTCTTACTTCTTGGGCACCCACGAGGTACTTCTCTCACACTGCCGATCTGCCAGAACTGATCCGCTTCCCAGTCCCCTGTCACCACACCCCTCCCCATTCCTCTATTGAAGACTTGTTCTTCTGTGCTTGACTATGCAACTGTAATCTAATGTAACCATGAAAAATAGTTTTTCTTGTTATCCCTGACCGCTGAGACCTGAGCAACATGGCTGATGCCCGGTGGAGCTGCTAGACAGCTATAGAGGAGATCGGCCCTGGTTCACCCCCTCTGCCGTCACCTACCCAGCCGGACATTGGGCACAGTTCTCCCCATCTCCCCGCAGTGTCTCCTTCCTCCCCCTCCCTGTGACGAATTATTGTAACATTATTTTTTGCCTATGTTTTACTATGCTCTGGTAACGGATGTAATTTGTATCTTGTAAAGCAACGATCCTCATGTAAAGCTCTCTGATACCTACGGGTCTAGCAAGCGCTATATAAAACTCTTCAAATAAATAAATAAATAAAAATCATCTAACGTATGATTAGTATATTGCTGCCAGGTGTCATAGGCTGCCAATGATGGAAACAAAGGAAAGTTAAAATTTTTTGCAGTAGCCAAACCAAAACAAGTAGTCTGTTGTACAGTCTGAATCAGGAATATCAGCTGTGAGGGTATCAAACATGCACGATGTAATGATTCAGTTCCCTGCACCTGCCAATCTTTGGTACCCCATATTGATTTCAAATCAATTATGTCCTTCCAATAATCATAAACTTTTAGGGACAAATCGGTTATGAAAGTTGAAGAATATACCAATTTAGTATGGGTCAGCATGAATTTCGTGTGTGTTGTTGCATTCAACCAAAAATAATAAAATTTTGGGTCTGATAGATTATATCCAGAAAAATAAACACATGTTTTCATCTGTGTTTGTGAACTACCCTGAAATGCCGTAGGACAATGTTCCCACTGTGTATAATTTACCTGAGTTCTGACTGTATTAGATTTATGTAAAAAATGATGACCATAATGTTGAAAACAGAATAAATCAGCATAATTAGCAGAATTTAAATATAAATCCTCAGTTTCAATAGCAGTGTAAAACCCTAAATCTGAAAACAATGCATGCAAGGGATTAATATCCCAGTCATCAGAATACATTCCTGGCGTGATGACATTACCTAAGGAAACACGAAAGAAATATGGTATTCGATTGGTCTCAGTCGGGCCGTAGATTTCATATGGAACCTAATCCCAAACTATGCCATTGCTGACTGGAAACGCTGAGATGTTAACGTTGTGTTGACTCCTTTTCATTTTGTGAGACGAAGTATGTGGGGCCAATGTTCCATCGACCGAATGGACAGCAGGGCATTCAGGTAAATAATGGCCATTAATTAGAAGGAAAAAAACTGTCACAAATCCAATCCAAATGAAGAGGAAGACCATCATAAGCACCATCCATATGTATGTCCATGGGTGTATCAGATAAGTTTTTCGAAACCATGAAAAAAAAATGGAAAATTTACTTAGGGGCTCCCCCTCAGTGGTAGTCGATGAAGATGACGAAGAATTTGAAGAAAAGTTATCTCCCTCCAAATAATAACCACTAGCACCCAGGCGAAACAATGGGGGCTGATCAGCATTAAATGTTGAATGTTGAATGGAGTGTAGCATCAGGAACAGCAACCATAGGTTCCAACGGTGGAGAAGCATAGTCATGATGATAAAACAGGCAACAGATCAACTGAGGTCTCCACTTCGCGTTCCATTTCCAAAGGACTCGTTGTGGATGACATCTGTTGCAAAGAAACATCCCGTCGAGGAACGCTTCTAGGCACATTATTCAGTATTAGCCAAATGGTGTAACTCGACATGTTCAATGGAAATGAACCGATTCTCTTTCCGACCAGGCAGTGGCGGTAAATTCACAGTACAAGTTCCCAGCAATCAAGAACTGGGACCGGTGCACGATAGGATGGACCAAATTCTTTTTTGTTCTCCAACTTCTCTCGCCCCAGATCACCAACTTTCAGAAGCCAGCCGGTTACAGGAATCAGCATTGCTGCATCCGTGGACGAGGACAAATGGTCTTTTGCAAGAGCATCTCGAGTCTTTTGTAGATCTTGTAACACAGCACAATGGTTATCTACGTCAAAGGTTGCGGCAGTCGCCACAACGTCTAGGCCATCAAGGTCTGGCACAAACACTTTGATGCCAAAGAACATTTTGTATGGGGTCCGCCCACCCAGAGATCTTCTAGGGAGATTATTTAGTGCACGTTGGACTCCATACAAATGAGTCAGCCAATTCCTGCCAGTACCTAAAACTCTAGCTGTCAAAGATTGCTTTAAGTCTCGGCTCATTCGCTCCACTACGGAATTGCCCTCCAGCCGGTATGGAGACGAAAATTGCACCAGCACCCCCAGTGACTTCATCGCGTCCTTGTAAGCCTTAGAGGCGAATGCTGGACCTTGGTCAGAGTGGAAAGTGCTGCATGCAAATGTCCCGACAAAGACACGCAAATCTCTAATGAAATCTCGAGCGTCAGCACTACGTTGCGGCCAAACCCAAAGGAATCTAGTGCAGGAATCTACTGCAACTAAAATACGTTTATATGCAGTGTCTGATGACAAAGGACCACAGTGATCAAGGTAAACGCAACCAAATGGATTATTTGAAAAGTTGCGTATGTGGTGGACGTGCCACTGTGGACGGCTTAATCTGTTGACAAATGTCACAAGAAAGGACAAAATTACAAGTTTGTCTGTACAAGTCACGCCACCAATAACGCTGCTGCAAGAGAGACGCTATTTCGGAAACTCCTGCATGAGCAGAAGCCATGCCTTCATGGGCGGCAATGATCAAAGGAAGGCTGCGGTCCTCGTTGGGAATCAGCCGATCCCCAACGGACGGTATTGTAGCAAAGGGGACTTGCTCAAGTGACAAATGATAAGAATACTTAGCAGGGAAACCCTGTGGGAACTTCGTCCCATTATTCGTCGCAGTTATAGCCGCAAGAATATCGTTATCAATTTTAAGTCATGGACCTAGTAACTGCTGCTACTAAACATGTGACTACTGCAGATTTGGCTGCCTCATCAGCCAAAGAATTACCAACAGCATGTGCTCCCACACGCTGATGGCCAAGAGTATGGATAACATGTGTGAGTGGCAGACATTCATTAAGAGCGGCCACTCGGACCAAAATCATTTTATGCTTTATTGCGCTACCTTTAGAATTGCGATATTTTGAGACCAAAAGTACAGATTATCATTAAAGGACTGCTCACAGTAAAAGGAATCGCACACTATAAGAGTGGGTACATTAGGATCAGCAAATTCTAGGGCCAACACTAAAGCTCGCAGCTCAGCTAACTGAGCTGTACAGTCTCCCAGAGCCTGTGTGTGCACCAAGGTTGACTTAAATCCCCCCTCAACCATATAGCCCTCTACAATAGCGCAGGCCGCCGAAGGAGCATGTTTCGATCCTACGGCGTGTTGTGCAGAACTGTCGGTATAAATGATACATTTGTACCGATCAAGAGGATTCAAAGACGACGGAGTGGGATGAACTTGTTTATATTGTTAAAACTCCTGTGTCTGAAACTATGGGTCAAAGATAAAAGTGACATCAGCCGATGTCAATGAATTTGCCTATTGAATCCAGCGAGGATGCAAAGCTTTAGAATTGGGAAATCTCGCCTAAGTAACTACTTCTAGAGCAGGCACCGGCGAGACCATATGAATGCGTTTACCCTGAGCAAGAGAGCGCTCTTTAAGAATCCCCATCTGTACGGCCGTAAGAATTTTTTCAATGATGGAAAAACGCATCTCCGCCGATGTGTACAAGTGCGATTTGTATGCAATGGGGACTGGGTCTCCCTCATTGAACGACAAGTAAGTGAAACCTACTGTACCCAGCACAATTCTTATCAGCAAATTAGTAGAATTGTCCCTGGTTAACAAGAAGTTGGTCGCAAGCAGATCAGACTGCAAAGACCGAAGAATCGTGGTATGTTCCGGAAGCCAGCTGGACGACGAAAAAGTGGGTTATATCAACGCGTAAAACGTTTTGATACGCTAGGCATAATCCGGAATATGTGTCCTTCCGAAATTCAAAAAACCAAGCAAAGATTGTAACTTCTTTAGAGTGGACGGAGGTTGCAACTGAGCACATTTCTCCAAAAAGTGGGGGGCCAACCCCCTATCTTCATTGTTGAGCTCGTAACCCAAAAAGAGTACCGCCAAATATGCGATGTGTGACTTAGCAAAATTAAATTTGTATACTAAGTCAGCAAAAGACAAAATGATGCGATCCACATGCACAAGATGCAGTATTAATTCTTCATCCATCAAGTAAATGTCATCGACATATGAGAAAGCATCAGGGTCTATGTCGTGTAAAAGAGACACAACACGTGCTGCAAAAGCCCCAGGGCTATTCTTATAGCCCATAGGCAAATGGTTAAACCGTTTCTGATTGTCGACCGCGGAAAATGCAGTCAAGTCACAGCTATCAGGAGCCAGATTGTGACTATAAAATCCATTGGATATGTCCAGAGTGGTTTTATACTTTTTACGAACTATATTATCTATCAACGCAGAGCTGTGTGTGTTCTGTACTGCAAACGTACGAACATGACTGTTTAAATTCCTGTAATCCAAAACTATGCGACATGAAAAGTCCTGTTTCACTATCTGAAAAAGAGGATTATTCATTGATGAAACACAGGGTTCAATTACACCCTGATATTCCAGTTGGGTCAAAATTTCAGTTATGGATGTTTTTGCCTCACGTTTGATCGGATATTGCGCTTGTGGCTGAGGCAAAGAACGTAATGGAATTTCATGTGCCAGTGAATCCCTATCCCAGCCCACCTGATTACGATACACAGCCGGCGCTAGGGCTAATGCCCATTCTGACGCGTACGCTTGTTTCTCCTCCTCCGAGACATAACAGGAAAAACTCAGGAGTATTACGGCCTCCCCTCGGGAAGAAGCCAAAACGAATGGAGGAGGCCAATCCTTGTCTGCGATCCTGTCGCTTCCCTTCACCGAATCGTGGTTCCGATGATTCCTGAAAGGAACGAGGAGAGCAAGGATCAGGAACCTGAAACCTCTCAGGTGTTTTAATTTTAGAGCGGTCACGCAAATCATATCTGCGCTCAGAAGTATCAGGCGTCAGTGAACCTGCACGCGAACCTTGCTTCTGTTGTTGCTGCCGCTGATTCCTATTCCAAGCCTTTTTAGGAAAGACTGGATGCCCCTCCTTTTCAGGTGGTGGCTTATTCTGGTTTGAGTAAAAGGTCTAATTCCCAGATTATTGAGCCCCAAAGATTTATATACTTTCGCAATATTCTTCAGTAATTCATGTTGTTTATCCACGTCAGCTACCGCCTCTAGGCACTGACTCACCTGCAAGCTAACTGCTTCCCCCTTGACGTTAGCAAGAATCATGTCAGAGAAAATAGGGAACGCGCCTACTAATCTCATCCCCAAATCTAGGGCAGCTTCATCTTGAACCTTCTTAAGAACCGTCGGAAGCACGGTCATTGAGGGGGTGCCAAAACACAGCGAATAAACCGCCGCAAACACCTTCCCCCAAGTAGTGCAATCTGCCAAATTGGGAATAAGACCTTTAGGTAAGCTCATCGTAAGTCTCCTGTGCTTATCTACAGGAGACGTGTGTGGAAAAACAGCCTCGAGTTGCTCAAATTTTTCTGCCAACAAGAAAGGAAAATCGTCCCTATTCTGAGGTCGCTTCCCCATCACCGAATTGATCATGATAGGACTAATAACCATGCCACCATGCCCAGGTGGCTGAGCAGCACCAGCCGTAGCAGCTGGTACATTACGAGACAGATACTGAATACTCTGCATGTGAAACACCAAGATGATTTGGATGTGGTGTATATCCTGCCAAAATGGGCCACGTGGCCCCGTCAACCGATAGGGGGCCTAGACAGACCACTGAAACAGGGTGAAGAAGGGTGCCATTAAACCATATGATATGCTCCCAAGCTGACAACGGAACTTAAAGTAAACGATATGGACGGTAAATTTGCGGAACCGCACCACGTTTATATTCCTGAAAGAAATTATCGTTTTTTCCAACTGCAGGAAACTGAACCCAGGAGTAAAAAACCTCGAAGTAGAAAGAGGCATCCGCCTCTACCACAAAAATAAACTCAGCTCCTGCATTCGGGACTCCATTCTGGGTCAAATGCACAGTAACCCCAGCACGGTTAGGCGCAGCAATGTTAATAGCCAATATAGATACTGTAATTTAAGCTAAGAAAAAGGTAGCGCAATACCGGGTTAAGAACAAAGAAAACCAAACCTTTTCAAATTTAAGCTTGAAAAACCTATAAGATCTCAATTATAGTAGGTAAACCCCGTGCACCATGGACGTCTCCGCAACTGGTGAGATGGTATTGTGGACACGCACAAGCACTACTCAGGAGTCTTGCGAATATGTACCAGACCAAACGTTGGTGGTGCCATGTTGCAGGGATTCTGCACATACACAGAACTATGCACAGGATTATGGGACCATGTATATAGGGACTGTGCCTTCATACCGCCTTAGTACCCATGAGCCCAGGACCGACTAGCTATAGTGTCTCATTTGCCCTCCTACTCACTCACGGAGAAGCAAATGATTAGACACCCCAGAACACAACACTCCCGTATCTCTCAGGAATCGCGGCAACAAGACACACCTTTTCGCTAACACTCTCGTACCTGTCCACAATAAGATCTGACTGAGAAACGAATATAGTTTAAAATGTTTATTTTAACTAACGTGCTCTAACATGCAGTATACGTGCCACAACAAGCAGAAAAATGCATAACACGAATATCGTTAGCATTGTAGCTAGACCATACATCATAAAGGGAGATGTCATCTTATATGGACTATGGAGAAAAGGATTATAGTGCCTAACCTCCCTCCCCTTGGCCGCAAGGAGTATTATTATATAATAGAAGATCTCTGGGCTTAGTCAGCAGACCCCATAACTTAGACCATAGATGGTATTTCTACATTGTAGGTGCGTGTTGCTCTTCTCCGTGGAAAGTTCCCTCTCCAAGTGTGTGTTACCTAAACATGTGTCCCCGTGATAACAAAGTCCGAGCTTCCAGCAGCAGCTGCGCTAGTGTGTTTTGTCTAGGTGCTAGGGCCTGACCAGAACAGAATAACAAGGGGCATTGTTTATCGACCTTGCTCTCAATGTTCAGACTAAACTCCAGGAACAAGCAGAGAACAAACACAGCAAACAGTTCTCATGTGAAAGGCATAAACAGAGTCTTACAAAAATAAAGCTTTGTAGTAATGTGCGCAAAAGCTGCATCATGGCTGTGCTCATGCTAATTTAGTGATGTCGCCAATGTCCCCATCGGCCACACGACAGAGGTTGAGCTTCCTGCTGAGCAAGATGTACCTGTTTTTGAACCATTGACTTCCAGATCTCCAGCAAGAAAAAGGAAGAATACTGCACCATCTTCTCCAAGCTCCCCTTCTGATTATCTGGACTTGGATTGGACCCCGGCTGAGTCCAAGACAAGCCAGGAGAAACAAGGGAAAAAGAAAGCTCCTCAAAAGCCTTACAATTATGGAAGGGGATGAGGATGACAAGCCAGTCATTGTCATGGAAGCTAGCTCCGAGGACACCAACATTACACCTCCTATTCAACCTGCTCCTAAGGATGTGGCACTGGTACCACAACCACCACCACAGCCAGCTTCCATATTGGTAAGCCCCCCGCTGAGACCTGTATCCACCACTACCTCAGTTGAAGTGCCTACTGGAGAAAGGCAATTGCCAACACACTCACCTACCTCCTCTTCTTCTTAGGCTTTGGCAGTGGCACACTAAGAATGTTCTCCTCCCGAGTTTGGGACTTCTATATGATTAGCAAGCAGGAGGATATTTGTTTTTTTTATTTGCAAAGTTTTATATAGTGCTGGCTAGACCCGGAGGTATCAGAGCGCTTTACATGAGGATCAGTGAGTTACAGGTTCCATAATTACATAGACAGGTATAGACATAGGAGAAAAGAAAAAAACATGAGATTACACAATAATGTGAGATTATTAGCGCGTACACACGTCTTATGGGGAGTGAAGCGGTAGAGGGGGGATGGTAAACGGGGGTAGGGAATGCAGGTAGGAAAACACAATGGGGAGGCGAGGAAAACGATGTCCGATGTCCGGCTGGCTAGGTGCCGGCCGAGGGGTGAACCAGAGCCAAACTCCTCTATAGCTGCATATGACAGCTCCACCGGGTATCAGCCAAAGTTGCTCGGGCACCGCAGTATTATTTGCAAAGATTTACATAGCGCTAACTAGACCAGGAGGTATCAGAGCGTTTTACATGGGGATCAGAGAGTTACAGGTTCCATAATTACATAGACAAGTATAGACCTAGGAGAAAAGAAAAAAACATGAGATTACACAATAATGTGAGATTATTAGCGCGTACACACGTTTTATGGGGAGTGAAGAGGTAGAGGGGGAATGGTAAACGGGGGTAGGGAATGCAGGTAGGAAAACACAACGGGGAGGCGAGGAAATCGATGTTCGATGTCCGGCTGGGTAGGTGCCGGCTGAGGGGTGAACCATAGCCAAACTCCTCTATAGCTGTATATGACAGCTCCACCGGGCATCAGCCAAAGTTGCTCGGGCACCGCTGTAAGTACAGACTGTTTTGGTTTCCGCCCAGGGGGCATCGTTAAAGTTCCATCAGGAGCACCAGTCATGGTGTTGCTGGTAAACGCCGATCCGCCTCATCCTCCAGCTCGCCCCCAGGTCAAGAGTGGAGAGAGGAGAGGTGGAAGGGACAGTTCCAAAAAGTCCGCAGAGTGCTTCTGGAGTGACCCCCTTGTCCCTGCGTCCCCATGCCTACCGTGGATATTCCCCAAGTAGAGGTGGATTTTTCCACCGCTGGCACCAGGTGGGTTTGCGCTAGCTAGGTCTCTCCCGATCAGCCAGCGAGGGTCCCGGCCGTTCCCTTCAGGCTTTTTTCCCCTGTCCGGGGTGTCTCCCCCCCGCTTTGAGTATGGTCCTGCAGGGGATCAGGTCCCTTCAGTGCCTTGTAGGGTCGACTTTTCTGTGGAGTCTCTGTGGCTGTGGGAGCTTCTTTTTGTGTCTGGAGCTGTTCTATTACCCTTGGGTGGCCGCCATGTTGAGGTCAGGCGCCTAGGGGTTCATGAGGCTGCCCTGTGCGGCCCCCAGATGCCTGCATTGCCCATTGTGTGCTTCTTCCCCGGCCTTAACTCACTCTTCGGGCAGCTGCTCCATCTTCACCCGCCCCACTGGTGTCTGCAGCGCCTCGGGCCCATCCACAGCTCACCGGGCCGCCATCTTGGAGTCAGGCGTCTGTCTCTGCGCTCTCTACTTCTGCGGTTCATTCCCCCGCCACCTCGCCAGTTGTGGTTAATGCTCTCTGGGCCGCACAGCTCCCCAGGGGGTGAGCCTGCCTGGTCAACCCCAGTCGGGCGCCTCCTGCCGCTGTATTCCCCCTCGGCGATATAGGCCGGTACAAAGGTGTGAGTCAGCGGGACGTAAGCCGCTCTATAACATTGGATAACATTGCAATAGGCCCCATTATGCCACGGGAGTGTTCATCGAGGTAAGCCTGATTCACACTATGGTACTGAAGGAAAACGAACCATAAAAAAAACATCAGGCAATCCAATGGGAGGCGCACCTTAAAAAATTGCTGCAGGTGGTGATGATGAGAGAGGGGAATCAGCTCCAATCACGGTGGGAGTGAAGGTGATGAGGAAGAAGAGAGTGACAGTTCTATGCATTGCAGCCCTGTCCCCAGCTGTGTGTCAGTATCACCTGCCTCAGCAACCTTGAAATGGCACAAGAGTCAGATGGAGACACCACCACATACAGTGTCTGCCCCAAAATTCACATTGGGGAAGATTTACTAAGATTTTATGTCGTGTTTGCATCACAAAAGTGATGCAAATTGGCCCAGAATCTTTTTGTCCGACTTTCTTTCCAGTGCTAAACCTGTTTAGTGCTGAATATAACATGAAAGTAGCGCAAGGCAGCACATAGTTCTGCTTTACATTACTTAACACCAAGGTGGCGTACCATGGGAGGTGCATGGGCGTTCCCATGCAACCACCCAAGGTTTCTGATGCTAAACCCAGTTTACTAAATAAAGTAGACCAGGTTTAGCACCAGAAAATAGCACACCCTTCAACCAGGCGCTTTGAAGGAGAAATGCTTTGTTTCCCTTTATTTTCCGACTTTGCATGTGTGATACATTGTACAGCCCACACACAAAGTGGGAAAATGTTGAAAATTAGTCTAAGCATAGTATTTTGTACTGGAAGGGTATCCTTCCGTTATGAAATCTATGCTTGACTCACAGAGACATCCTTGCACTATGGTGCAAAGGTGTCTCAGTGGCACACAGCAGCTAATTTCAGCGCCAGCACTAGGGAGAGGGAAGGAGAGTGCCATATTTCAGTAAATTTGGTGCTTTCCTGCTCGCTCCTTCTCACTCAGCACAGAGCAGCATTTGCGGCTGATGCACTGCGCTGTGTGAGAAATTGGTAAATCTGGCCCATTGAGTCTACCACCTCCTAATTCTCTCTGGAAGTCGCCTGCATCAGTATCACCACAAAAGAAAATAATCCATGGTACTATTACGGGCAGTTTAGGCAGGAGGGGCCCCATGTACGCAACCACCCAATGGTACGTTTGTACAATAAGAATCTGGCTAAAATGTTAGCACTGGACCTCCTCCCTTTTTCTTTTGTGGAAGGAGTGGGATGTTTAGAATTTGGGGCTGCCATCTACCCGAAATCAAAGGTTCCCAGCCAGACCTATCTTACCAGAGTTGCTGTTCCAGAGCTCCATCGCTATGTGCTGCAATTGGTTGGACAAGAGTTGCAGCAGAGTGCTGTTCACACTACCCACCTTACGAAAGTCATGTAGACCAGTTGTCAAGCTACTGATTACATGTGCATCAGTGCACAATAGATCTCTTTTGCTATCTACAGGTCTCAGTGCTGAAGAAACTATTAAGGGTGTTCAGCGGCATGCAACAGTAACCATGTTCGCCATGGAGAAATCCCATACAGCTGCAGACATCTTGGAAGACTTTAACAGCAAGGTGTTTGAATGGCTGCAACTCAGAGGTCTCAGAATTGGATTTTTGCCACGGACAATGCCAGTAATATAATTAAGGCCATGGCAGATGGTGGCTATTTCAGGGTCCAGTGTTTAGCACACTGCATCAACCTGATTGTGCAGGACTTTCTCATAAAAGAAGACATAGTCAGCAACATACTGACGACCTGCTGAAGAATCTGCGCTCTTCTCAGCCATTCTTTTAAAGCCTGCAAGCAGTTGAGGATCATTCCACGTGCTAGCAGAGTACCAATACCAGCCCTCATACAGGAAGTGTCAACATGTTGGAACTCAACCTATTACATGTTGCAACGTCTGTTTGAGCAGTACAAACCAATCTATGACTATGTCTTTCACAGAGGATGGGATGCAACTGTGAAAAGCATGACCATAGAGATAGAAACATGGAGCCTAGTCAAATGCCTGACACAGATGCTACTCCCATTTGAGGTTTTCACCCGGAAAGTCAGCAAGGAGAATAATACAATGAGCTAAGCTATCCCATTGTTGCATCTGCTACAGGAACAGTTCAAATGGTGTTGCATAGTTTCGTAGGTGGGGACGGCAATGGAGAAGCGCATGACTTGGTTAAGAGCTTAATCCTTACTTTGCTTGGCCGTTAATCCAAGGCTGCAAAAGACATTGTGTCATTCAGAGTACATCAGTGCTAAAATACTTGATCCATGGTACAAAAAATACTACCCACTTTCATTCCTTTTTCTGAAATGGATGTTTCACTATACAAGACATGGATTGCTGATCAAGCGAGAGACCTTGAAGAAGGACGGCTGAAAATTAGAGTCCTGGCCAGAAGTTCTGGGGCGTAGCCTTTAACTTCCAGAGAGGGCGGTGATGTTGTCCCAGAGCAGCGAACACCAGCAACAAGAACCCCGGCAACAACAACTACAGGAATAGAAGATTCGGACCCAACCTCTGCATTGGTTTGATTTCAAGTGGCAGGGCTTAAGTCAAGTACAGAAGTGAAGGCAAAATAGGTCGAGGAAGTGGCAGTGACCATTCAGAGGATATTCCAAGACTATCTGCGTGACCCAAAAGAGGTCTACCTGGATCAAAGCCAATCGGTCTATTGGTATGGGAAGATGCGCCAATGATCAGAACTCAGCAGGCTGGCAATAAAGTATATGGCTTGTCTGTTGACTAGTGTGTCTGCTGAGTGTGTGTTCAGTGCACCTGGCACCGTTGTTGCAGTGAGAAGGACCAGTCTCTCCCCTCAAAATGTGGAGAGATAGTCAAAGTTAAAAATGAATCAACACTTTATACCACACAATTACACAGTTCGTGAAATACCACAGGAGGAGGATGAGGGTGATCGATCAGACTCTAGTGTGTTAGCTGACCTACTTCTGGGTGAACCACCTGAGTTTGAGGACGAACTCTACTTCCCTGACCGATTAGGCCACCATAGAACTTTTTAATTATTTATCACCGAACTGCTTAGTGATTTCCACCCCCCCAATAAAATGGATAGAGCTAGAGGAATATTATATATTTTGTTTGTGTCTGACTTAAGCAGCTCCTATATTTTTAGGTAAATGTATGGCTGGATTGGAGTTGGACCAGTTTGCAGTGAAGAAGCCATCCCAGTCCCTTCAAGGACGTTGGAGAAAATGCCTTCCTCCGTCCCATGCCTATCCTTCTTTTGTTCATCTGTCAAGGTGCAATCCACTAATATGCACAGGAGCAGAACAGCGTCTGTTCCCAATGCCCCACTACAGTTTCCCAGTCGACATGTAGTTGTAAACACGTGAATTACTGCGGAACCCACAGGGCAGAAAGGGGATGGGACAGAGAAGAGACAGTCACACTTTATTTCTCTGGCTCCTCCTCCGATAGTTTCACTCTTCTCGCGTTTTTCTTTTTCTTGCGAGATCTAGTTTTACCGGAAGCTGAACTGCAAGGAAAATAACATTAAACAACTTAACATTTACTCTAAATGTATTGTCTTTTCTTTTCTTTCTGATTTTCTCAATACAACTCTAATTGTGCCTACCCAAGTCTCTTGTGACCTATGCCTCTCTTCTTTTCTGGTATAATTTCTTGCTTGCTGTAACTGTATAACAATACGTATAATATTATTACAATGCAGTTCTCCCTTTTCTTTCTTTCTCTAACTCATTAATCATCTTCTGCTTCTTGTATTTTAGAGTTCTCACCTTTTCCTGTACAGAAGCTACCTCCAAGAAACACCACTTTGGCTCTGGTAAGTATTAATCTTTTTTCTCTTGAATTTCAATTTTGTAGTTTTAACTGGTTTTCAAACTTCTTCACCTATACAACTATTCTCTAATTATTTACAGATAAATTGGTATTTGTCCGTCAGACAGCTAGTTCTAAATTCAGAAACACTACATGTGAATTTTCAGGAACAAAAACTACAATAAAATTCACGAGTGTAAAGAAAACTAGCGCGACTTGTGCTGACTCTACCCCTTAATTTGAACACTACCCCTCAGTAGTTTGCATGCTCAGTCTTTTCTACAGTCATGTGCAAAAAGAGGAAACAATAAGACTTCTCTGCCCTCTTTCACGCATGCTCAAGGCTCACAAGATACTTTTTATGCTTACTGACTTGCTCTGTAGACAAACACTACTTCCTCGGACTGGAAATGAAAAATGCGACGAAAATTACGTTGAGTAACAGCGTGCCAAAAATTCCCTGACTAAACTTTTGCGCCGCCGTGTGCAGGTACGTCCTTCTCCTCAATTTCTTCTGGTGAAGTGCGTACTAATGTGGGAGCTTCACCTGGACATTCTAATCTGCCTTGATTCTCAGAAACACTAGTATGCTGCTCAAAAGGTCGCTTCCTGGCGGCCTTCTTAGATATTCTCCTCGTCCAGTTCTTATGCCTGTAGTGGCCATTCCTAGCCTTCATGGTAGTCTTGAGGCTAATTAGGCTAATGGAGAAACCTTTCTTTTTAGGAGGCTGAGTGATCCCGACATCATCCCATACCAGGGCTACTCCAGTAAAGATCATTTGATTTACAAGAGTGCCAAATTCCAATCTGTTGCTTGCTTGCATCAAAGAGGAGATACAATTGTCTACCACCATGTTTGGATTAGAACAGGTAACTATTGCCCCAATGAGTGATATGTTATTGAGTGATTGAGAGTGATGATTGATGATTCATGTGGTGGCAGACAAAATGATGATGACTCTGAGGCCTACTCATCTTTGTGGATTAGAGAAGGGTGCGCTGATTTGGGAAATGCTGCTGAGTGTGTGTTCTGGCTCAAATGTGAAACTCCCCTTATGTGGTTGTGGGCGGGTGGGCCTGTTGCTTGTAACTGGAGAACGACTTGTGATGCCACATCATAATCACATGATGCATGTATTCGGCTAAATGTTATGATGACAGTTGTGAGATTGATCAGCATGGCACATGCAGCTACGTGTTCATGATTGGTTGGAAATTGCTCTCATTTCTTAGTCAATTGATCACACACGAGTCATAAAATGAATGATTGCAGCAGCCTATGCTCTTGCTTTGCCCCTGAGTCTTGATACACTCTTCACCTTGTGTCCATCTCCTTGACTCTACACTACCATTTCTGTTTCACAATCTGCAGGCCTTCTCTTCACCTGCGCGAAAGACGAAAGCTCCATAAAACTCCTGCTTACCTTACCCGACAGTTCCAGCCAGGCACCCAAGACAGCCAATCCGAGAAGAATGTAGACAAACCGCCCAATTTGACATTTATGTACAGTATCTTTTTTCTTTTAACAATCATAATTTTTAGAACTGCGTTTGTTCACTCTTCCATAATTTGTATGTTTCAAACCTAGATGAAAGAACATTTGGATATAACTTGGGTCTCTGGGGCTGAAGAACTGTTTGCAATGCATTTAACTGAACTGTATGATTCCCTCATTTCTTTCCACAACAGATTGATTATGATGTGCTGTTCATCACCCTGATGAATGTTTTTGTGCAGTGTTTGTCTTTGTCAACCCTTTCCACAACTCCCTTTCCCATACATTCATCAAACCCCTAACCCTCTTCCCCTGGGCTATGTGATTTATTGAGGTGTGACTTAATTTACACCATAAATTTGTCACACACTTGGTAGGGTGGATATGGTGAAAGTGACACCAACTCACTGCTGATCTTCTTTTACCTGAGCAATAGCCCACACTAGTCCCACTTACCCATCCAAGTAGAAAAAGGATCCATATTTTAGATATATAACATCATTTGTCAACATTATTCAAGCTGTGTGTTGCGTAAATGCTTAACCTTGTCTACTCTTGACTCTTGACTCTGAGTCCACTTCTCTTGACTTGAGGATTTTGTAAGTTTCATTTTTTCTAGCTCCCCATTTCTCTGATGAAGTTACTATTGCTAGTGCTTGTTATAATAGCAGGTCTTCTTTGTTGTGTCATGCTGTTAGTCTGGTCTCAGTCTTTGTAAAGTTATAACATGAATAGAACCCACTAACTCTGTGTTTTCTTTCAATGTAGTTGCCTTTGTTGGACAATCCTTTTGATTAATCCTGCAGTTAGAGTTCACCTAGGTGGGAGTGGGACCTCCCTTGTGATGCCTTCCCTGTTTCCACACTAGCCTGCGAATAGTACCACCACCTTTGGAAACCTTGCAGTAAGGTTTTGGCAGATTGAGAGAGGTAACAGCCATCGCTTCATCTATTCAGGTAAGAAAACTATGGATTGAAGAGAACTAGCTTCATTAATAAACAACTAACTTCTACTGCAGATAAGTAAGTTCCTGTTTATCTAGGTTGTTTAAGCAATATAGGTACACCCCTAATGATCAATATAGTTACCGAGGATAGTAGGACAAGGGTATAACTAACTGGTATACACTTTGATAAGCGGATTAAAAAAAACAAGGTGCGCAAAATGGAAGCAGTGCAAAGTAAGAGTAAAGCACAGAAAACTATTTCAGGCATAAAGTGTAAGAATAATTTTTCCCTTTACTTCATGTTCAACAATATAAAACCCACCCTCTATACCCACAACAGGCCCACCCCTCTCTCCAAACAAATCACCCCATCCCCAACCAATGTCCTAAACAAATGTCCAAAGAAAACTAGTCCCTGGCCAATCCCAATTCCCACCGTCTTTACCCACAAACAAATTCCCACCCACCAAAACAAAAAATAAAAAAAGAGCTTCCGAAGAGTACAACGTTGATGTGGGTCCCAAGTCTTCCCACTTCCTGCTTGATGTTTGCCACCCACTGGCGAAGTTGCGCCAGCACGTGCAGAACACAGCGTTGGAACAAGATGTCTGGGTTAGTGGGCCAGCAGTGGTGGTTTGGGTGGCTCCCAGCTGCTGGTGGCACTGCCGATATTGTGGCCTGGATGGAGGTGCTGGTGGCTGGCTGGAGGAACTGGGGCAGTGGCAGATGCTGCATCAGCCTCCTTCTCCTCCAGAGCCACCAGCAGACGGTATTCTGCTTGGATGGCCTACATCCTCTGCCGCCATAGCCGGGCTACTATCTCCTGCAGAGTAGGTAGTGGTGGTGGACCAGCAGGAGTAGCTATATCAAGAAATAAAAAAAAATAAAAGAGACAAATTGTAAACAGTGATCTGTGCAAGCACTTGCTTAAAATTACATAGTGGCACAGTTACGGCACATTGCTGGTCTCTTAGGGCCATTGGAATTTGATGTGATTAGGAGTAAGAGTGCCATTTTTTCCCACACATACCTCACAACAAAGCACTGGCTGGCTGCAAGGAATTAAGCCAGAATACCCCAGATTAAAAAGACAAAGGGCCCCATTATGGTGTCAGGCAGAAGGCCATTCGATAGCTCGTCGGTGGCATTCCGCCCGACATCTGAGGCATCAGTCCCACCACCGTATTAGGATACAGGCAGTCCGACCGATGCCTACGGGGGGAATCTGCTTCACCTCCAACAGGCTCAAGGTGCCTGTCGGGGTGGAGGGCGGATCGTAATCCGCAAAATGGAGGCAGTGCCTGCTCAGACACTGCCGCGGGTATTAAGATGCATGTATCCTACAGCCTTTTTATGGCAGTCCGACCACCATAGAAAGGCTGTTGGAAAGGGACTTTAGGGATCCCTATCAGGGCCCCCGTCTCCCGTGGCCTCAGCTATGAGGCCTGAGGGTCACCTGTGGTGCCTGCCACACAGAGCATGGATGTTTAAAAAGTTTAATTTTCCTATTGCGGCTTGTACTGCAGCCCACAGCACAAGCCAGTATTGTAATGAGGCCCATAGTGGCTTTTCTTCTTTTAAAGGACTTCCTAGTAAGAAACTAAACAGACACTTTGGGGCCGATTCCGATCTCGGCGGGTAGTGCTCCGAATCGGATTCGGATTTACCGGATCCGATTCGGAGCCCTGTTTCCCGACCGAATCGTACGCGGGTCCGGCCGAGCGAGTACGATGCAGGCACCCGCGAAATCTCCGAACGACTCGAACGCGGCTTCAACACGCTCCGACCGACTCGCATGGACACGACTCGCACCGCGCTATGGAGACGTATCCCGGCCGGGTAAGTACGATGCGCGGCGCGAGCAGTCCGACCGACTCGCGCCGTCCGGCTCGAAAAAGCTGTCGGAGCCGGACTTTGGGGGTCCGCGTCGGACCCCTGTACGCGTAGGCGCGCGAGTCGCACACAGGGGGACCCATGGGTCCCCCCTACCTGTGCATGCACGCCGCGATGCGCATGGACGCGTACACGCTGTAGGGGGCGCCCTTGTCCGCCTCGCACCCATTGAGTCAATGGGAGCCCGCGTACGCGTTGTACGACAGGCTCCCATTGACTTCAATGGGAGTCCGACCGACTCGAGTCCGATGGCATGCGTGCGCATCGTACTCGTTCGGTCGGACTGCCAGAGTCCGATTCGGTCGGAAATCTCTCCGGGTCTGGCTCGGTCAGAGAGATTTCCGGCCGGAATCGGAATCGGCCCCTTTGTATGTAAAAATAAAAATAAATTACCTCTTGTTAAAGAGTAAGGCATTATGCACTATTTAGTAGCGGTATTCTTGTTGTGCTAGATTAATGAAGGCATGCTAGCGCGTCAGCTACTTTGCTACTCTCTGCAGTCTGCAACTGGGGCAGCTATAATGGACAATTATCTTACTTTAATTCCAATAGCCCTGCTCTTCTCCAGGTGCCTTTCGATTATACTCTGACACCAAAGAAGCAGATGAATAATAATAATACTATGTCTCACATCTGGCTTGAACCAAATTATTTGAACTTTCGAAAACAAATTAAAACTTTTCTCTATACCTAAACACTGCTCGGAGCCTTTGATCGCATTGCCGCAGCGCTGGGATGCCCTCGGGTAACCATGCGCTCTATAAATGTTGCTTCAATTCAATTCAATTCACATGACATGTATAAAATGCGGATATCCTGTCTGGCATAAGTAGAAGGTGGGAAAAACGGTGCACTGCAGTACAGGGAAAAGAATTGGATATAGATTGTTTTTGGCACGTTCACCACAGAATATCCTGTATATAATATATCAAAATGAGGTATAGTGTGCACAGAGTCCAGTGGAACCCCAAAGGTAGGCAGAGGTAAAAGTAGATAAGCACCTTACTCTCTATTTTTGGTAGTGTGGGCGAGCAGTAAGGCTTTATTAGAGGGTAGTGTTAAGCATTTGTTGTACACACTCAATCAGTAAATGATGTCACACACTCAAAGACTGAACTCAGACAAATTTTGTTTGTATAAAAATATTATTAAGTTATTTTATTTCTAGAACCAAGCCAAGCCTGGCACAGGTAAGTGAAATAAATGCTTTGCAAAATCTTATGCAGTGTTTTACAATTGAATGCAGGTTCAAATGCGGTTGATTGAAATACAGGTAAGTGAAAATGTCGAAATTACTTTTCAGATTACTTTTAAGTTACTTTTTCTACTCAGTGTGATATGCCTAGATATCACACTGGGACATTTCTAGAGAAAAGGTAAGTAAAATCAGTTTTGAACAGTTGTAGTTTTTCAGGTTTTTATACAAATCAACACCACACTTTCAAGAAAAAACAGTCAATGTATTCCTATGGAGAGAAATGAAGTTATCGGTTCACAGGTAAGTACTCGGTCTTTGGGGTTGAGTTTCTGGGGTTAGAACAAGGGTTCCCCCAGGGTCAAGGATGCACTCTCAAAGCACCCTCAGCGGCACTAGGGCGGCCGGGTGCAGAGTGCTGAGGCCCAATGTTATCCAATAGGAGGTAGGGGGCCTCCGGTTGGTGGCTGCTCACGAGCAGGCCACAAGGTTGTGGGAGCAAAGCTCCAGGTGTTAGGCTCAGGGCAAAGGGGGATCCGGTTTAGCACACAAAGTGCACCTGCAGTGGCATAGGGGTGGCTGGGTGCAGGGTGCTGTTTTGGCATCGGGTGCCCTGTTGTTTTCAATGGGGATTTTCGTTTTTGGTTTTTAGCTGCAGGCTCGGTCCAGGAAAACTTCCAGGAGGAAACAACAACTGGGCAGGTAAGTTGGAGGGCTCGGGGACATAGGTGCACCTTGGGTTCTTTTCTCCAAGGCGCAAGCCGGCTGGATGCAGGGGTGTCTTTTGAGGTTGGATTTCACCTTACCGGGCCACTCGTGGGTGGGGGTCTCTGTGCAGAGGCTGCAGGCGACGTCGGGGAGTCCTGGAGGGGTCAACCCATGGTGGACTTGGACTCTGGAGCGTTGGGGGACCTCGCTGGGACCAGTGGGCCACTCGAACTCAGGCCGTAGGCGACGGGTGCAGTGGTGGTTCCGGGCGTTGGGTTTCTTTGTCCTCAGCAGGCTCAGAGTCTGTCTTGGGAGTTTCTTTTGAACAGAGCTGCTGTTCACTGGAGATCTGGTCTTTATTGAAGGAAGCCAGTCCTCCCAGGGTTCTGGAGGTCACTGGCTGCAGGACAAGGCAACTTTTGGGTGCAGGATCTCTGGATACTGCAGACGGCCGGTAGGGCTGGGGCCAAGTCAGTTGTTCTCTGCAGTCTCCTCTGCTGGGCATCTTCTTTCGTCCTTCTTCTTCGTAGGTTGCGGGAATCTGTCTTCTTGGTACAGGGCTGCCCCCTAAATACTGTATTTAGGGGGCGTTTTAGGGGACTCAAGGACAGTAGCCAATGGGCTACTGACCTTAGGGTGACTACACCCTTGGTGTGCTCACCCCACGTGGGGGAGCGAGCACAATCCCTAATCCTGATTGAGAAGTGCCTGCCATCTGCAAGATGGTGGGCACTGAAGAGTGGGCTTCACCTCGCCTCCCCCGTCTGAGGGGTGGGGTTGGCAGAGGTGGGCACACCTTCTGGGCTGGCTAATTTTTCCCACCTGTCTTCCCACCAAAAAGGAGGGGAGACAGGAAAAGGCCTGCTTCTGATAGCAGGAGAGGCTGGGGGTCGCATTACAAAGGCTGCAAGGCCTTTGAATCTCCCCTGCCACAGATGGCTCTTCCTGGCCTGGTGGAGGTGTGAACACCTCCGCCCAGGAAAGGCTTTGTTTCTGGGCTCAGGGAGAAAAGGCTCCCACCCCAGGGGTCCAGAAACATGTCTCGTGGTGGCAGGCTGGTGTGTACCAGTCAGGAAACCCTCCATAGGCTGGTCGTTTTTCAGGGGGAATCTCTAAGTGCATTTTTCATTAAATCCCACACTGGCATCAGAGTGGGTTTAATGTGCTGAGAAGTTTGATACCAAACTTCCCAGTTTTCAGTAAAGCCATTATGGTGCTGTGGAGTTCGTAATGACAAACTCCCAGAACCATATACTCTTAGTGGCAGTACTGCACTTACAATGCCCAAGAATTGGTTTAGACTCTGTAGGGGTACAGGGCTCATGCACCTGTACCCTCACCACTGGTATAGTGCAGCCAGCTAGAGGGGTGGCTGACCTATGCCAGGGCAGTGGGTTGTAGGCATGGCACACAGGGATGTGTGCCATGTCGACTCTTCACTTTGTTCTGCACCAAAACACGCAGCCTGCAATGGCAGTGTGTGTATGTAAAGGTACAGGGCCTCTAAGGGTGGCACAATAAGTGTTGCAGCTCTTAGAGGCCTTCCCTGGCCACAGTGCCCGTGGTACTCATGGTACCTTTTACAAGGGGCTGACATGTGGCTAGAGAGGTGCCAATTAAGGGTACAAGGTCCAGTTTTTGGGAAAGAACACAGGCCCTGGGAACCTGATTGGCAGGGATCCAGGGCACATCAAGTATAAGTGCATCAGTAGTCTGGCAAAAAGTGGGGGTGTTATTGCAACAGAGACCCAGCTTCCTACATATCCCATCTTCAAAACTCAAAATCAGGCACTTAGTGATGCTGATTACTCTGTTCTGTTTCCTTCTATTGATTATTGCAGTTCACGTATTTTACACAAGAATCTTATTGCTTCAATAAATATTGAAATTACCATTTGAGTATTTCTTGTGTCTCCCCTTGGACATGCATGAGTTATCAAACAAAAGGGTTCTGGATCTCTTTCAACAATTTTATTGGGGAGTCAGGGTTGTAATGTCCTGATGTTGCACATACCACTGGTTACCTTGCTAGATTAGGGGTACATATGGTGCATTATGAGCTAGTCAGGACAAAGGCCAACATATGATGGTGTGCATAGAACTAGTCTTGCACAGTTTTGACATTTATGTTGTCCAACAAACGCAGTTTTACTGAGAAATTATGAACCGTATGTCACCAGCATGGAGGGGAGATGGCGCTGCACAAAAAAAATGAATGCAGCCACTTCTACCTCGGAAACAATGGGGCAGGCTGCATCCCTTGACCGCGCTGGTGACCGCAAGGTGTGCAGCTTATAGCAACCACACTGGTGCCGCCGCTTGATCCCTGGTGCTCCTCAGAAATGGCGCTGGGGTGGAAAAATAGAAAAGAAGGAAAAAGCAGAAAGGAAGAACTATATGAAATAGAAAGTGAAAACAAAAAAGTACAAAAAGTCACACAAAAGTTAAAAAAAAGACAAAAACGTAAAATATACAAACACAAAGTCACACAGTGAAAACAAAAAGGTAAATGAGGGATGGATGAGTGGGATAGGGGTAGGATAGAAATTGATCCAAAAACAGATCCAGCACCATGCAGAGCACAGAAAGCAAGTAAAACAAAATGGCTGTGCCATGCGGGCTGCGTCGTGCCATTTGCGCTGATTTTTCAGTGTGGATCCCGCTACTTGCATGTAAAAAAGCAGCTTGAACGGGCAGATGAGCACTTCCCTTCACTCGCGGAGTTCCACAGAATCTCGCAGAGATTTTTTGGCACTCCATGGAATTCCGTGTAGCAAAGCTCTGCAAGTTGCACCCAGGCCGATTAAGAAGGGGAGCTTGAGACTCCAAAAATTGTAAGCTACCAAGTAGCCAGATGAGCTGTGTGAGGAGGGGAAGCTCTCAAGAGTTATGCCTGTGACCAAGATTGGAGGCTAAGGTATGCTAGTCTACCTGCTCGGTGAGGGGACATCACCAAGGGAATCCAAGACTTCCTGCCCTGGAGCCTCTAGCACCATCGCCTGCCTGCTTGCCAGGACCAGTGTGCCCTGTGATGAAGAAGAGAGTGTTGGAGGGAGCAAGGTCGAGTGGGGAGACGAGCCGAGGGTACTCCCTTTGCGGGATGTGAGGAGACAGCTTCTGCACTGATCGGATCATTGGCCATAAGCTTGACAAAGTCAGCAACCTTCGTATGTCAGAGAAGGGCAGGCATAAAATGAGCTGTGCACATCGATGCACCATTCAGCTTAGAGTCAAGTGCAGTGAGGAGCAAGCAACCCCGTACGTTGGGGGGCTGCAGAGAGAAGATTGGCATGCTGTGAGGGCTGTACCCTTTGTGCAGTGATGAGATGCAATCCTGTATGTCAGGAGGGGCTGCTGCCAATGGCATCATTGTTCTGATCAGGCCGGAGCCCATGCGCGGTGAGGGTATGGTGACCCCGTATGCCAGAGGGGGTCACTGGGACCTGCAAGACATGTGACCTGGTGTAAATCATCACCAGAACAGTGAGGCTGCTGTGGGATCCCTGTGCACCTACACTGGGATGACGATTCACATCAGGATCTTCACAGCAACCCTCTCTCCAGCCCCAACATCCCCCCACAACTGTGAGATGGACCAGAGATTTAACCTGCAAGGAGGAGTTGAAAGAACTTCTGGTCTCTACAGTGCAGCGACTGCATGTGAAGAACTCTACCACCGCTGAGTGCAGGCTGCTTGGGCCGTATGCCATCAAATTCACCTGAAAAAGCTGCTGCCACTCCAGCCCTCAGTGAAGGGGCACGCTCCGGAACTCCAGTTGCTCCAGTCTTGGAAGTTGCAAGTAAGTCTGATTTCGATCCAGTTGCCCCCCGAGGAACTTGCTTGCTAGATAGTGCTGTGGTGCTGGAACACTGTTGACTTTAAAATAGAGTTAGAGTGGACATTTGAGACACGGACTACTAGTGGGGCTTTCCCGGGATGTTGCCTATAGTGAATGGGGATTAGCCACTGTTGCAAGGAGAGAGGAGGGAGTGGGACATGGGGAATCAGCGAAAGAAATACTAGAGCCCTGACCTCAGGGGGACAGTGTAGCTGTTTGTGAATGTCGTATTTCCCTTTGTGAGATAGAGGTAAAATAAAATACTTCTTTTATCACTAAAGAAAGTATTTGGCTGGACAACTATTTATTGCAGCAGCTATGTGCACGTTGAGTTGTGAACCTGTGTTCAATCGCCTGTATCCACATTCCCCCCTGAGGGAGCTTCAGACTGATCAAACCATGCTATTCCTGATAGTCAAGTGCTGAAGAGGTACTTGGCCCAGTTGCTCAGGATCCAAAGTCGGTTGTGTCCCGGGACATCAGGGCTGGGCCCAGTAACTCCTGCTTGCCCCATGGCCCTCTGAATAGGGTTCAGACAGTGGATCTTTCAGGATACACCGCTTTACAATTTAGATGCAATGTGTTTCCTTAATTATTGAATTGCTACAGTTGCTCTTTAGGCTAGTGTTACAAACAAGTGCTTAGGAAGGGTCACTTATCAGCAGCTACTTTGTTCCAGTGAAACGACCTACTAGACAGAGAGATTGGAATCTGTATGACGCATAAGGTGGTTTTGGAGTGACCAGTAAGTTTAGCTTTGAGGTGCACAATAACCTGCTTTTTGACATGTAAATATAAAGTTGATGCTCATCAGCATATAATAAAAGCTTGTCCTTACATTGGACATGTCAGTGTCACAATTACGCCTTTTGTCATTTGGAAGTGCTGTGAATAACAGGTGATATGGTTTTACAATTTAATGGTACTCAAATTTTACTCACTCTGTAGGTCAGAAAAATGATGGTGAGACCTCCCTGGACCAGAAACAAGCATCTTAGGACCGGTTTCAGAGTTTCACCCCTCATCAACCAGGATAGCTTGAATCTGGTGCCTTAGCGAGCACGGGACCCACGTCTGTGCATACCCTTCCCACTTAGGGCAACAAATGCAAAAAGAACAGATGATGGACGGAATGCTGAATCAATCGAACATGCACCCCCAGTCACAGATCTGGGTTAAATCCATTGTTTTATTGCCCGCCACGCCATTCCAGTTTAGACCCAGCCATATGCAAATCAGTCTCAACCCTATTCCCCATGGGAACAGTACAGCTTGAACTGCCAGGCCAGGTTCTCCCTGGACCAGAAACAAGCATCCAAGGACCGGTTTCACCCCTCATCAGCCAGGATAGCTTGAATCTGGTGGCGAACATATAAAAATATGCCACACTGCATAAAGTTATTGTGCCCTCATAGTGCAATAAAACCTAAAAGCAATTTCACTTTGTACGCATTTCATGACCTTTCCCTAAGAAGCCTAGGTGGGATTACAATATTTATTTTCCACCTGCGCTCAAGAAAGTGGTAGAAAAATGCTTGGAAGTTAGTGCATGCTTAGTTTCCAAAATCTGACTTTTTGGACTTAACCCTCTCTGTAGAGTCACCCTCAAATTTTGTGCCTTCGCCCCTCCTGCTTATCTGTTTTTGTTGGCCCTAAAACTCCTTGCCCTTTACCCCTGCTAACCAGTGCTAAAGTGCTTGTGCTCATTCCCTTAAACATGGTAAATTGGCTTACACCCAAGTGCCACACTTAATTTAATTATACGTCTCTAATAAAGTAGTGCAATATGTACCCAGGACCTGTAAATTAAATGCTACTAGTGGACCTGCAGCACCTATTGTGCCAACCACTTAAGTAGCCCTTTAAAACATGTCTCAGGCATGCCATTTTGCCTGTGTGTGGTATGAAACAAACAATTCGACTAAGCAAAATAACCCCTTTGCCAAGCCTAAACCTTCCTTTGTAATACATACAAGTCGCCTCGAGGGTACCCCCTAAACAGCCCTTTGGCCAGGGTACATCGTATTTAAAAGGTTAGACATGCACTTTTAAGTTTTATATGCCCTGGTAGTGAAAACCTCTTAAATTTGTTTTTCAATACTGCAAGGCCTTGTTACATTTAATAACTGCTAACTTTTGTTTGGGAGCAGATAAAAAAGTAATGTTGGGTCTTTAAAGAATTGTAATTTAAAAGCCTCTTTAATTATAAAGTCAGAGTTCAATTCACAATTCTGAAAATGCTACTTTTAGAAATGTGGCGTTTTCTTTTTCTAAACGTTTGGTGCCTGAAGCCTGTGTCTTGGGTCACATGCCTAGGTGTAGTTGGCAGCTGGCCTTTGCAGATTGCTCCTAGACAGTGTCACAAACGGGAACTGGGTGTTTGAGGGATGGGCCATCCTGCAAGGATGGGAGGGGCAGAGCTGTGCACAATCCCACTTACACTTCGAAAGAGCTGCCTCAGCACACAGACAACAGACTTTACACTGGTCTTTTGGGACCCCAGACACCCTGAGAAAAAAACAGTGAAGCAGGAGATTCCACAACCATCTGTGAGGGGGAAACTCCAGCAGTTTCTTCCAATTCAAAGCTGGCACAAGGTTTGAAAATAGAACCCTCAGACCACCCTTCAGTTCACTCCTGGACCTGTGGAGAACACTCAGAAGGCCTGCCCTGCATTTCAGAGGACTGCACTGCTGTTTGAGGCCTGATTTGGACTTCATAGGGCTGTCCTGCTACTTGAAGTCTGCCTTGAACCCTCAGAGGACTGCCCTGCTGCTGAAGGACTGCCTTGCTGCTTGAACCCACGACTACCAGAGTGACTCCAAGGGTTAGTTTGCTGGCCTTCTGTTCAAGGCTGCAGGGACACAGAAAGATCCAACAACTTTTAAAGTGCACCTTGACCCAGCCTGAAGTGAGAACTGACCCTCCAAATCATGCCCACCCAGTCCTGGACCGTTGGAAGAGGTGCTAAACGTTCCTAACCAGCCAAAATCCAAAACTTGGGACTTAGAACATTTTCTGCCAAAAAGTGTTCTGAGAACCGAGGGGAGGTCGGGACCTACCTGCTCACCAATCAGCCCATGGTGCATCGCCGGTCAGCCAGCCTTCATGGTAGCTTCTGCTATGTTCTTCCCAGCAGCAGTGAATCCTATTCAGCTACTCCTCCCTGGAAGGGAATCTGGCCTCCTGGACCTGTTGTTGGATATAGCCTGAAGCTGTGTCCTGCAGGAGTTTGTCCACTTCCATAAAAGTGATAAAGTCCGAATGTAGAAATCTTCACCGAAACAGTGACTCCTCGACTATGATGCCTCCTCCTCGGACACCGGCTACCCTGTCCCAATAAACTGTACATTCTAAGACATTTTTCTTTAAAACTTCTTTTAAGTCCAAAGGTAATCCGAGACCGGGCACAATCCTCTGCTTGTATCCAAAATGCACTCCATCCCCTTTGACTATATCTTTTGACTTTGCCCCGGTCTCACATGACTAGATCTTTTAGGTGCTAGATTGCACTAAATCTTGAAAAATTATACTGGTTCTACTGATTGGATTTTTGTTGTTTTGGTGTCAAATAATTTATTAAAATGTACTCTATCTAAATTTGTTTGGGATTTTTCTTGTGTTGTGTTTTTACTTTATCCCGGTTTGTGTACTGCATAAATCCATTACACATTGTCTCTAAGTGAAGCCTGACTGATTTTGTACCAAGCTACCAGTGGGTTAAGCACAGGTTAATTTTGCGACTTTTTGTGATACACTCTGGCTAGGAATGTGGCTTTTGCTTCAGAAATGCTCACACCCCACCAAACAAAACCCGGTTTCTAACCCGACTTAAAGGTGAAATCAAATTTTTTATAATTTTAGCAGAAAAGTAACTTTTTAAAAATGTACTCTAGGTTGCCTGACCCAGAACTTGCTTAAAAACAGTTCTGCTATTCACCACACCTTCAGAGCTTGAATATACATCCTTTTGCTGGGAGAAGTATCAACTCTGGCTCAGAGGATAATACCTTTTATCTGGGCCTAGGAGAGATGAATGGGTGTTACCTGCTGACCACTTCGCATAGATTAGCTTCCTGAGAGTGGACAGAACTAGTTGAGGGAACAAAGGGCACCTTTAGCACTACCTCATTTGACTTGAAGATGCCTAGGATGGCTTATTCTATTCATTCTAATGGCCCTCCTAGACAGTTAGGGTCCAGTCACATTAGGAGGGAAAACCAGTTTTGGCCCTGTCATATAAGAAAGTAGCCACAAAACTTAAGACAGGCCTGACAGTAAGCAAAGAGGAAGTGCTGCAAAAGTAGGTAGGGGACTGTAAGAATGCTAGAATTTCTCCAATTACTAGCTAGTGAATAGGAGGAATCTGGCACATCCACCACCACCTCCTCAGAACATTGCAAGTCCTGGGAATACTCCATCTCAAGAAGAAGGCCCCGCAGGTAAAGAATATTGACTCCTTGCTCCTGCTGGAAGAAAAGGCCTGATATTAGGACTTAGGGACTCTTGAATCCTGCTGGTCCTCAGGGACAGGAACTACTCTCCAAGGGGCACAGGGGTGGTCTCCTGTTTATCTAGTTCAGGGGCACAAAAATCAGATGAACTCCTGACTCCAAGAGGGATCAGCTGATGAGAAAGGACTAGACCCCGCAGACAAGCTGGAGAGACCTGGTGCCTAGAAGGATGCTCTGATTAGCTAAAGGCTGCAGGGCTGACCAGAAGAAGCTTTCTCAGTAGATAGAAACTTGGGGGTATATTCTCAAGAACGTGTGATAACTACCGCAAGTGTAGCTTAACGCAACCCTACACATCGTAGTCCATCGCGGGAAAACAACTCCGTGTTAACGTGGTATTCACAACACGGTGGTACCATGCGATAGTCACAGGACAACGCGTCAAATGAACGCGTTAGAAACAACGCGATGCCGCAAAAACGCGAAATCCCAACGCAAAAATAGTAGCGATGACGCAAATCACGATACAAAAATCTACGAAAACCAGCCACAGGCCTGCAATTCCCACGCGTCATATGGGAAAATGCACCATAAAAGTAGAAAAAAACATACCAACAAAAGCCAAACAACAGCGAAGCACAATGGAGGCAGCCCGGGCAAGTACAGAGGACAACCAGAACCCCACAAGCCCCACGGAGGACCATCCTGGGACCTCGGGGTCAGGGAAGGGCAAGGACAAGAAGAAGAAGAAGAGGAAGACGAAGTTCAGTCCGCAGGAAAACAGGATCCTGATAACGGAGGTGATAGAACACCATCAATCACTGTTCGTCACCTCCACCATGTCACTGGCAACTAAAAATGGAATATGGCAGACCATCGTGGACAAGGTGAATGCAGTTGGAGTGCTGAAGAGGACAATGGACGAGGTCAAGAGGCGCTGGAATGATGTGAAGCACAAAACCAAGCTGAAACTCGCAAACAACCGGAAGGCAGCAATGCAGACTGGAGGTGGGAGTCCTGCGCCACAGGAGGAGCTGGACGAGATGGAGGAAATGGTGTCCACAGTCATCAGTGGGGAGACGGTGGCAGGAGTCGGGGGACCGGACACTGCTCAACATGACCGGATACAACAGCAACAGGGTGAGTAACCACCAGGGACTGGGGGGACGGGGGGAGATGGGCACAATGGCACACATGCACAATTAAGCAGAGCACATCTGCGGACAAAACATACCCCACTCCCACCAAGAGACCAATGCACACAGGTATGCAACATCTCAGCACTGCAGAAGCACAGAACCCAGAGGCACACCGCATGGAAGGGAGGATGGCAGCTAAATCAGAGCTGCAGGGGCGACTCCCCCAAAATGCGGCACACACACATAACATGCAGAGCACATCAACATTGACAACTAGGTGGTACAAACCGCAACACGTCCACAACAGAACAGAGGACACAACAGGTGCCGCATGTGCGTAGAAACTGGCCAATCACATATGGCACTGCAGGGAAATGTGAGTTGACAATGTACAAGTACAAACCCACATCCGTGATGTAGTCGGAATGTCCACTGTCCCGCATCAAATAGGCAGCTCCCCCAAACAGTCACAATGTACACTGTCATGCAGTCTGAATGCAGACATGTACAATGCGTCAACATACATGTGTACACGATGTCAAACTGCATCTCCCCTTCACATTGCAGGGGAAATCCAGCACCTCCTGCAGAGCAGTCCGAACCTCTCTTCTCTGATGACGAAGAGGACCACCACACCTTTGACTCAGACGCCTCGAACAGCTCGTGGAGAGCCTCCACAGCCCACTTCCAGGATCAGGGCAACCCAGCTGCCACGAGGAGCCCCCTGCACAGTACACACAGCAGGCAGCACCCACCACCACGGCTGCCTCCCAGGACCCCCACGACGAACACATGGCCTTCCAACGCCGTGTGTTGGGGTGCCAGGAGAAGCTGGCTGAACAGGTGCAAGTGGGGTTCGACCACATGGCAGCCAAACTAGACGCCATACGTGGGTGTCTAAGTCCCAACAGGGACCACTCACAGTCCCTAACGGACGCCCACAGTCCGCTCCATGCCCTCCAACGGACCATGGCTGACATCGCCAGAGTCCTGACTCTGCGACAAGAATGACTGTCTAGCCAGAGTTCCTCCAGCGATCTCGCCCGGGAGTTGGGACACATGCGGAGGATCATGGAGAACATGGAGCGGACGCAGGCGGAAAGAGCGGCTGCCATGGCTGCACACCAGCGAGAGGTAGCTGGGTCCCTCAATTCCCTAAAGACCTTCCTCATGGCATTGCTGCCACAAGGCCTGGCGCTGATGCATGCTGCTGCTACCACCCCATCCACATCTCCGGCCCCTGATGTGTCTGTGCCACACAGTGCTGGGGACAGTACACCACCACCCACATGTGAGGCACATGCAACAGCAGAGGACGAAGATGCGGATGAACCCACCCTCGTGGTCAGGAGGATGCAGTAGCATTCATCTCCGCCATGTGGCCTGTTTCTGCTTGGTTTTGCCCTCTGCATCATCACCTTCCACTGTCCCCTGATGCACTCTGCGACACTCACCTCGCACCTCGACATGGACTGCCATATTCTGTTTGGTCACCAATGACACAGCTATCAGACTGCGGGCTGAAGTCCTCCTCTCCTGATGTACCTGGCATTCCCTGAAGGACTCTGGCTGGCCCTCCACGGGCCGACAATGTGAAGTGGGGTTGGCATGGCCCTGTACTGCTCCAGCTGCAACACTCCCTTGAATGTGTAATAAACATTCATATCCACACAGATGTGTCATGTCTATGATCTTTCAAGTGTGGAAGTATGAATGAATGTAGGGTCAGTGATTCCCCCATACGTCCATGTTGCCCATGTTGTGGGACTATTGTCACAGGGTGACAGATTGCCGATTCCGGTCCGGGTGGCGCCGACACTACAACGGAGACACATCCATTAGTCACTTCCTTGTCCAGCCCAGGACGGAACCACGCCCAGAGCCCCGGGGTCATTGTTCGCACCCTTACGCTGGACTGGCATACGCCAGGACAGCCCACTCCGATTACGCACACAGGGGGGGACGACAGCGCTACATGTCCTAGGTACTCACTGTGGGGATCTGCAGTCCATAGGTCTAGTTGTCAGCATGCCACAGCCACTCCCTCATGGCTGGTGTACACCCACACCACACCCATCCAGCACTGGCGTCACAGGACATGTGACCCTGGCAATAAAAATGGCCTGGCGCACGTGCTGGACGCCATTTCCACTCTCTCTGACTGGGTGTCTCCGTGTAGTTCTCATGTGTGCATGAGGGTCTAGGGCCCTGCTGCCTCACATTGCCCAGTGCCAGGGGTGACATGATGGCGTCCGCACAACGAGACTCAATCATTAAGGGTCCATGGCTAGCGGGGCATAGACTTGGTGGCACCGGATACACTGCGGCAGGCACAGGCACCCCGCCACAGGACGGTGTCTTCCGGTGCAGTGAGATAGGGGCACCTAAAGTGCTGAGCAGGTGTGCAGCCTGCGATGATGCGCCGTCCTGGCAGTCCAGACTGGCAAGGATTAGTGTGAGCCCTGCTGGGCCGCAGTGTAGGCCTGGGCTTCGCGCTTCACAGAGTTAGTGGCACCTCAAGCGCTGAGCGGGTGTGCAGCCTGCGATGATGCAGTGTGTACTGATGTGGTCTCTGCCATTGCGTAATCAAGACCCAGAGTCAGGTGTGTGACCTGGTGGCCCGCGGTGCGGGGCTGCATGATGTGGAGGGTGCCATGGTCACGGGCACCGGGCTTGGAGATCCCTCCGGAACGTGGTGGGCCCTCTTGGAGTCACGCCGATGACGGAAGGTGAGCAGTGAGGCCTGGTTGCGCAGGGGCGGGCAATCACCGCTGGGCGGCGGGAGGGGCTGGGGTGCAGCAGCCTGTGTGCGCATGGGCGGGCAAGCGATGATGGTGTGTGCAGCTGTATGGGCTCTGCCATTCATGTCTCTGGAAACTGTTTCAGATGAGGGACCTGGGGGACTGCTGTGAATACCGGCACGTGGTTGGAGACACACTGGTGGCAGCAGGTGAGCAGTGAGGCCTAGGTCCGCAGTGTCGGCACTCTCTCCCTCTCTCTTTCTCTCTCCCTCTCCTTCTCTCTCCCTCTCTCCCTCTCTCTTTCTCTCTCCTTCTCTCCCTCTCTCTTTTTCTCTCCCTCTCTCTTTCTCTCTCCCTCTCTCCCTCTCGCTTTCTCTCTCCCTCTCTCCCTCCCTCTTCCTCTCTTTCGCTCTCTCTCTCTGTACTTTGATGGGCGCATGGCACACCTTCTGATCCAGATTTCTGTTTTGCAGGCTGTGACTTACAGATTGTCCTGAGACGACCCGCCATGCCTCTTCAGATTATTTTTTTGGGGTTTGTTCTGTAATAAACGTATTGTTTGGATATTTTGATATGGGTGTATGATTTCCCTTTTTCTGGTGTTGTGATTCTGCGACTTCAAGCGATTTGCTTGGTTCATGTTTCTTGGAGTTGATGTGCACTATCTTTGTCCATAGGGGGGGGGGGGTGCCCGGGGTAGGGCCCCGGGGGGGGGTGGGGTGGTGTGGTCCTGGGGGTGGTGGCGGTGGGTGTTGTTGGCTTCATGTGTGGCTTTGGGCTGTGCTCCCTTGTCTGGTGCCGGTTGTCGTCTGACTTTACACCAGGTAGGAGCAGGTGTTAGTTTCCTGCTGCTAACGCGTTAGCGCATGATTTGTGATCTTATCGCCGATCTGGCTGGTCGTTGAGAATGTTGTGGAGTGGTGTTGTCGCGGCTTTTTGCACGGGAACGCCTACTCTGCATATCATTAGCGTTAGTTGCCGGGCTCCTCTGTGGCGATGTTTTTTGTGACTGCTATCGCAGGTAAACTGGTGTTATGGGCTGTTAGCACCAGCTTGGGAATGGGCTGATAACTTTATCGCAGATTTGGCTGCGATAAAGTGCCGTTGGCTTGGCGATAGCTCCTTGAGAATATGCCCCAAAGTCTGTAGATAAAACCTTTGACCGGGAAAACCTGCTTCGTGTATATGACCTCCAATCTATTGTAGTCATCCTGAAATTGTGCCTAGTTCCATAGTGCTTGACTACTTTTTAGGCATGTTTTGCTTAAAAATTTAAAACCCCATATTTCTGGTTCCCCTGAACCTATTTTGATAATCTTGGTGTTTCTTTGCTCATTAAATGTTTCTCTATGTATCGACATTGGTTAGGGAATTTTACTGTGTTGTGTCCTTTACTTTAAAATTGTTGGTACTGCTTGAACTTAGCGTGCATTGCTCTGGGGATTGCCTGCTGTGTGTGCCATAGCTACATAGGGTTGACCAGAGATTCTCTCAGAATTGTGTTTTAACCTAACCAAAGTGGATTTACTTGAATAGCTAGGCGTGCCCCACTCCCAAATTATTAACCCTAGAAAAGGAGTAGTGACAGTGTGTTTCGTGGTCTATAATGTAAGAGCAGCATTGGGGTTTTATGCACTAGCGAGTTCTTCCAGTGTGTTAAAAGGCACTATGGTTGCTTATGCTGTGTCTGTGACCTCTGGGACATCACCTTTCAATTAGTTATGCTCACTATTTGCACTTTTAATGGTTTCTATATGTTTTTACGTTTGCCTTTTAAAGTTATTGCTTTGATTTTGATTTGTGCTGCTTATTTCAGAACGTGTTGCAAAGTTATGTGAACAATTGCCTGTTTTTTTAAAAGTTGTTTAGCGCATGTAGTGCTGCTATGATCAATAGGGTATGGGTAATTGGGTATTTTCGGGCAGGATTTTGAGTTGGATGATGATGGAAATGGAATAATCAGAGGAGGATTCCTCATTTTTTCATCAGATTGAAGGTGCTTTGTTTACATTTTCATAATTTTTCATTTATATTTAAGCGAATAGGATAGTTGGGATATTGGGTGTTTGTCAATAGATAAAGATCAATGGTTTTCTTTTCTTGAAGGGATATTGTTGTGGGAGAAAGTTTATTGGTTGTAAAACCGAGTCCAACAATCCATGAAAGGGGTCTGCCATGTTATATTTGCAAATTAGCAGTACATTTAAATTTTCCAGGCCAAACATAACATTTGATTCCTATTTGCAGAACTTTCCCACGAAAAGCTAGCAATTACGAAGATTACGAGATTTATTGTTATGCTATTTTTCTTGTAAAACTAATAAAGTCAGTGCAACCAATGGATCCATGAACCGAGCCAAGGTACCACCCCCTGCTAGCTGAGTTTGAAACCAACATATGGACAATTTTCCATCAGTGGCCTTGTATTTACTTGGCACCCTGCCCCTGCCATCTCCTTTGGGTTACTGAAACCATATGTTCTGGGGTTTGTTTGGTTGTTTTCAATTGAGTTGTTTTGGTCTTTGATCACGAATAGCATAGAAATGTGTTTACCAGACCTTAAAATAGTTACTCGACATCCCGTGATTGTCTAGAATAGCCAAGGCGAAGAATTACACAATCCCTTGGCACATAGCTTTCAAAAGTAGAAATGTGTGTTGAAGAGTATGCTTTGTGAAGTACTGTTTTACTTGCTTGGTATGCTTTGACTGGTGTGTTGGTGGCATCGTGTGGTACAGAGTGGAATAGGTTGCTATAGTACGGTATGCTAATTTGTGGTATAATACGGATTGTTGAAACACAAATGTATAATTTAGTATGATAAGGCCTGTTTGTGTTTTCTATTATACACTGTTTGATATAAAATGTCATCCGCATGTTTGTGTAGCTGCACAATGATTTCGTATTTTATTGTATAATAGTGTTGGTGTGACTGGTACCCTGGACTAGAATGAGATTGGATGGGTCATAGAGGACAATATGTATGTTATTCTTATGTTTTATTTGACAAAATTCGTATGTTATGTATATATTTGTGATTTATCGTATGTTTTCACATGGCATGCATTACACATAATTATATGCTGTGTTATGTTATATTTTGGTATGAACTATTTTGGTTAGATGTGTTAATGTGAACATCTATAAGCATCTATAAAGCACTCACTGCACACTTAATGACCTCGAGTCTGTGTACAATATGTGTTGGTTTAGTTGATTTTTTAATAATGGATGCGTTATTTGGGAATATTTTAGGAATGGTATTTTAAACTTTGATTTGTTTTTGGTCTGGGACTCCAGTTATTGCTTAATATGTTTCAACCGGTACTGTTTAGGTATTCGTTTGGCTGCTATATTTACATTATTGCATGTGTTTTTGTTATGTTGTGATGTCCTTTAGCAGAGAATGTTTAGTCAAATGCATTTCGACATTGAACATAATAGAGTGGCATGGTTTAGTATTATATATTTTATTTTGTTTTGTTTAGCATTTTATGTTTTGGGATGGTATGCTTTGCCATGTTTTGGATTAGTAGGTTTTTGTATGATGTTTTCTGATTTGTTGCACTGTGGTATGTCTTCGGCATGATTTTTCCACATTTTTTCGAAAAAGAGGGTATTTGAAAAGTTTAATTGTACTAACCAAATATTCTACACTAAGATGATATAATACATCGGCTGCTGAAGTCCTTCCGACTCCTTGAGGGCATTAACACACTGATAAAAAGGTTAATTTTTGAGTTTTTAATCAAAGCCACACCTTATCTTGCGATGGTGCTGGGTTCACATTTTCAGATTTGTTTTAATCGTCTCATTGCTTAGAACAGGCTTCATTTATCATTATCTCTCGGTGATCAGATGAGTAATTAAATCACAACACCATATTAGATCAATAAAAGGTCATTACAAATGTACAACTTGACACTCAGGGCCCGGTCAACTAAGCTCATACTTTAAGCTGAATTTCTGACTTTAAGGGAAGGCACATACATCACAACGAGGAAGCATGAACATTTTTCACCTGTATTTAGACAGAAAATCTCTCAGTTTATAGTTAGGTTTAAAGTACATATGGAATTTAATACTATTTTTTCATTTTCTTTTGCCAGGTGGCGAACCCCCTTATCCTACGTATACAAAAATATAGGGGTGTTGTGTGATTTCACACACAATTTACAGGGTTTCTCTGGATTTTTTTAGCACTAAGGTTGAATCTCCAAATTTGGTTGAAAACTACTGAGAAGGTTTGTGAATATACATAAAGGCCATGTGGATATTCACCATCTTGACCGCCCACTGCTCCTCCCTTTTGAAACACCCATTTCTCCACCCCTAATACTGATCACACTACAACAGATATTCTGGTACAGAAGTGGATTTTTCATAACTGTAAATTTGAGTTAGGATATGCCATTTACAGGCACTGACTGCATTTTATGCACTCTTGGGTTGATTCTTGGTGTGCAAGAAATGTTGTAAATCAGACCATAGGTGTCTTGGAGCTGCAAAACAAGGTGTGAATGATTCCTAAACACCACACACACTTAAAATGGAATCACTTACTTGTCTACTAATATTCTCCATTGCTCTTAGTTCTGTGATTCTTCTTGCAGTCCTACACCAATGAGTTATGCTCCTAAGTTGGCGATGGCTCCCCAGATCACCCTTACAGACTTGACACAGGTGCCATTAGCATCAAATATTTTCACCGAAATCCACTGGTTTCAGGGAGATTTACATAACTGAACAACCACCAAGAACTCATTTTGCTCAGAGTAGTAGAGAATTGGTTCAAAAGGCCAGAAAGCAATTGATAAGGAAGAGGAATACTTACCAGTAAGCAATCAGCTCATTATCTCGACCGTCTTGCCGCAGTCTTGTACTATTTGGAAAAAGCTTTTACAACAAGGTTTTTAACCACTTTGTGCCTTTACCACAAATGTTTTCCCCCATGTATGTGCCTTTACAACGCATGCCTTTACCACGCATTTAAGGTAAGTTGGGGGGTCTCTCCTCAGAAATACATTGTTTTTTAATATAAAACCAATGTGTGGTAATGGCAAGCTTTGTAAAAGCATATGCGTTCTAAAAAATGCAGGGAAAAAAATGTGTTGTAAAGGCATGCAAAGTATTTACGTGCGTTGTTCCGTCATACAACTGCACTATTGAGGACATACCCGAAAAATATCCAATGGCTTCCACTAAAACACTATCAAACACTCGAGACACCCAAGCACTGTGCACCCATTTACACATTAATGAGGTGCAGGATGAGTTTCAGGGAAGACCTGGCTTGGCAGTTCGGGCTGGACTGTTCCCATGAGGCACAGGGTCAAGACTGATTTGCATATAGCTGGGTCTGAACTGAGGTGGCGAAGTGAGCTCAAGAACGATGATGGATTCAACCCCTCATTGACTGTTCTTAACTGGAGCTCGCCACCCTATATTCCCACCTTAATGGACTCAAGTAATCACCCTCACCACTGCACTGTCAACTTTAGGGGCCCAGCTGGGTGCCCAAGTCCTATTCTTTGGTACGAGCCGTTTTATCACTGCCACCTACCGCTTAGACCCATTGCCAAGAGTTGGAGGGGTCAGGTGATTGGCACTGTGGAGTTCGGGTTTTCCAGGGGAGTACTGGTGTGGATATTCCCATGTACAGCATTTCTGATTAATTTCAAGTGGGTAAATTCAGAAGAAAGGTATGTTGTGATCGAAGGTTAGTTAAAGGGCTAACCAGACTGCCTTCCTGGACTCACTCACTCCATCCCTGATTAATTACTCGTTTGCTCCTTTTCTCTGAGGTGGTGGTTTTAACTGGATCCAGACATTGATAGGCACACCCCTCGCATTCCAGGAACTAAGAGATGATGCTGGGTTGGGGCCTTTTTGATGCCTAGTGGAACACACACACAATCATAGATTTTATCCACACATGGCTGGACTCCTTCCTATATAATTATATAATCACTCATTGGGCAATAGGGCGTTGGACACCAAATACCTGGCCTGTGCATGGCCAGACCATAATCCCCTCAAGCTAATGTTGGGATGGGACAAACCTAAACTGTGGATTCCAACTTGGAGACAAAATGACGGTGCTCTTGTGGACCCTCATTTATAAACACGCTGGGCAAGGCCATAACTGACTATTTCATGGAAAATGACGGATTTGCAGGGGACAAGATGGCGCAATGGGACTTTGTCAAGTTGGTAATCTGATGGATTTGCATAAAAATGACTTACAGGGTCAAATTGGGACTTTCCAAACACATACTAGGCTCAGGAGGGACGGTACACATTGAGGAATTCAATCTCACTCAGGGTCAATCAGATTCCCAGGGCCTTAGAGACCTTAGAAAAAAAATAGAGACCTAGTTGACAGACTGAGAAAGGTTGACTACAATGCATATGTGGCACAACAGCATGCCGAGGGGGATTTCCCTAATGAATTTTATTTAACATACAGAACTGCTCTTGCTCCTATGCTTCTCAAACCATACAAAGCCTCCAAGCAGTTGGGTTGTTTGCCAGGTTCAATAAGTGAGGCCCTTCTACTGGTCTTTCATGAACCGGGTAGGCACTTTGGACATACAATCGTATAGTCCCTTGGCTATGCTGAACCTGGATTGCAAGATCTTAGGGAAGATACTTGCGAACAGATTCCCCACAGTGGTAGCCTCCATTATACACCCCCATTGGAATGGATTTATTCTGGGGAAAATCAAATTCCTTAATTTGTGCTGTTTATTTAACCTGATAGGCAACACCTGAGCAAACAACACCAGTCATACAGCACTTTCTCTTGTCATAGAAAAGGCCTTTGACACCCACAAGTGGCCTTATTTAATGTTGGCCCTAAAAAAACTAGTGATCGGTCCCAATTTCCGGCAATGGCTTAGGTACTGTACGAGTATCCGGTAGAATGGGTGTGCACAAGGCAGGTGATATCTGATCAATTCCCTATTAACAGGGGAACTAGGCAGGGGTGCCTTCTTTGCCACCACCATGGAACAGCTGGCATGCCTTTTGCACAGTGGAGAGGTATCCTATCCATTACGCCTTGGGATAGCTGGTAGATTATTTTGCTTTATGCGGATAATGCCCTCATCTATCTCCAGAAGGTCCAGGAGGCTCTCCTGGAAGCTAGTGACATTTTAAATGACTTTCGAGATAAGTCTTGGTTGAGAATCAACTGAAGAAAACCTTGTCTGCTTCCCGTTCAACTGGTCGGAAGAGGGGTGAGCAGTGCTTATTTTAGGAGGTATTGAATTGAAATTTCATTCCATTAAGTACCTGGGGGTAAATATACACCACTGCAATCTTGACCTCATAGAAGGAAACTTGAAAAAATTGGTCTTGGTAATAAGACAATCAGTGACATTCTGGGTACCCAAGACACAACTTTGCTCAACCGCCCTTTTTAGGAGGAGGCTGGTGCAGGGACAGAGGAAAAAGAAGGGGAGGGCACAAACGACTACAGTGGCAAGAACCACCTGAACAACAGATGCAACTCAGAAGCAAGACGAACCAACAAAACTAGTGGTCAGTCTCTCATCCAGAATTCTCACACCCCTGGAACAAAAGGTGCTGGAAAAGGGGTTAGGCTTCGTACTGACCCGACACGAGGACAATTTCCGCCTGACCAAAGAACTACACAATTTCTTCAGAAAACTCAGACTCATCGCCTACTTCCAGGCTAAGACATTGCCTGATACAGAAGACTCAGGCCTACGCCCACCTTCTAGATTTACCCCCCACGAGGAGTAAACGCCGTGTGAAATTCTCACCTTCAAACAAGCCGTCATAAAGGATGTGTACAAACTGGATAACGACAGGCCTTTTTACAATATGACATTCCAGGAGAAAACAGCAATCAGGAATCTGTCCAATAATGATTCCATCACTATCCAACCGGCTGACAAAGGAGGAGCCATTGTGATCCGCCAAACCACCGACTATAACCATGAATGTCTTTGCCAACTGTCCGATGGCAGGTACTATCGCCAAATAACCACAGACCCAACAGCAACTCTACTGACACAAACAAACCCTTGTTAATTCAGCTGAATCACAAGGTTGGATTACCCACAATGAACCAGAATTTCTGGTGAACAACCCCCCCCAGGAATGCCAAATTTCTATACCATACCAAAAATACATAAGGGTATTTCTCCCCCTCCTGGGGGGCCCATTGTGTCTGGTATTGGATCTCTCTGGAACCTCTGAGCACATTTTGCGACTATTTTCTACAACCACTAGTGAAAAAAGTTCCATCCTACTTGAAGGACACTAGAGATGTCCTGAATTTGATCGCAAAGAGGGACTACCTTGATGACTTCACCTTCTTGATGACTCTGGACGTGGAGGCGCTATACACAAACATTCCACAGGAGGCTACACTTGCAGTCATTGAAGCATGCCTTTTGGCTGAAACATGGACATCCACGACTCCAGTAAATTTTACAATTGAATGTGCAACTATAGCCCTGAGAGAAATCTTTTTTCAATTCCAGGATCCACCTTTCCACCAGATCCAGCGGACTTTGATGGGCAGCACCTTTGCCCCCAGCCAAATATATGGCAGAATTCGAATGACTTCATATTTCCAACAACAACCCTTACCAGGCCAATATCAAACTATGGCGATGCTATAAAGATATTTTAAGTATGGGTATAACCTGCACACCTTCTTTATTTCTAAGTGAAAAATAATGAACACTAATTGATCTAATTTTTGAAGTGTGTGCTACCTTATCTCCTGACCTGCTCCTGTCAGGCTGAAATATCTACAAGTGAATGTGTACAGATTCTGTCACATGCAACAAGGTGCACTACTCAAGCCCTTACGGTGCAATACTGTTTGAAAAAGTTTTTTGAGCACAAATTCAAATATTAAACCTTTATGACAATTACTAATTAGCCCGTACATACATTATGCAACCATGTATTACATATTACTAATCAACAAAATGAAAAGTGACAAAATCAACAACAATCAGTTTTCCAATCAACCTTTCGTTGATATAACATTTATTGTTCATTTCCCACTTCGTGCGTCACATTTAACAAATCAATTATTGTGCCGTGTTCCCAATGCATTTCGGGAATCCCTTCGTTAGGGGAACTCTACAATGACAAATGATACAAAGTTTACAATTACCATGTGACTCCATTCAATAATTGTATCTCAGAGCTTCTAAGGTAATTACCCTTCACCAAACACATGGTGAATCAGTCCATGCCATGAATTCATGCTGTTGCTCATAAGCCAATGCTTGCCTCTTAAGTGTCAAAAAAACCAAAAAATGTGCCGTCCCTTAATCTCATGCACCGTGCTCCGAGGTAACATTAAATCATGTGCCTCTTTGCTAAACTGTTTATCAAATTAGAATGCAAGTGAACTATGCACCCTTAAATTGTGTGTTACCATAACCAACTCAAGAAACATCAGAGCAACTGACACCTACCCGGTCCTTAGTCAACCTCGACAACCAATAAGGGAGGTGTTGCTTTGAATAGAAACAAGTATGAAAATTAAAATACTATCCTATTTGATGGCCAGTGCAGTCAAGAAACATACAAGTTTCACACTTTCAAACACTTACTGCAAATGCTTTTGAGAAACGTGAAGCCGCCAGTAGTATCAAGGTGGTTGAATGCTTCAAAGTTTAAATGAAGAAACAAGTTACATAAGTAACTGGCCTGTAGTCTAACGCTCCCAGAGCCTTACCCCATCAACATCCTGCCACTTACTTGCCAACCGCTATCACATGCACTTCGTCTGCCCTTTACTTGAAACCACCGATCGCGTCAAGGTATTTGTGTACTTTTCAGTCTGCATGAGGAAACAAATCCTTGTCAACAATGGTCCCGCAGCCTAATGTGCTCAGAACTATCTCCCGTATGCTACCAGCCACTTACTTTTAAATTCCATCCGCTGACGAATCCTCACTTGCCCTTACACCAGCGTTCAACACGCTACCCAATGAGTCATGGTTTATAGATTGTCGTATGCGAGTTACGCGCACGTCGCGTCCTGCCATAACCAGGGAAATTAGACTTCCCGGCATATTCAACTTTGAAAGAGGTGAATAGTGGACTATGTGATCAAACCTATTATATACTGTTGATAAGAAACACTCTAAATTCAATAAAAATAATCTAAATGTGCCATGAGACGATGCGAGTTTGCTCACCATAAACTTCTGCGCTGCACGTATGAGGTCTCCAACCTATTGACTCAACACTAAGATCGAAAGTGACTACCGTAGTGTGCATAAGAGTTACGCACACCCCTCCATGGTGTAAATACCTCATATCACGGATTATTCAACAAAATGTGAGACATTGTGGATCTAGAATGATTTAGTGTTACCTCGGAGCACGGTGGATGAGATTAAGGGGCGGCACATTTTTTGGTTTTTTTGACACTTAAGAGGCAAGCATTGGCTTATAAGTTATGAGCAACAGCATGAATTCATGGCATGGACTGATTCACCATGTGTTTGGTGAAGGGTAATTACCTTAGAAGCTCTGAGATACAATTATTGAATGGAGTCACATGGTAATTATAAACTTTGTATCATTTGTCTTTGTAGAGTTCCCCTGACGAAGTGATTCCCGAAATGCATTGGGAACACGGCACAATAATTGATTTGTTAAATGTGACGCACGAAGTGCGAAATGAAAAATAAATGTTATATCAACGAAAGGTTGATTGGAAAACTGATTGTTGTTGATTTTGTCACTTTTCATTTGGTTGATTAGTAATATGTAATACATGGTTGCATAATGTATGTACGGGCTAATTAATAATTGTCATAAAGGTTTAATATTTGAATTTGTGCACAAAAAACCTTTTTAAACAGTATTGCACCATAAGAACTTGAGTAGTGCACCTTGTTGCATGTGACAGGATCTATACACATTCACTTGTAGATGCTATAAAGATGACATCATCATCTTTTGGAGTGGCAATCTCAATATCTGTGAGGATTTCTATGACTGGATTAACTCTCCCGAACCCTTCCTAAAGTCCACGAAAACAGTCTCTGACAAAGAAGTTACTTTCTTAGATTTCCTGATCAAAGCAAATGGTGGACATCTAACCACTATCACTTTTTAAAAACAAACTGACTGCAACAACCTTCTACTTACGACAGCCATCACCTGAAAGCCCTTTCGGATAACTTCCCCTTTGGACAATTTTTATGCTTACGCCGGAATTGCAGCTCTACCAGAGACTACGAGAAAGAAGCAACGACATTGAGCAAAAATTTTGAAGCTCACAATTACCCCCCTTTGGTGATCAAAGGGGTGCAGAAGAGGACAAAAAAATAACCACAGGGAAGCTCTGCTCGAACCTAAAACCATACAGGAGGAGGACGCAATCACATGCGTGACCACTTTTGCTCCCAACTCTAATCGGATCAAGAAAATAGTACGCAAACATTGGTGTATTCTTCAATCTGGTCCTTTGGACATTCCAATGCCACTTTTCGCATTCAAATGTACGAACAAGCTCCAAGATCTTCTGATACATATGAGACCACGTGAGAAATCCAAACAAGAACAAAGAACTTTATGGGACTTACCACTAATCATGGGACATTTTCTATGTGGCCACTGTGGGGTATGTCCAATGACGGAACCCTCAAAAGAAGTAATTTTGGAGAACACCCATACCTGGATTAAAAAAATCCATACTAACTGCAACACTAAGATGCATTTATTTGATTGTCCATGCAGACTTCGATATGTTGGCATGAACAACAGGCCGGTGAAAACACGCATTACTGAACACCGTAGCAATATTTGCTGCAAAAGAGGCTCAACAAAAATGAGTTTCCACTTTGTAGACAAACACCATACCCCAGATGATCTGAAATGGACTGTCCTATAGGCAAATAATCAGTGGAACAAGAAAACTCTTTTTCAAAAGGAACAGCGTTGGATTTTCCTTCTATCCACAAATGTGGAAGGACTAAACTATGACATCCCATGGAATGAACTTGATCATTAGATAATACTTTGGGCCAGATGTACGACCCTATTTTGCATGCGCAAATGGGTTTGCGACCTGTTTGCACATGCAAAATACAAATGGGCCATGTACTAACCCTATTTTGCGAGTCGCAATTTTTTTGCGACTAGCTAAATAGGATTAGCGACTCGCTATTAGGAAGGGGCGTTCCAAGGGCGTCCCATCCTAATAGCGAGTCAGAGCCCTGTGTAAGACTGTTTTGCAACCGCAATTGCGGTCGCAAAACAGTTGTAGTTTACCACCCTTCCCAGAAGGGTGGTAATGCACTCACAAACGGGAAGGGGTCCCCAGGGGTAGTGGTCCCAGGGATATCTACATTACCATCGTCTGACTCGATAAATATCCACTCTAAGATGGCCGCCATTATCTTGTCACCCACCATGGCTTAGGTTCATGACACAACATTTATATAAGACCTGCTATCCGTTTAGGCTACTACCACTAATACACCTCAACCTTAACTACTAATGTCAGTCCAACGACCATACCAAACTATTATATGAACTTTATTTTGGGAGATCAATGGACAGGTATATATACATCCCAACCGACAACCACCTCTCTAAGATGGCTGCCGCCATCACGAGGATGTGTGATTACACTCCTGGAACGTCAGCACGTCATGGCGCGTTCACGGGGGTCTGACGAGCCTCTGCCAGCTAAACTGCACACTGGGGTAGTGAACAGCGTATGAACACCTGCCCAACAGGCAATCAAAACATATTTATATTAAAACAAACATTTACATAAAACGGAACGCTTGAGCCACTCGGCCATCCTTAAATTCCCCTTCTAGCTCTAACCTCTATTACGCTGCTCCCTCCCGATTTGGAGTAATTGCTTACATATGACTACAATTGAGACTAGGCTGACATCACGTGATAACCGTACGCTACAAAAACCAAACCGATTCCCTCATTCTACACCTACAGGCTGGCAGAGAAGTTTTCTGTTTGGCGCAACTAAGTTATGGAATTCCCTCCCAATAAGATTGAAACAAGAAACACATCTGTTAGCTTTCAGGAAATCACTAAAGACATGGCTGTTTAATCTTTAACATATCTGCGAACCTCCTAGTTTAAATCCTGTTTTTGATGAGCAAGCGCCTTGACACCCTTGGGTGATTGTTTCGCGCTCTACAAATCTCCATTTCATTTCATTTCAGAGGAGGGTAGGTTTAGGGAAACTCTCTGGCGAGGATCACGTGAGTACACATCTATGTTGGTTGTTGTACCTAGCCAATCTGGGGTACTTTTTAATGACTTACTTTTTAAAGACTGACTTTATCTAATACTTCACACTAATGTCTACTGGTTCCCTACTTATTGGTACTGTTTGCTTTATACCAGTTTCTTCTGCAGCTGAGTCGCAGATCCCTGCCTCACCTAAGGGTTTTCTTTACCCTGAATTTTGGGTAAGGTTTTGAGAAATACACTGTTTATGCTCACAAGAGCATCATGATTTTACGACACAGTTCCCTCTAAATGATTAAGATGCCTCTAATGTATAATTGTAATGATAAAAAACTGTTTTTACCGACCTCTGTCCCCAGCACAAAGTATCATGTAAGAATTGATGTATATTGTAAGTGACTTGTGTCTTTTTATGTTTTCTTCCTTGAAAATACTTAATTTTCAACTGCGCAAAACCATACAGGGAGCACTACACTTCAATTATCATGATTCTAAAAGTGTCAATGTCTATTTAAGTCTGAAGGCAACTTGCTCATGACTACTAACATATAGTCTCACTTTTTCTTCCTAGGTGGAATCAACCCCACTGCATCGATACAGGTGCAGTATCCTCTACTTCAGTGGACACCCATGACCTAATGGTAGACCCAGATACTTTAACATATAGGGTAGGCAAACTTTTTTCGGTCCTGATGAAATGTCGATTGACCCTCCTGGCAACTAAGGCATGAAACATGTCGACCCAATCAGATCTTTGACATATTAGCTATTAGAATACATTGTGACCTCAGGATATCATCCTTGTTTTTACTGTCAAAGGACCATTACCCTATAAATGCTTCCCTGGTTCCCTTATACTCTTTTATTCTCACTCCTTTCACCATCCTATCTTTGCGACCCCTCACATGCACTCATCTAACGGCATCTACGAATCAAAAGATCTCCACTAAAGAGGCCCCACACCTGCCAAGCATTGCAGCAGCGGCTTGACGAGGAGCGCCCTATGATGAAGCACTTCAAACTGTTACCAATGGGTGCATAGAAGGGAAAATCAGGAAATTCTAGACTATCCGAGGTAGCCAGTATTTCCCTAAAAGCATGCATTGCACAGTTAGAAATTTGTAGGCTTCCCTTAACAGCACATACCAGTCGTCAGACAGCGCTGAATGGGAAGGTGGGACAAACATGGCAGACATTTGGGGAAACTGCTGCTCAGGCTGCACCATCCTGAAGCTGAGTAACTTAGTGTTCCATACATTTATTCATCAATATACACACCCATATGATTAAGATATTAATCTGTTTGCAAATGTATTAATAAAAGTGTTAGTAAGTGGGTGCATTTACATGTAGTAAAAGTCACATTTACAAAATTGAACTATAATCAATGTGCTTGCTTATGTTAACTGTATTCACTTGATTGTGACTTGTCTCTTAACATTGGCCTGATTGTGACTAGGCCCAAGCCACTCAAATTGTTCCTTTAAAAAATGCAAAATAAGCTTACACATTCTTCTTTCCTCTACAGGTGCCTTATCAATGCTCGTTCGTTAAAACTGCCTATTGTTTATGCTGAGAAACTGTTAGATTAGAGAGCTCTAATTGAAACGTGGACGAATAGTGCATGGAGATGGGGATGGAGACAGCCTCATATACCAGGCGGATCAGACCATTGCTACTTTCCAAGGCCATGCAGCTGAGTACCTCTTTGTATGATGCTGAGAACCTGGGAAGTTTACCTGTTCCCAGAGGGCAACGTATCCTGAATGGCCAATGCAGAGGGAGTTGATGGGAAGAGGATTCCAGAACCTACTATTTCGTATTAATTGTGTGTTCTTTCAAATAGTTTAGCAGATCCTGTCCTTTTTTAAACACCTTTGTTTAACACATTTTTCACCTCATACAACAGGGAATAAACCTTCCTCGTAAAATATAACAGCAGCGTTTCAATAAAACATATCGGGTAACAAAAATGTCAGAAAACTGCAAGAGAAACTCAAAATAAGATACTTCTAATCAGCTCCCTGTATTCTCCCCCCACCCCCGCCCCACTAAGAAATCTAAACGACGGATAGGAGAGAAAAAAAGTAGAAAAGCACACAACAAGACATAGACATCCCATCCAGAGTATGGCCACAATACAATGGGCAGTCTTCCCGAGTACATCCTATCAGCTGATCCAGAAAAAAAGTAAAGCTCAGTATCACCACACACCCTCACGAGGTCTATGAAACGGAGCCCAAATATGTAGTTGATCATTCATCCTATAAATGATGTGCTTGCACTTCCCCACCCTGGCTATCGCCATCAGCCACTCCACACTCGTAGGACACACCACTGATCGCCAGTGCCTCAAAATGCTAAGTTGAGCCATTGCTGATGCTGTCGCCACCCATCTCTGGCCAGCAAATCCTGACCTGACTTCGCTGAGAGAAGATATTTCCTGCACCCGGGTGATTTCCCCTACCCATGGTGTTGTGCTTTATGCTCGAACATCTGCACCTATTTCCCCGAAACTTAATTTGATTTATCCGAGTCTGACACCTTCCTCTTAGGATTTAATCTTGTCACTTTTGATGCCTTATTTAGCTTAGGGAAGTTCCTTTATGGAACCAAATTTATTTCCCATTTTTTACTCTGTACATCATTATATTTTGCATCTTTTTCTTCATAATATATAAATTTAGATTGCATGACCGAATTAATATATATTCTTATTTGATTAACTAATTTTCTGATTGATTGACTTGTAACTCTGACTAAATTTGCTACTAAAACGTTCATGGTTTGGACAGCATCTCTGTCGTTTCTGTGGAGCCAAATTGGTTTCACTATAATTGAAATGTGTTGCTGATGCTAGCTCCTTTCATATGCTTCCAGTCGATAACAAAAGGTCCATAAGACAAGTGGTGACTCTTGTATGATGACTACACTAAAGATTTTAGGTACAAAGAAGTCAACTGGGTCACTCCCAGAAGGTAGTGATGAGGGCAGCCACGCAGTCTGGGGCGGGGTTCCTTGGAGATTGTGGGGGAGTGAGGCCAACTACCAGGGTGGAGGAGGGAAAACAGTAAGGACATCACTTTCAGTGGATTGGGTGGTGGCCAGCCATTTTGTGAAGGCTGGAAGGAATGCATGCGCAGGCTGACAGGAAATATAAATGCAAGGGACGGGGTGAACAGCTGCCAACTGGCACCAGTCCCCCCTTGCTCTGAGTGAACCTTAAATCTTATTTTTATTTTTTTAGCTTTGGCAAGCCATGTTTTTTTTCAAAGCTAACCAAAGTGTTGCAAAACATTCTGCAGCGTTGTGATCCCACATGCTTTGCAACTTCAAAAACTCCCAGTTAAAAGCTGGCTCTCAAATTTAGGTCAGAAATCTTCGTCTGAGGTGAAAAAATGGCTAAAAGCTTATTAACCCTTTATCTTTCAGGGGACGTATTACGCATTGTCATTGTTTGCACTGGGCACACCTTTTAAAATGTGCGCCTGGTGCAAACAATGACAATGCGCCCTATTTCAATGAATGCGCTGCTCCCAGGGCAGCCTCAAACTCGCACTGCCCCCAGGGCAACGCATTCATGTGAAAACACGGAACGGCTGCTGGCAGCCGCTGCGGGTTTTTACAGTGCAGGCGGCAACCCGCCTGCACTTTTAAAAGGGATTAGAGATCCCCTAGCAGGCGGGTCCGTGACTGTGATCCAGCGGTGTACTAACAACAGATAGTCTACTACCATATACACACCTGGGCCCATATAACTACTTCCACCTAAAACAGCAAGTAGACCGCTGGAAAAACTTAGTTTATGATTTTCATACTTCAAGATCTAGCTATTTCTTTTCCCTAACTAAACCTTTCCATGATCAATTAGTTCTTTCCTCTGGTCAATGGACCATTAGTTGGAACTAGTTGATGGTGATAATTAACATAACTTAATTAAACATTTCTTGATTAAATGAAATAATCACAGACTCGGGAAGTTTTAAAATCTTTATCTAAATTAGTTGTTTGTGAACCATCTCAAACGTTTCAGTACAAACACCCTCATTCGCAAGAGTGTCAATTCAATCAAGTTTCAAATAGGCATTTAGCAATTCAGATCCACACAATAACTATGCTCAGAAAAAGAGGACAGAGAGAGAAGAGCATCTATCAATACGATGAATTTTATATTTACCAAGTATGGTGTGAAGACCAACCCCCTGGCCAAAGGGCTGGTAAGGGTCCCACGGGATAGATCAGGAGACAAAGACTTCAGGACAGGAATCAGGACAGGATACTTCACCTCTCTATATACCGACGACTGCGTCGCACCCCTCTCTGACACTCTCTTCCTCCTCGTGGTTCTTCCGCGATCTTCTTTCTAACCCAATTAAATTAAGTAGATGGTTCTGCATTCGATTTTCTTCATCAGCGTTTCACTACATCAGCACCACCCCAGCACCGACAGCATCCCGAGCTCTGCAATGCTTCCGCCAAAAGTCGCTCCCAGCTTCGCGTTCAAAAAGCTAAACTAACTAACTAAAACTACCTCAATTATACCTTTTCATTACCGAGTACCACCCATTAATGTTTCAATATTGTAAAACGCTAACTTCTGATTGGTCAGGCGAGGGGGGATGATCATCACACCACGCTTACATTTCACTTATTTCTTTAAACCATTTTATTCAAATCCCTCCCCTCAAACTTGATTAAATCATTTCCTTTCCCATACATCTCCAAATGTTATTAATACAAATGTTGCGATTTTATGAATAAAGCTCCTTCATATGAACTCTTCACCCTCATGTTTCCAGGGCACATCTTCGCTGGCCTTGGACGCGTGACAAGTCCTTAGTCATCTTTCGTATTTTCTCGCCAGTACGCATGCGTAGGGTCAAGACAGTCAGCTCGATTCAGACAAGTATAGTGGGCCCAAATGCGCACTAATAATAAAGTCAAAAGAAGAAATGTTATTTTCAAAAATAAATGGTTTCACTGTACACCACCAACCTCTACTCTAACCCACTTCATTTATTATTACCCTTTCTGCATTTGCGTTATTATAAAACTTATATTCTATTTCAGCTAAGCAGGTGCCATGCATGTGAGCTTTCAAGCAGCCATTTTATCGTTTATTGCGCAGGCGCAAGATTTTCCCTCCAAGCATTAGTACGTCATACTACGTAGATGTAGTAGACGCATGCGCAGTAAAGATCCCTTGTTAAAGTGTGTTTTTAGTCCTTCATTCATGTTATTGCCGTTAGTAAACACATAGGCAAGCTTCCTTGTCCCGCGTGTCTTGTTCTAAATGCAATTATTAATTACAAACACGTCGTTAGTAATGCGTTAGTGAGTTAAACAAAAGGATTGCTTCCGAGCAAGTCTCATTTACGAGTTCTTGCTCCATCAATCCCCTCTCTGATGGCATCTTAAGCCATCACAAAATTACCCATCCCATCCCAGATACCAACTTTAACATTTCTCATTTTTCTCCATTTCTCCTCTCAATTTTTCATCAATCAACTCGTTTCCTTCTAAATCTCTCATCTTCTTATATAATCTGTCTTTCATTTCTTCCAACTGTATTTCATCATATTTTCTCTTTTGTTTCTGTCCTTTTCCTTTTCTTTCAAAATGTACTTTCTCTTTCGTACCTCTTCTACAACACTTATATGTAATCATTATTATCATCACTACTGTTATTATCATAACTAATGGTATTATTATTTGACCTAGAAAACCCTTCCCAAAACCAATAAACCATTTCCCTATTGATGTTATACCTTTTGTTAGTCTTCCCCACACACTGTCAACCTCCAGTTGGTTCAAGTCTTTATGCATTCTTGTAATGTTTTCAATATATCCTTTAATTTCTCTGCTCTTGTCCGGAATATAAGTGCAGCAGTTTTGAACTTTTAACATGCCACAGACTCCACCTTCTTTTGCTAACAATATATCAAGAGCAAGACGGTTCTGTAAAACCATTGACCTGATTGCAACCATTTCTGTGTTAATCATTAAGAATCCTCCTGCAGTGTCTGTAGAAAGACGATCAACTATGGTTGATAACTTATCTATTGAACTCATCGTTATGAAAAATTCACCCATAAACTATGCGTTTTTACTACTAGCTACTGGATTCATATTCTTTCTAATAGGTAATTCAGAAAATACTACATCTATATCTGAATAAAAATATTGAAGTTTCTCTGTAGCATAAATAAACTTGACAAAATACTACATGACACACCATAAATTAAAGGTAAATGGTGATACGTCATTCCTTCTGATACTGATGAGGGTAACTTCATACACACGTAACAGTTACTAATCTCCATAGTACTAGCATATTGAAATAACAATTTAATAAACACATTAGAAGACGTATTATAGTCTGATTCATTATGATAGTTTGCTTCATCTTCTACCCCTATTTCTATTTCAGTTTCTCATATTCTATCTACCTTAACATTAGTATCTGTACTATTCTTGTCACTCGTTTTCAATAACAAAGGTACTCCTACTGTTAGGAATAGCCATCCTAATGCTGCTAATAAAATGCTGCTAATAAAACAAAATCTAAAACACTTTCCTTTTAATCCACACTTTGGTTTTCCGGTCACTTCAATTTCTGCCATTTTTGCTCCTGCGAAAATTTCTTTTCTCTTATCTTTTCTTTGTCAGTTTTTATTTTTATTTTCGTTTTTTAAGGAGGCCTCAATTTGCTTTCATCAATCTGGACAATATGAATTTCTTCTGTATCATCAGTCAGATCTAGGGATTCAAATTCCTCAAGTATAACGTACGTCCATTCAGGAGCCTTGCATCTCCTGTTTATATTTCTCAATCTTGGACTTCTTCGAGTTATTTTTGCCAAAGTTTGTTTAGATTGCGTTTGACTTGTGACTTCGTTTACTTGTTCTGGTCTCTTTTCAGATTTTCTCAAGTGATATTTTAGTTTCTTTACTCCAGTAGGCCAATTGTCTCCCTTTCTGACTCTTCTGATTTGTACTGCGTTTTCACCTTCTTTATCTCCTTGTAAAGTTCTTTTTATTTCATTTATTTTAGGGACAATCTGTTCTGTTTCTCTGTTTTCTGTGCTTCTACCTTCTTTTTCTTCCACCTGCTCAGGTTCTACCGTATTTTGTTCTTCTTCTTCCTGAGCTTGTTCTTCTAATTCTATCTGACCCTGTTCAGGTCTTACTTCAAATCTTTCTTCTTCTGCCTGAACCTGTTCTTCTAACTCTATCTGGTCCTGTTCAGGTCTTAATTCAAATTTTTCTTCTTCCGCCTCAACGTGTTCTTCTATTTTTCCCTCCTCAGGTTCGTATGTGTCTTTTTCAATTTCCACCTGAGTGTGTTCTTCTTCCCCTGTCTCTTCCTGACTACTTTCCTGTCTTTTCAGTTCTGTTCTACCTCTGGTTTCAATGACATCATCAATTATTTCAATCACTGGTATCCAGTCTTCCTGACTCGTACTTGGCTGTTCGTCATATGGTTGTCTTTCAGAATCTATTACTCTAGATTCTTCAATTTCACAGTTTACAACTCCTGACGCTTCAGCCTGTTCAGCCAGTGGTGGCTCTTGTTGATCTGATGGGCTCGGAACTCTTCTGGTATGGCTGGCATGAATCCAATTGGGCAGACCTGCACACTTCACTGCTGTGGTAGTGACTAGTATGACTTGCCGCGGTCCGTCCCACCTTGGTGCTAGGCACGACTTTCTTGCGTGTTTCTTCACTAGCACCCAATCTCCAGGATTCAAATCATGTGCTTGGTCTGGCTGTCTTTCAACTGTGTCTTCTCCAACCTGGTGAGAGATAGAACGCATCATTTCAGCCAATCCTTTGCAATAGTCCAATACCAGATCATCAGTTTTACTCATTAGTTTATTTCCAGGAATAAATACCTGTCTCATGGCTCTTCCCATGAGAATCTCATGCGGGTTCATTCCTGTTTTTCTGTCTGGAATACTTCTGAGACCCATCAATACAAGAGGTAGTGCATCTGGCCATTTCAGCTTTGTGGATGCACACACCTTTCCCAATCTTGCCTTGATTGTGCCATTCATTTGCTCAACAATTCCAGAAGCCTCTGGACGATAAGCACAGTGCAGTTTTTGTTCAATGTTAAATGCAGCACAGATTAATCGAATTATTTCATTATTAAAATGAGGGCCTCTATCTGATTCCAAAGTGACTGGAAAACCAAATTGCGGAACTAACTCCCTCAACAACAATTTTGCAACTGTAAGACTGTCATTTCTTCGAGTGGGATAGGCTTCCACCCATCTTGAGAAAAGGCATACTATGACAAGTATGTATTTCAGTCCATTGCATAGGGGCAATTCAATAAAATCTAACTGTAATCTAGTGAAGGGTCCTTCTGCCTTTCCAATCTTTCCCCAGTTTCCCACTGTCTTTCTACCTGGATTTTGCTGTTGACAGGTTAAGCATCTTTGGCAAAGGCTCTCTGCAATTACCCTGAATTTTGGATTATACCAACTCTGTCTGAATAGCCTGATCATTGAATCTCTCCCTATGTGTGTTGCTCCATGATATACTCTTGCCATTTTTGAAAGCAGACAATCTGGCATGACTGGTCTTCCATCTAAATACACCCATACCTCATCATGTGGTCTTTTTGTACAAGCTGCCTTTACCCAAATTTCCTTTTCCTTTTCCTCAACTTCTTCCTGCAATTGTCTAATCTCATCCCATGTTTCTGGTACTGAGAAAAACATAAGTTGGCACCTGGTTTCACTCGTTTCAATTTTTCGGTTTATGGCCACTGTATTTTTAGCACAGTATTTGGCCACTTGATCAGCATAATTATTGCCAGCAGTCACATAGTCATTTCCTGACCGATGTGCAGCGCATTTTACAACTGCTATCTCTTTTGGCAATTGTAATGCTTCCAACAGATCCTTTACATTTTTGCTGTTTCTGATAGGAGATCCTGAAGAAGTCAGAAATCCCCTCTGCATCCAGAGCTGGCCGAAGTCATGCACAACCCCGAACCCATATTGACTGTCCGTAAATATGGTTACTCTCCAATTTTTCCCCTTTTTACACGCCATTGTTAAGGCAATCAATTCAGCTACTTGTGCAGACTTGACCCCAGGTAAACAGGATGCTTCAATTACCCCAGATATTTTACAAACAGCATATGCAGCACTTAGTCCTCCTTCTTGTGTCCTAAGGCAGGAACCATCTACAAATAACTCATGGTCGGCCTCTTTCAAAGGTGACTCTTTTATGTCCGGCCGGGGCTTCGTGCATAACTCAGTCACGTCCAAACAATCATGATCACTCTCATCCCTCACTTCTTCATCGCAGGGGTCTGGCAATAGGGTAGCTGGGTTCATGATCATACACCTTATCACAGTCACGTTCTCAGCTCCCAGAATCACTCTTTCATACTTTGTCAAAGGACTAGGGGTGAGATGCTGTGTTCTTGTTCTTGTCAAAAGAATCTCAACCGAGTGTGGAACAAAAACATTTACCGGATGTCCCATCACTATCGACTCACTTTGCTCCAGACTCATACAAGTAGCAGCTACTGCCTTTAAGCAGCCAGGTAATGCTGAAGGCACTGGGTCCAATGTGGCTGAAAAATATGCCACTGGTCGTCGACTCAATCCATGTCTCTGTGTTAAGACTGAAAGTGCACAATTTTCTATCTCACAGCAAAACAAAGCAAAGTCTTTTGAATAATCAGGCATGCCCAAAGCAGGAGCCTCACACAAACAGTTTCTTAATTTAACAAATGCCTCTATGCAGTCATCATTCCAATCAATCGGATCTTTTGCTCTTTTCCGGATCATCTGTATTAATGGTTTCGCTAACATCGAAAAACCATTAATCCATTACCTACAGTATCCAACCACTCCTAGAAACATTCTCATTTCTCTTTGAGTCTGTGGCAATTGCATTTCTTTGATTATTTTTATTCTTTCCGGTGTCACTTTTCTAACTCCTCTTTCTATTTTATGCCCTAAATATCTAACTTCTTGTTGACAAAATTGTAATTTTTCTGGAGACACCTTGTGTCCTCCTTCGGCCAAATGGTTCAGTAATGCAATTGTGTCTGTGACACAATCTTTTCGTGTTTTTGATGCCACCAATAGGTCATCAATGTACTGGACCAAAACAGATTTTCCAGGCATAATCAATGATTCCAACCACTTTTTCAAAATCTGATTAAAAATTGAAGGACTCTCTGTGTACCCTTGAGGAACTCGACACCATGCGTAAATATGATCCTCAAACTTAAACGTAAAAAGATACTGGCTGTCAGGGTGCAAAGGAATAGAAAAGAACGCTTGGCACAAATCAATCACTGTAAACCAACCTGCATTCCAGGGTATCTGATAAAGGATCACTGCTGGATTTGGCACTATTGGGCAACATGGCACTACAATTTTATTTATTTTCCGTAAATCTTACACTATTCTGTACTTTCCGCTAGGCTTTTTCAGTCCCATTATTGGCGAATTGCAGGGACTACCCATCACTTCTTTTAAAATATCTTGTTTAACCATTCGTTCAATTTCTGGAATAATTCCTGCTTTTACTCCTGGACTCATTTTGTACTGTCGGGTATTTGGATATACTGCACCTTCTTTCACTGTCACTTTAACTGGGTCTATATTTGTCATTAGCCCAATGTCTTTTCCTGTAAAATCCCACACTTCTGGATTAACTGTGGTTCTCAACTCTTCTGGTAATTCATTCTCAGTTATTAATGAAAACATTTCATCTACTTCTGTTCCCTGTTTGGCCAACATCATCTTGTATACCACGTCTTCATCAGGGGTTTGGAAAGCGACACCATCCGGTGTACAATAGATCGTGCAATTCATCTTGCACAAAAGATCTCTTCCCAACAGATTTACTGGACTGGAATCGCATACTACAAACCGATGCATTTCTTTGAAGTTTCCAATGTGCACCTCCATTGGTTTTGTGATTGGGGTTCAAATCTGTTGGTTAGATACGCCTACAACTTGGATTGATTCTCCCGAGAGGGGTAGGTTTGGGATGTCTGCTGTTCTCACAGTAGACCTGGTAGCACCAGTATCCAATAGGAAAGTAATGTCTTTACCTTCTACTCTCCCATCAACAAATGGACCTGACTGATCTACCGGCAAGGATGCGCCAAGCATGCACTCCTCTTCCTCCCCCCTCAGTCACCGTCATTGTGCGGCATCTGAATGTTCTTCATCATTCTGTAAAAAATATTGTGCAATTGTTCTATTATTCTTACCACTTTCTCCTTGAAATCCGGTGTTCGCACTGAAACTTAGATGGTTCACAAAATTTGGCATAGGAGCTGGTGGCACCTGATATTGTGGAGTAACTACCTGCTGCTGCTGATTCATAAGTACTTCATTCTGCATCTGTGGGATTAAACTTTGATTTGGCCCACTATTACTCTTATTATTCTGAGTACTCTTACACTCGTTCTTCCAATGTCCAAGCTTTCCGCACGCATGACAAGGAAACTTCTTTTTCGCTTCTTCTGTCCATTCGTCCCTTATATTTATTACCATTCGCTCCTTGATTATTCTGACTCTGTTCTTTCACTTGATTATTATTTTGGTCACTTGTTTTCTCTTCTTGCTGGTCTGCCAATATAAACTTGTGCCCACATCATTTTCTCCTTTAGCTTCCTACGCCTGGCCTCAATGTCATCCCCGCAATATTTAGCATACTTTAAAATCTCATCCACTGTCTTGCTTTGCCAACACAACATGTGCTGCTGTATCATCTGACTGATTTCTGGTTTCAAACCATATACAAATCGATACACAAAATGTCCCATATCCTTGTCACCAATATTCTCAAAACCACTATACTGTTTAAATACCTGCAATAACCTCTCATAGTATGCATGTACAGATTCATTTCGTTCTTGTGTTGTTCTATCTATTTTTACCCAATCCTTTTCTTTAGGAGGAATTTTCGCTTTCAAATACGTAATCACTTGGTGATACTTTTTCATCACCTCCTCCAAGGGTGCTCTTGTCTTTGCATCCCTAGCATACTCCTCATTAGGCCAATCAATTGTGATCTTACATTCTGTCCATAAATCAGCAGGTACCACGATATCAAATAGACCATCCAAGTTTTTCAATAAAACCTTTGAAACTTTCACAAATCTCTCTACCTGCTTGCACCATTCAACTGGTTTTTCTCTCAACTTTGGAAAATCATTTGTGAATGACAAAATATCTTGTCTACTCCAAGGAACATGAACATATCCACCCCAGGAACCTTTCTCATCGGACACAATTTTTCTACTTTGCCTGATTCTCTTACTGGAAATGCAGCTGCTGCTTCTCTCGCTTGTACTTCCTCTTTCTTTCTTATCCATCTAATTCTCCATTTATCAATGTCTCCCCATTTTCGCAAAATGTTCATTAATTCCTGTATCTGTAGTCTCTTTCCAGAAGCATTTACACTTTCTAAATCTTTATCAGTAAAGTCCACTCGATAGGGTTTCTGTAACAACTTTGATTTCCCTATGTCTATTCCAATTTCTGAAGCAACTTCAGTCAAACTCTCATGAAATACTCTTGCTCTCCTGGTTATACTCTTACATAAAAATAATAACTCCTCATCATTGTAAGTGTTCAATCTTTCTGTGCTCACGCATCCTGTCATCATCTCTTCCAATTACACTTTCAATCTGCTGATATCTAAAATCCTTGGTGTTGGGTTCTGATTATCTCTTTCCTGAGCCCACCTTTCTATTTCTTCAGAGGTGACTACTGTTGCACTTCCAGTTCCAGCAGGAACCAAAGGTCTTCTTTCTCTCAAATTCATAGGCGTAACTCTCTTTGGAGTTTCCGTCAGAGGTTCCACATTAGGGAGATCCATTAATGAAATCATTGACTCACTTTCGCTAACCTGATCATCTGTAATTATTATTTCTTTTCTAGGACTACTTAATAAAACTGTCACAAGTTGTGGTTTCTGGCAAATCTTATTATCTCCATACAATGGGATTACCCGACCAATGGTCACTGGTACTGTCAAGGCTTCAGTATTCAAATTTAATTGACTTATCTTTTGAACTAGTTCTTCTCTAGTTTCATTCAAAGCTTCTCTTTCATTATCCTGCAATACTCTGTTATATGACGTTTCATGTAAAATCTGTGGGGTTAATGGCATTCCCATTACTGGTGCACTTGGGGTAACCTTACTAACTGCTTCTTGATACGGTGGTGGATTTTTAATTAAAATATCCTCTAACATCTCGTCATCTGATTCACCATATCCTGCCGAATTCATATGTTTCGTTTTCTCCTTACACTTTCCTCCAGACTGTTCCTCAGCCATTAACACTGGATATAATCCTTCTGATACCATAGCTCTCCTCCACTGTTTCATCTGCCCTTCGCGTGACTCATGCAAATGTCTCGGGAAAAATCCTCTATATCTTCCACCTCTGCATTTCTCTCGTTCATATGACTCAGTCTCCCATTCCTCCAAAGCCTCATATTGAGTTAACCTAGGTCTAGGTTCCAAATCATTCATTTTCAAACTCAAATTCTGAAGAATCCTCCCATTAAACGTACCATCCTTAGGAAATGCTAACACACCATCATCCTTCGTATAATCTATCCAGTTTTCCAACCACACGCAAGTATGATATCCTCTTTCCATCATCATAAAAGATGCTGGTGTCTTCGGTGGCGGAATAGGAATTCCCTCTCTAGTCAACACAGGCTTATCCTTTACAAAGAAATTCTTAATTTTCTTAAAAAATGACATCTTCTTTTCTCTCCATACATCCTTGAAGAACGGTGTAGGAAATTGTATTCCGCAAACCCTTGAAATCGTCTACCTGTACGTCTTGCACTTACAGTCAAATCAAAATCCCACATACAATCTTTCTTTCCACCAATCCTAGTGCACCTTCTAACCAGCTATCCAATCAAATCAGGCTCACGCTCATGCTCTGACCAATGCCAGCGTGGCCTTTTCCTGACGTCAGTTCTGCTCCTTACTACTGACCCCTCCTTTACAAAGCTGCTCCTGTCACACGCCCGCTGTTTCTACCAATCCCAGCGCGGCTCACTGTGACGTCAGTACCACTCTGGCAACTGACCCTCCCTTCACAAGGTAATGCGAAAACTTTATTTCTCAATATTTTCTTAAAAATTCTTTGTTATTAACGACATAAAAACATTTGCTACTCTGTCTGTTCCACTAAATCAAAGGATAGTTTATTTATTTCTACTATGAGTAAAACCTTCCGCTTACTCTTCACATAAGCTCCAGAGAACCTGCTACTCCTCCGATGTCACCCGTTTTGGGAAATTTGAGACCAAAGTTTCACCAGCGAACTCCTTTTGCTGTCAATCTAGCTTAGAAGAACCTGCTACTCCTTCAGGGTTACCCTTTCTAGGTGATATAACGCCTAAAGTTTCACTAGCGAACTCTTTGCTATCAATCACTCTCACTTTTACACAGAAAATAGTCCCTACTTTAACACTGCCAGCCCTACCTAGCTTCTCAGTGTTATTCCAACAGACGAGTAACCTCACTGCAGTGTCGTTTCTATCACCACCTGCTATTCATTCCCCGGGAATTTTCCAGACGACATAAAACAAGACGCTAACTCTTTTTGTTAAACATAAACCAAATAATTAATAATCTATACTTATCACCAAACTAGTCAATAATAACCATAGCTCTGCTACAAGAAAAATGATCCAGCGGTGTACTAACAACAGATAGTCTACTACCATATACACACCTGGGCCCATATAACTACTTCCACCTAAAACAGCAAGTAGACCGCTGGAAAAACTTAGTTTATGATTTTCATACTTCAAGATCTAGCTATTTCTTTTCCCTAACTAAACCTTTCACTGATCAATTAGTTCTTTCCTCTGGTCAATGGACCATTAGTTGGAACTAGTTGATGGTGATAATTAACATAACTTAATTAAACATTTCTTGATTAAATGAAATAATCACAGACTCTGGAAGTTTTTAAAATCTTTATCTAAATTAGTTGTTGGTGAACCATCTCAAACGTTTCAGTACAAACACCCTCATTCGCAAGAGTGTCAAATCAATCAAGTTTCAAATAGGCATTTAGCAATTCAGATCCACACAATAACTATGCTCAGAAACGAGGACAGAGAGAGAAGAGCATCTATCAATACGATGAATTTTATATTTACCAAGTATGGTGTGAAGACCAACCCCCTGGCCAAAGGGCTGGTAAGGGTCCCCCGGGATAGATCAGGAGACAAAGACTTCAGGACAGTAATCAGGACAGGATACTTCACCTCTCTATATACCAACGACTGACACTCTGTTCCTCCTCGTGGTTCTTCCGCGATCTTCTTTCTAACCCAATTAAATTAAGTAGATGTTTCTGCATTCGATTTTCTTCATCAGCGTCTCACTACATCAGCATCGACAGCATCCCGAGCTCTGCAATGCTTCCGCCAAAAGTCGCTCCCAGCTTCGCGTTCAAAAAGCTAAACTAACTAACTAAAACTACCTCAATTATACCTTTTCATTACTGAGTACCACCCATTAATGTTTCAATATTGTAAAACGCTAACTTCTGATTGGTCAGGCGAGGGGGGATGATCATCACACCATGCTTACATTTCACTTATTTCTTTAAACCATTGTATTCAAATCCCTCCCCTCAAACTTTATTAAATCATTTCCTTTCCCATACATCTCCAAACTTTATTAATACAAATGTTGCGATTTTATGAATAAAGCTCCTTCATATGAACTCTTCACCCTCATGTTCCCAGGGCACATCTTCGCTGGCCTTGGACGCGTGACAAGTCCTTAGTCATCTTTCGTATTTTCTCGCCAGAGGCATGCGTAGGGTCAAGACAGTCAGCTCGATTCAGACAAGTATAGTGGGCCCAAATGCGCACTAATAATAAAGTCAAAAGAAGAAATGTTATTTTCAAAAATAAATGGTTTCACTGTACACCAGCAACCTCTACTCTAACCCACTTCATTTATTATTACCCTTTCTGCATTTGCGTTAATATAAAACTTATATTCTATTTCAGCTAAGCAGGTGCCATGCATGTGAGCTTTCAAGCGGCCATTTTATCGTTTATTGCGCAGGCGCAAGATTTTCCCTCCAAGCATTAGTACGTCATACTACGTAGATGTAGTAGACGCATGCGCAGTAAAGATCCCTTGTTAAAGTGCGTTTTTAGTCCTTCATTCATGTTATTGCCGTTAGTAAACACATAGGCAAGCTTCCTTGTCCCGCGTGTCTTGTTCTAAATGCAATTATTAATTACAAACACGTTGTTAGTAATTCGTTAGTGAGTTAAACGAAAGGATTGCTTCCGAGCAAGTCTCATTTACGAGTCCTTGCTCCATCAACTGCACCCAGCTGCAAGGGGATGTCTGGAGGGTCCATAGGATCCCCTTTCTCCCTTCCAGAGGGCTGCTTTCAGGGGGCGCACTCACAGTGCGCCACCTTAAGGGTGACGCACTGTGAGTGTGCCCCCTGAGAGGCGTACTGTGAGTGCGCCCCCTGAGAGCTTCTTTACCTCTGCGCCCGTGTCAGTAATACGGCGTGGGTGCAGAGACAAAGGAATTCGCTAATTTGCATAGGGCATGTCCCTACGCAAATGAGGGGACGCCCCATGAAGGTAGCGCTGGCGCTTTAAGTGCTCCAGCACTATCGGTATTACTGAAGGGGATGCAGAAGCGTCTGCGCCCCCATCTGTACTACCAAAGTACCTGGGACTGCATAAAGTGGGCGCAAAAGCCCGTTGCGCCTCCAGGGCACTTATTGTAATACGACCCCAGAATTGCTTCTATTTCAAGCTTCTGACAGCTGTCTACATTCAAATGCAATCCTAAATTTGGTCACTGATCTTTATTTAAAATAATATTTAGTATAGCATGCACTGCAAGTAGTGCAGCGGGGAACAGCCCCACAGCTGCCTCTCCACTGTAGCCCACGTAGCCGCATAATTTAAATCTGTCGTTCATCACCTGCAGTGCAGCACAGAGCTGTTTGTGTAATGTCGTGTTGTTGTTTTAAAGACACTTCTCTCTAACAGCCTTTTAAAAGGTGCGCTGGGTGCAAACAATGCCAATGCGCCCTTTTACAATGTATGCGCTGCCCCCAGGGCAGCCACGAACTCGCGATGCCCCCAGGATAGCGCATTCATGTGAAAACACGGAGCGGCTGCTGGTAGCCACTGCGTGTTGTCACAGGGCAGGCGAGGAACCCGTCTGCACTTTTAAAAGGGATTAGAGATCCCCTTGCAGGCAGGTGCAGTCAGTGACTGCACTAGACTGCAAGGGGATGTCTGGGGCGTCCGTAGGACCCCCTTTCTCCCCTCCAGAGGGTTGCTCTCTTGGGGGCACACTCACAGTGCGCCACCTAGAAGGTTGCACACTGTGAGTGCGCCCCCTGGGAGCTTCTTTGCCTCTGCACCCATGTCGGTAATACGACGTGGGTGCAGAGGCAAAGGAATTCCGTAATTTGCATAGGGCACGTCCCTTTGCAAATGAGGGACCGCCTCCTGAAGGTAGCGCTAGCGCTTTTAGTGCACCAGCGCTATCGGTATTACTGAAGGGGATACAGAAGCTTCTGCACCCCCATCTGTACTATCAAAGTGCCCCAGGGGCGAACAAAGTGGGCGCAAAAGCCCGTTACGCCTCCGGGGCACTTATTGTAATACGGCCTCAGAATTGCTTCCGTTTCAAGCTTCTGACAGCTGTCTACATTCAAATGCAATCCCAAATTTGGTTATTACTCTTTACTTAAAATAATATTTAGTATAGCATGCACTGCAAGCAGTGCAGCGGGGAACAGCCTTACAGCTGCCTATCCTCTGTAGGCCACGTAGCCGCATAATTTAAATCTGTCATTCATCACCTGCAGTGCAGCACAGAGCTGTTTATGTAATGCCTTGTTGCTGTTTTAAAGTCACTTCTCTCTAACAGCCTTCCTTCACGCCCCATGCAGCGTAAACAGAACAGGCGGGTTTTGGTGGGAACTGATGTAATGAAGTGTCATTTTTTCTTAAAATTGCTTTTTGTTGAATTATGGGCACATGGGCAAAAAAGTAATTTTAATAGTACCAGGACTGCATTACAGCAGCTTCTGGTGCTTAAGGAATAATTATGGGACTTATCATAATATTGTACTTATAACTGAGTTTAGCAGTTTTTTTGGCTCAGTTCGGCACCTACTTAGCATGCAGTGACAAAAGAGCCCCCACGCTTGGTACTGACCTGCAGCTTGTTGCCATTCATAACTTGTGGCATTCCATTGTGTAGACATTTTTGCATAAACCTAGGACTTGTGCTACTTAACCAGCCTCGAAAATAGCGTGCACTCATTAAAGATGTGCAATTTCCAAGTGTGCAGCAATCGCCCTAGGCAGTCACCACCAGAATCGGCTCAGAAGACGATGTGACAACTTTGGCAGTGTTCTGCAGACATCAATAGGGATACTCCATAATTCTTTATATTATGTGTCATCTGAAAAGTCTATTTTTCATCTAATTTCTTTAGCTCTAGAATTGTATTTTGGTACTGTACTGTGTCTTGTATGTTATGAGCCATTATGGTATTATTTGCTATTTTAACTATTGTGTTGATATTTATGTAGTGCCATTGCTATGGTCTCTTAGCACTAGGTAGTCGTCATCTTTAAGTTAATGTCAGAGTTATTGTTGCATATTTCAAATAATAAAAATACAAAGAAACATTTGAAAAGAAGCCCCATGCTTGCCATAGGCAGAGAAGACCCGGCCACTCTAACACTAAACCTTCAACCTGCAGTGACACGTACTGTACGAGACTATTGCGATTTAGATATTGTGTATCATACCAATACTATTGACTATAAAAATGTTGTGAAAATAAGTTTATATAGGTAAGTATAGATTTAAAATACTTTACTTCACATATATGTACATTCAATATATATATATATATATATATATATATATATATATATATATATATATATATATATATTCACTGAAAAAAACCATAGGTTTTAGGGACAGTTATAGTTAGTTGGACATTTCACTCGTACAAAACCAAAGAAATTCACCCGTTATAGTTAGTTCAGCTAACTATAACTCGCGCCCGCAATGCACTGCTGATGACATCACATATTACATCACTCATGACATGGTCAGTGACATCACTGATGACATCACTGATGACATCTCAAATGGCCCGGGGGACCCCATCCCCCGGGGCCGGCCTTTGTTTTTTTTTTTTTTTTGTTTTTTTTTAATTTTGGGGAAGGGGCCCACGTGGCCCACGTGGCCCCCCTCCCGGGCCACTTGTAGCCCCGGGGACCCCATCCCCCGGGGCTGGCCCTCTCCGTTGGGGACCGTGGGGGGGTCCCCAATCCCCCCACGGTCCCGCCGGCTCCCCGCGTCCCTCGGGAGCCGGCATTGCTTTTCCACATGGGGAGCTGCTAAGATGCAGCTCCCCGTGTGGAAAAGCAATTTGCTTTGAATTTTGGAAGAGAGAGCAGGTTTCCTGCTCTCTCTTCCAAAATTCAAAGCAAGTTTGCTATGACAGGACGGGAGCCGCGAGGCTCGAGCCCCCCCCACACAGGTAATTTAATTTAAAAAAAAGAAGCCCGGGGGGTGGCGGTCCCCGGGGCTGCGAGAGGGCCCAGTGCCCTCCCGCACCATTTTTAATTCAAAGCCCCGGGTGGTGGCGGTCCCTGGGACTTGGGGGGGCCTTAGAGGCCCCCCACACAATTTTTCAATTAACCCCCGCATGCCCCCGGGACTTGGCCCACCCGGGGGCCAAATCACAAAGAAGCGCGGGAGCCCGCGCTTTGTTTTTTTTTTTTTCACGGCGGGATACGCGTACCCTGCGCGCATCCCGCCGATTTTTTTTTTTTAAATTGCTTTTTTTGGCCCTGGGGGTCCTTGTGGGACCCCCTAAGCAGGCCTAGGGGGTCAGGGTGTTTCTACCCTGCCCCCTTTTTGCGTTTTGCGCACTTGTTTCTGTGCCTCGGTTCTACCGAGGAACAAGATGGCTGCCAACACTTCCTGGTTTGGAGTGTTGACAGCCAATTAGCATACAGCTCATGATCGGGAGGGTGCGCGGACCCTCCGCGGCCATAGATATATATGTGATTTTACTTTTGATTTTCTCAGGAACTACTGAACGGATTTACACCATTTAACCAAAAGGCACGACTCTGAACCAAGGGCTACCTTTTTGCCAAATTTGGTGTAATTCCGTTCAGCAGTTCGGGCTGTAGCTGCGACTAAAGGTTCCTATGGAAAATTGCATGGGGAAAACACGTTTTGGGACCCCCCTTTTTTCTCGGCCCCCACTTGACGAATCACCCCGAGACTTTCAGGATAGGAGCGGACCGGAGCGCCCCACGAGTTTTGAAAATTTCGTGAAGATTCATCAACCGGCGCCAAAGTTATTGGGAATAGAATGTTGCAGATTTCCTATGGAAAATTGGTCCTAACTATAACTATCTACTGGCGACCACCAGTATATATATATATATATATATATATATAAATATATATATATATATATATATTCAAGATTAAGATACAGCTTTCCAAGCATACTACTAGGAGTCCTTGTGAGTTTCCAAAACTGTAAAATTACAGCTGTGCTAAGTATGTGCAGGGGTGCTCATGTACAACTTTGTGGTTAATCTTCCCCCTGGAGAATTGTGGTAAGCAGTGTGTTCTACGTTGTGCCATTACTAAATATTTGCACACCATGAGCCCAATTCACAAACTGCATTTTATACTACATAAAGTAGTACTACAGCAGTAGTAGTCACGTACTAAAAAATGCAATTTACAAACCTAACGTCGGAGACATTTGCCTCCCCCTCTCCTATCTTTTCTGTGTGGAGGTCTGCTTTAAAGTGGCGGAGATTTCTGCACACGTAGATTAACGTTTTAGTAGAAAATGTAGGCAAGACCGGGGAAGTGCTGGGAAAATGATGAATAATTACTACTAAATTGGAGGAGTTTAGGGAAATGTAAGCAGTGTTTTGGAGGGATATGCTGATACAAAAATACACCCTTTGACAATTAGACCCCACGTGGGCTCCTTTCCGAATTGTGGTGTTGTAAGTGCACCATCACAAAAGTGGACCGTGGCAAGGATCGAGTTTTGAGTGTGTTTGACATTGCACATGGCCCCTGGTATGTATTTTGTCCTGAACACCACATTAAGCCGCAAGCACACCAGCATGAACCTCCTCAACAGTTGCGACACCCTCAAATCTCTTGCCTGTTGCCAGATCACCAGCTCCACCACGGTCATATTGTCCACTTGGAAAAGAACTGTCCTGTTCCTTAACTCACTGCCCCAAACTGCCAGAGCTACCAAAAGTGGGAAAAACTCCAGAAATACGATGCTATACCCTTGCCTTAACCAATGCAGCGGCCACTTCTCCGCACACCATCTCCCATCCAGAAGAGACCAAAGCCCAAAGCCGCAGCCACATCCGAAAATATCTGGATATGCCGCACCATATTCTTCTCCAAAAAATCCAATGGCACCCCATTGAACTCCTCCAAGAAGGTCTGCCAAACACACAGGTCCACTGGCACACCCAGGGAAATTCGCACCCTGTGGTGTGGCAGCACCACTCCCACCATGGTCATGCTTAGACGCCTGCAAAAAGTCCTCCCTGCTCTCACCACCCTGCACACAAAGTTCAGGAAGCCCAGCAATTTCTGCACTGCCCTCAATTCAATCTTCTGTTCCCCAATCAACTGTAACAGAAAACCCTGGATTTCAGCCACTTTCTTCTTTGGCAGACAAGCCAACCATTGCACAGAGTCCAGCTCAATGCCCAGGATCGTCAGCACAACACTAGGTCCCTCTGTCTTTTCGGAAGCCAAAGGGACCCCAAAATCCTGTGTTAGAGCCTCAAAATAGTGCAAAGCACTGACACATTCCCCTGACTCTGGTGTACCAACAAACAAAAATCGTCCAGGTCATGAGACACCCCACAATGACCACTGTTTTTGCTGAACACCCATTGCAAAAAGGTACTGAAGAGTTCGAACAAGGCACAAGAAATGGCACAACCCATCGGGAGCACTTTATCCACATAGATAGCCCCTCCAAACTGCATGCCCAGCAGAGAAAAATCAGCAGGATGAATGGGTAACAAGTGGAACTCAGACTTAACATCACACTTCACCATTTTGGCCCCCCGCCCACACTTCTGCATCAGGCGTATGGCATCATCCACAGAGGCGTACAGCACCCCGGTAACCTCTTCCGCAATTAAATCGTTGACAGACCCACCCTCCGGCCAAGAGAGGTGGTGAATCATTCTGAACTCTCCCGGCTCTTTCTCTGGAACTACTCCCAATGGAGAAGCAATCGGATCCGCCAGGGGCCACTCAAAGAGGAGACCTGCAATCCTACCCTCTGCCACTTCCTTGTTCAATTTAGCTGCTACCACGTAAGGAAGCTCCCTTGCGTACTTCAAATCGTCTGCCCACTTCCGCCCCCTTTTGCCTTGGTACCCCACTCGAAATCCTACAGTGAAACCCAATTGCAAACGCAAAGCTGCCTCTTTATCAGGGTAAATATGGAGCCAAGGTACCAAGGCCTCCACATTAACTGGTGTAGGGTTTGTTTGCCCCAGACTCCCCCTAAAGGCCTTCCACTGTTCTGCGGGACTGGCCAGCATAAAGCACAGTGTGATGGGGTGGCGTCCTCCACACTTGGAACATTCATGCTTAAACTTACAGGGATACCGCGAGCATAACCCCTTGTTAAAGTTCCAGCATGCCCCCGTGGTGGGTCCAGGTGGCTTTTGCGCATATCCCGCCCCCTGTGGAGTGGGACGGGTGGAAAAGATTGATAAGTCACGGGCAATCCACTGACTGTATGTGTCGACGCCAAGGATTGAGTGGACGACATCCACTGCATCCAAAGCTCCGAGTCCACCTCCCCCATGGCTTATCCAGGTTAAGACTGACCCTGGCCCTAAACTCTTCGTCGTAGCTCAGCCAGGCATAGCCCCCAAAGTGCATCTTCACTTTTCGGATTATGTCCATGTACTTAAGCAGCGCAATCAACCTATCCAAGTAACGCTCACATTATATGCTGGCATGAATCAAATAAGCTGAGGTCCAGTTCTCCATGTTAATGGGCACCCTCGGCCTTGTGGTAAATTCCCATTCCTCTTCCTTGGATCCCTCCTTGGCCTGAATCACCATATGTAATAGCTTGAAAACATCAACATATTTGTGTTTCCAAATCCTATTCTTGGTTTTGTCAGATAAATGCGAGCTAAGGGGGCATCGCCAATGCCATATAAGGCAGCCGCTTCTTAGGTTTATCCCTCTCAGTGTCATCCTTCTCTTCGGTCCCCGCGGTACTATTTGTTTGAACTCCAGTACCCACCACCTGTTTACCACCCTCCACTTTCTTCTGTGCCCCTTTTGTCGCTGTTGCGCCTGCCATCGTTGCCCTGGAGTCGTCCACCACACCATCCCCCACACCCACCGTCCGGCAAGGCATACTTTTCGACCCCACATCCCCAACACCCAATGCTGCCCACCAATCGCCTTTACCTTGCACTACTGCACTGCCCACGGTCTTTTCCTTCCACCGTCCTCCGCTGCTCCAATGCCCGTCAGGCTTGCCACTCACCTTGTCCGCACGTGACACCTGGAAAACACCAACTTCACTGGTTCACCTCTCCGTCCTTCCACAGCCCCGTTCATGTCATCTCGTAACTCTCCTTCCTTCCATTCATCACTGTCATCGCCATAGTCAAGCATCATCTCCTCCTCACCCACTGGCTCCTCAGACACAGGTTCCTGCACCACACGTTTCAGCCCTTGCACAGACACACCATGCTGAGTTGAACATTCATCCAAACAACTGAAGCGCTCCTCCGTCTCTTGGACTAAAAGGCTATGTTCCCGGATGTGGGCCTGCAAGTTAATCCCTTGCCATCTATTGCCCTGGGGGTCCCCGCTGGCCATGGGTCCCCCACCCACCCTGCACTCTCTCCCCTCTGTTTAGTCCCAAGGCCAGGAGCACTCTCCTTGGAGGCCCCGCCCTCGGGACCCAGGAGCGGTCAGCCTAACTTTGTTAAACTCAGGGCCCAAGGGCCCAGCCTGCCTTGTCTGGCAATTTCTATTGGAGGGGCCGTCTCCTCCTTTGAGTCAACCTTGGCCCATGCAGGTAAGAGCAGTGGGGCCGGGTTGGGGGAGATTCGACAGACGACCATGAGGGAAAATTAAATAAATAATTAATTTTCCCTCATTGTCGTCTGTCGAAATCCCCCCCACCCGGTCCCACTGCCACACCGCTTTTACCTGCACGGACTGCGGCTGCTGTGAAGTCCAGTGCCCTCTCCTGCTCGCGGACTGTGCGGCGGTGGGGCCTCCTCTGAAAAGAGCCCCGTCTCCTCACCTGTCGTCAGATGCACCGTCTCCACAGCCGGAGACAGACGTGCTGGGAGTCTCTTTCTCCTGCCCACATGCTTGGTGGTACCAGCTGCTCATTTCGTGCTCCGGCCATGCCCTGCAGGTTTTTTCAGACTGGTGGAGGCTCAGGGAGGCAAGCTGCCGCCGCGACTCCTCCCGAGGCAGAACGAGTCGGCCTCCGCATTCCGACCCAGGCCTGGTCCAGAACGCCAGGCCTGAGGCGGTCGGCCCTGTCTGTGGCTCCCAGAGTGATAAAGGTGGCCCGAACCACCTCATTGTCCGCAGCCATCGAGGCCACAGAATCAGGGAGGCCTGAACTACGCTACCAACCAAAATTCATGCCCCCCTCCCGATGATGTGTGGTGTCAGGAAGAGGCCGGATACTCCTCTCCTGACACGTTTATACCCCCATCATTAACCCACCCCTTCCCCTTAGCCTGGCCCATCCCTGTTCTGTCCCGTGGTCAGCACATAGCTCCCCAGGGGAAGACTGGTCTGCGACCTTCACTTCCCCCGGGGGCCGCCATTCCCAATATTGCTTGTGTTCCCATACACAGAATCCAGTCATGAATACTAGACACTTTTCTAGATTAAAAGATGATTAATTTGTCCACCATTATGGCCCTCCACATGAATAGTCTAGGAGAGTTACATAATGAAACCACCTCATCATCATGGTTCACCTGTACAGACTGTTTTGATGTAATTTTATAACTCCTCCTAAAAAGTGAGGCACCTTCACAAAATTAAAAAACATACAAGTCATAGTACTATATGAAGGTATATGGGTCCAATAACAATATTATCTTTCTCATTTAGCATGTGCAAACTGAAGATCTGGTTCTTCTAGTAACCACACAAAGGGGCCGATTATGATTTCTGGCAGTCAGACCGCTGCCTGCTATCACAGCGGTTAGGAGAACGCCCGACACCCAGGTGGTGGTACGACCACTGTATTACGATGCGACTGCCGGGCTGGCGGTCGCAAAGTGCTCCTTTTCACAGCGACTTGTGCTGTGGCCCTGGATCAGGGCCACAGCACAAGCTGCAGTGAAAAGGAGCACTTCTTGCACATCCACGGACCGTGTGCCATGCACCATGCGGTGCATGGTACATGGTGCATGGAGGTGAGTGGGGGCATTACATGTGCCCCCAGGGCCACTTAGCAGTGGCCTAAGAGGGACGGGGGCCCTATTTGGTGCACCCGATATCCCTTTCCGACAGCCTGTACATGGCGGTGTTCCCGCCAGGAACAGGCTGTAAGAAAGGGACATCCAAATCCAGACAGTGGGGCCTGGCTTGGCACCACAGCCATTAAAGGTCGTGACTCCGACTGCCGTCCCATCGGGATCTGAGGTCCTGGCAGAGGCAGCAGTGAGGACTCCGAGTGTATAGGGTCCGACTGCCAGCATCATAATGAGGCGGTCGGACCAAAGGGTTGTCGGTCCGTCGGACCGCCACCGACGGCCTGTCGGTGGCGGTCTGACCGACATCATAATCAGGCCCTATGTCACAATAAACTAGTCTCACAACTGCTCAGTACCTGGATACCCTCCTGGGTGATACTGTGCTTTACACAGCATCATAGCACAAAATAGCAGACCATAACAAGTTTACTGGTATCCAGTATTTTCTATTAAGTATTCTTTGCTAAACTAAAGTTAATTTTTGATCAAAAATGACAAGAAATCTATATTGAATTTGATTTTGTATGCATGTACATAGTTGATGCAGAAATGGTCAGTATTCTTAAACATTCTAAGCAAAGCTTGTTCTGCTAAAGCATAGTCTGTGTAGTGGTTAGAATCTCATATACAATTCCATACCTCATTTTTATTCATTTGATCATATGTTCAAAGTTCAGATAATTAAAGCAGAGGATTAACCCAAATTTACAGAGTTACCTATCAGAGATTATTTGTGCTTGCAGGAAGACCAAAGAAACTTTATTCACATATTATGACTGTTTCCCCAAACATGTGAATCTGCATAGCTCGCTTCTTTCTTTAGTTGAGATAGAGTATTTCTCCATATTTTCGGATCTATTTGCGACATCTATCAGAGGTCAAAATATCATTAATACTCAAGGCTTTTGCTTCTGTTTTCTTTGATTTGTAAACACTACAGGCCCGATTCACAAAGATAAAGTTAGACGAAAGTCTAACTTTACGACTTTCGGTATTCACAAAGGGCATTTACTACTCGTAAATGCCTTTTGTGAATACCAAAAGTCGAACTAAGGACTTTCACTATTCACAAAGGGCATTTACGAGTAGTAAATGCCCTTTGTAAATACCAAAAGTCATAAAGTTAGACTTTCGTCTCACTTTACCTTAGTGAATCGGGCCCAATCATTTTGAGAAAGGAGTCAATTGTACATTGGTGTAACAAGAAAGCTAGTTTGTAGTAATAAAAATCGGAAAAATCAAATACTTACACTTGTCTCTTTGGCGAATTTCCCACGAACATTATACTCTCTTGCTAATACCGCACAAATAACCACCGAAAATGTTATATATCTGTTTATGTGCATTATAAATTAACAAATTATCAGAGAACCAAAGCTTAAGCACATATCATGTCCATGGCCTACCTGAGAACTTTCTACCCCACTATTGCTAGCATTGTCCCATCAGGCTCTTACAGTTGTCCCCTCCAGCATTTTAAGGTGAAGCATCAAGCCAATCGGTGGTGCCCAACTCATGACACACAAGAAGGAACCAGAAAGCAGAGGCAACTGGACCTCCGTTCCTGGGTTCACCCTTTGTCATACGTCATCCAAATCTGTCAACAGTGTATTTCCCCTTTGCTGCACCAGGATAGCCACTATGGATTTGAGATTGAACATACCAATTGAGAAATATGATCCTTTTTAAGTTAATTGTGACCTCACACTACAGCAGTCACCACCTTCCTGAGCACTGACATTGCACACATGGTCCCTGAAATCCTGTTAAACCAAAGCCCCCCATTCTATTGTCCAGGCATGTTACAATGATTTCACGGCAGGGTAGGGCCCAAAATCCATCAAATACCCAAGATCCAGAAGTGGATAAAATGAATATGTATTCCTGCTAGGTGAATGGAGTCGTGGGTGTAAGATCCCCGCAGGGACTGCAGCTAAACAGGGTGTCTTCTGGGTAGGCTCTTTATTATATAGGGATCCCCGGAGGTGGAGGGGTTAAAAGCAGTTTGGCAAATAATGCAGTGCAGTGCCTGTCTCTAGAGAACAGGTACTCCTCAGGAGCAAAGGAGGAGCACTTATAAGAGAGGTTTGAAAGTTATAGGACTTGTGACTAAAATGAAGATATACAAATTCCACAAAGGGCTGTTGAGCCACACAGAGGCCCATTCTGAAGGCCCTTTTCTAAATAGGAGATGTTGTTAATTATTGAACCATCATGATGAATTAATTGATCTCTGGAAGAGATCCTTGTCAGATTTCTGTGATGCCTCTGGTTGTTCATGGTCAAAGAACATGTTTTCTATCCAACCTGAAGCCTCTCCACCAATCCCGCATAACTGGTACCCGCTTTCGCATAGCATTCAGAGCTTACAACAGGATGTGAGGTCTACTGGCTCAATGGCTTACATGTTAACCAGACGTCTAATCACAGTTTTGTTTGGTGATTTTAGTCATATCAATTTATTGCACTCCCTCAAATTATCAATTTAAACACTTACAATGGAGTAAGGTATCTATCTATCTTCTTCCCAGTTACATGATCGCTTGCAATGTAGATTTCTGTGATTCAGGCCCTGCACAGCTTTCTGTTCTATGTACGGCATCTAATTTTCATTGTTCTCCTAAAGATATTATCTGTAAGCCGCTCCACAGAATAGACCCTATTCAATCTGTATACCTCTGAATATAGCTTTATATTCTTAAATTAACTAGTTTAATCCCTTAAATTTGAAGAGTGAAAGAGAAGCCCTCTCTAATAGAGAGCAAACATTAGAGAAGAGTGTATTGAATTATTGTCATAATTCTATACTTGGGGTGAGACATTGTCTGGGCAAGGAGTCAACATTGTGAAAGATTCATCACAAACACATGGTGCGTGGCGCAGCCTGTTAAATGGTATCCATTATTTATTTTGATTATGCCTAAATTTTTTTTTAGCAGGTTTCATGCATTGGCGTATTCAGATAAAGATTCATCTCAGGCTGTCCACTGCCAGGCACAAGCAGATTGTCCAGTTTTGTCATTTTTGCTTTGCCTTCCATTTTTAAGTGTTTTTGTCACACATTTATACTGATAATGTTTGCCATCTGTGGTGCCTATCGTGAATCCATCAGCATTCTTGTGCTATTTCTAAATTGTTATATGGTTCAGATCAGGAATGTTCAACATAAGTCCATAATAGCCAGATACATGCTACGTTTTTAGGATGATCTCATAAAATAGATGTGCATACAAAGGATCTAATCTAAGTGAAAACAATTAGAACAGTTTGTGCGCCTGTGTTGGTATTTTAGTGCAAACCTGATAAGCAGCCTTTACAAGGAGGTCAGAACAATGCATGTCTTAACTACGCAGGCTTTACAACATATGCATGTTTACCATGCATGCCTTTACCACACAAACGTTTACTAGTATGCCTTTATCACGCATGCCTTTACTTCGAAAATTGTAGTATTTCACAGGTAAGTATAAAGCCATTATATGTATATATATATATATATATATATATATATATATATATATATATATATATATATATATATATATATATATATATATATATATATATATATATATGTCCCAAGAAATTGCTTCAGCAATTAAGGGCGCACGCCGCTGAAGGTAAGGAAACGTCCTTTATTTAATCAAAACAGGCAGGTTCTCATCCCGTACTTTAGTCCTTCTGGCCGACGCGTTTCGAAGAACCCTTTCTTCTTCTTCAAAGGCCACAGCGCAGTAATCGGTTAGTACTCTGTATTCCCACAGTACCCTGCGTGCTTTTGAATTACTTTGTATTGGCCCCAGGTGTGCCTCAATTCGATACTTTCACCTTTCACTTTCACACTTGCGGCCTTAATTGCTGAAGCAATTTCTTGGGACATATATATATATATATATATATATATATATATATATATATATATATATATATATATATATATATATATATATATATATATATATATATATATATATATATATATATATGAAAAAGCCATTGCATGCGTTACAACGCATGCGATTACAACACGGTCGTTACAACGATAGCGTTGTTACATCGCAGTACCATTACAACGCAAGTCGTTACTACGACTTGCTGTAGGGGGCGCCCTAAACTAAGGAATAGTATAATTTACTATTCCAACACCTTCACTCACTACTGTTGCACAGACTGGAGTTGGAATAGTAAATTATACTAGTCCTAAGTCCAGTGCGCCCCCTGCTGCAAGTCGTTGTAATGACTTGCGTTGCAATGGTACTGCAATGAATTTGTTAATACAGAGTGTTTGTCCCATGGGTAGTTTGTATTCCCTCTTGTTTATGCTATGACGGCAAGCTTTACATCGTCCATATTTGAAAAAACCCATCTGTTCTTGTAGCCACCCCCTCCGATCTGTGGCTGTACTGGTATAACTGTGAACCAGAAGGTCCTTTAAGGACTTAGCTGTGTGTAAGTTATAGTCAGCTCATGTAGCTAGTTTTGAATGAGTGATGTCTGAGCGTAACTATAACGTCTCTGTAACATTAGTTTTTTTCAGTGAATCTGGAAGTTTTTTTTATTCTATTTTGTATCTATAACGTCCCTGTAGCCTTTGGTTTTTTAAGTGAATTTCTAAGGTTTTTTAAATTCTATTTCCTAAGTCTAACGTCCCGGTGTGGGTGTGTGAGTTGTTGTGGGGGTGTGAGTTGGTGTGTGAGTGGTTGCATGAGTGTGTGAGTGGGGGAGTGAGTGGTTGTTTGGGTGTATCAGTGGTGCGTGAACGGTTGTGTGGGTGTGTGGGTGTGTGCGTGCATGTATGAGTAGTTGTATGGGTTTGAAAATAGGTGTTAGTGGTTTTGTGGGTGTGTGATTGGGTGTGTAAGTGATTGTGTAGGTGAGCGAGTGGGTGTCTGAGTTCCTGTATAGGTGAGTCAGTGTCTGCATGGGTGAGTGAGTGCATGTGTGAGTGCCTGTGTGGGTAAGTGACTGCATGTGTAAGTGGCTGTATAGGTGTATGAGAGGGTGTGTGAGTGGCTTAATGACTGGGTGTGTGAGTGGCTGTATGGGTGAGTGAGTGGGTGCTTCAGTGGCTGTATGGATGAGTGAGTTGGTATATGAGTAGTTGTATGGATCTGTGAGTGGGTATGCAAGTGCTTATGTGGACATATGAGTGGGTGTATGAGAGACTGCATGGGGGTGTCATCAGTGATGTCATTTGAGATGCCATCAGTGATGTCATCTGTGATGTCATCAACCCTGTCATGAGTGATGTAAAATGTGAGGCCATAAGCAGTACATCACGGGTGCGTATGTTATAGTTAGCTCAGGTGACTGAAATCTGAGTAATCTTTGTTTCCTAACTATAATGTCCCTGTAACCTTTGTTTTTTCTGTGAATATAACATTTGTTTTTTCTGTAAATTTAACTTTTTTATCATAACTGTAACCTGTCACCTTTGAGAGTGGATGTGTGAGTGGCTTTGTGGCCTGTGAGTGCCTGTATGGGTCTGTGAGTGGGTGTGTGAGTGTATGTGTGGGTCTGTGAGTGGATGTGTGAGTACCTGTCTATGTCTGAGTGGGTGTATTTGTGCCTGTATAGCTCTAGTAGTGGGTCTGTGAGTGCCTGTGTGGGTCTGTGAGTGGGTGTGTGAGTGCCTGTGTGGGTCTGTGAGTGGGTGTGTGAGTGCCTGTGTTTGCATGGGAGTTGGTGTGTGAGTGATGCTATGCATTTTGGGTATTTAAATACTTAGGGTTTCTAAAAGGGAGAACAATGTAATCTGCTCTCGCCAGGTGACGACAAGAAAAAACAACTCATCGCAGTCACTACACATCAGATTGTGCTCCAATAGATGAGCCATGAATTCACCTCCATTAAGCCTTTCATATATTTTTTCAATGTGAAATACGAGAGGAAACACACTTGCTTTGCCTTCGCCTAGCCCAAAAAGTTAGGATTGTTTGTGCTTTACTGAAGAGGAGCTGCAACTGGGGCACCTGCTATGTTTGTATTTGTAGTGCATCCAGTTGAGGTTTAATTTCTGTGAAATAAGCACTAGGGTCAGAATCAAACCTCATTTTTTCCAAGAAAAGTCCCCAGTTTTGCCGAAAACATCTATCCAACTGGAGTAATTTCATTTGGTTAATTAGTAAGTGCTACCTCATTGGGTAAATGTCTCTTGCATATTCTGCACTATAGCTGCTTAAAGGACCACGAGGTAATGTTTCCAGTGACATTGTGTGCATGAAATTTCGGCAATGTGATTGTTCCTCGAGCATCCTCTTACACAAATCTCTGATAACATGAATCTTCTTCAAGAGAAGTCGACGAGATTACAAAAAGGTGAATCTCCACCAAAGAGGGGTACTTCCTCTTAACTAGGCCTGGGCGTAGTTCGCGGAGTTTTGCTACGTGGAACTCCGTGAAGTTACAAAAAAACTCAGCGGAGTTCCGCAAGTGGCGGAGTGCATTGCGAACTGCCGTTCGCGCTGGTCTTCCTGCTGCTCAGGTAGAAATTCTATCCAAGTGGCAGCTCGCGCTCACGAGCTTACCATTCACAATCGCGAGCAGGGAAAAAACTCTGCTGCACTATGCGAAGCTGAGTTTTCTGCACTCCACGAGCTCCGTGGAGCGCGAAGTGCAGAAAACTCTGCAAACTCCGCGAACGGAGCGGAGTTCACCGCCCAGGCCTACTCTTAACTAAATGAAGTAAGTGTCCCCCTCGTATTTCTCTGCATCAATAACTCATCGCCAAAATCGCCTGGAAACACGCACAGGGGCCTTTTGTTAAGCCGTCCATCAACGTGGGAAAAGGTGGGAAGACCTTTGCATGCTACTCAGGAAAACAGGGCATGGCCAAACAGGTGGAGCTCGCAGATGATTTTGGGCATTTGCCTACTCAGGGTAATTAAAAGGGAGAATCATGGAATCTGCTCTTACCAGAGAAGCTACAAGAAAGAAATCACTCGTCACAGTCACCCCAGATCAGATTGTGCTCCAATAGATCAACGATGCATTCACCTCCATTAAGGATTTTGGATTTATTTTCAACATGGAATACAAGAGGAAATACACTTCCTTTGCTTTCCCCAAGACCATATATAAAGGGAGGGAGGCTGCGCAGTCCCCCTCCCTGGGCCGATTTGGCCCCTTTGGACCCCATCCCCCTGTCCCGGTCAAAATTTAATGGGGGGGGCTCATGCGCCCCCTCCCCTTTTTAAAATAAAAAAAGCCTCCAGGACCTGCCTCACCCAGGGGCAAATATTCAAAGAAACGCTGGATCCCGCGCTTCCTCTTTTTATTTTTTATTTTTGCGCTTCACGATTTTGTGACAAACATTTTAAAAACATGCTTTTTGCCCTGGCGGGTTCCCAGGGGGACTCCAGGACCAGGGCTAAGGGGCCAGGGTATTCCTACCCTTCCCCCTTTTCTTTTTTTAAGGTTTCCTTTGGGACTCGGCTCAAGCCGAGTCCCAAGATGACTTCCAACACTTCCTGGTTGAAATTTTGGCAGCCAATCAGATTTCAGCAGGGGGACTGTCGGATTTCCCTATGTATACAAATTTGGGTTTCAGTTAATTTTCTAAAAAACTACTGAATGGATTTACACCAAACACCAAAAAGCACTCTTTCTGGACCAAGAGTTAGCTTTCTGCCAAATTTGGTGTAATTCCGTCTAGCGGTTCGGGCTGTAGTCCTGTCTAAAATTCCTATGGGAATTAAAATGGGAAACACACTATTTTGACCCGCCCCTTTTTATTGCTCCCACTTGATGGATCATCCCAAATCTTTCCATGCACAACTAGAATGACCAGCAAACTTTTTGGGGCAAAATTTCATGAGGATTCGTCAAACGGCGCCAAAGATATAGGCAAGTCAAAAAAACAAATTTCCTAAAGACTGCCAGTAGGAAATATTTATATATATATATTTTCACTGAAAAAAACACAGGTTTCAGGGACGTTATAGTTAGTTGGACATTTCACTCGTACAAAGCCAGAGAAATTCGGCCGTTATAGTTAGTTGAGATAACTATAACTCGCGCCCCTGCAATGCACTGCTGATGACGTCACATATTACATCACTCATGAAATGGTCAGTGACATCACTGATGACATCTCAAATGACATCACTGATGACATAACTGATGACATCATCCGGAGACTGGGTGATTTTTTAAAGTTTAAGAATATTAGATATAGATATGCAAAGGTGTATTGAAGAATGAGTGGGTGTATGAGTGTCTGAATGGATGATTTAGTGGGTGCGTGACTGACTGTATAAGTGAGTGATTAAACGTGTCTTTGTGAATGCATGGGTGAATGACTGTAATCTACTTCGCGTCTGGAGGGTCTGGATGTAACACTTTCCCTAGAAACACAAGACCCAGGGTAGCTTTAGTGATTATTTTATTAGCTACACTAGTCACAGTCCTTATAGGATTGAACCAAAATATGAAGACTAGACAGCAATGTTGGGGATTCTCTTGTCGTGATTCTACATATAGGCCGGGTCAACAGATGTGTCCATGTTACTCTCGGCTCCTCGTCTCGCTCCTGGGCTGCACCATCCGGGTCCTCTTCCTCTCAAAGGTACCGGAAAAAGAGATAAGCATAGGCAGGGGGTAAGGGTATGGGAACTCTGAAAGGTGGGTAGGGGGGAGGTCAAGTGCACCCTTCACCATCCCTACTGTGCCTCGTGCTTGAGTGAGGGAAGAACTGTGCCCAATTACCCTTGGGTGCCCTTTAACCCTGCCCACCACCCCTTAACAAAAGATAGCGGCGTCTCTGTCACTTGCCTGAACCCACGACCCCCCTGGGCCATGGGGTTGGGAGCCACAGCCTCCTCTTCTCCTGGGGAAGGGCTGGACCCGCTCGCGTTGCTCCTGGAGCTGTTTTCTCGGATGACGGGCAGCTTCACGACGTCCTCTCCGTCCTCCAGCTCTCCGTCAGGACCCTCGGCTCCGGCGTGCCCCTCTATAGACTCCTGTGTCTCCGTCGCGTCCTCCGGTCTTCCTTCACGCTCCGTGTTTTCCGATCTCCTGAGAGCCTCCTTCCTTGTTTCCGCCCCTTTTCTGCCGTTCTCCTCTCTCGCGGGTGGAGCGATGCCTGTACTTCCGCTCGGGGTCATTGCGGCCGCCATGTTGGGTTGGTCGGGTCTATCCGCGACCCGATCACACTGCCTTCCCTCCTGGAATGGACGTGAGGGCCATTCAGCAGCAGGATACCGGGACAGAAAATCCACATTTGATTGGAGTTTGCCGGGAAGGTGCATGGTTTGAAAGGTAAATGGCTGCAAAGCAAGGAACCATCGGAGAATTTTAGGGTTGGAGCCCTTATGCAAAGAAAGCCAAGTCAGAGGTGCGTGGTCTCTGAGGAGGAAAAAGGAACGCCCTAGAAGATAGTACTGTAGTGCCTCCATGGCCCATTTTACTGCTAGGCATTCTTTCTCCATGGTCGCGTATCGGGTTTCTCTGGGGAAGAGTTTCCGGCTAAGAAATAGAACAGGATGTAGATCCCCGTTTCCATCAGGTTGGGACAGGACTGCCCCGAGTCCCCTGTCGGAAGCATCCGTTTGTAGAACAAAGGTTCTGTTATAGTCAGGGCACGACAGGAGTGGAGCGCGGCATAAGGATTCCTTCAGCCTGCAGAAACTGCCCTCCAAACTGCTATTCCAAACAATGGGCTTTCCTGCTTTTGGTTTTGTTAGAAGATCTGTGAGGGGGCTGGCTACATCGGAAAAGTGGGGGATGAATCTCCTATAGTATCCTACTAACCCCAAAAAGGAACGAACGTCCTTCCTGGTGGTGGGCCGCGGGATTTTAGTAATGGCCTCCAATTTGTTCATCTGAGGTTTGATACACCCTCCCTGGATCTCATAACCTAGGTATTCAATGTGATCTGTACCAAAAGTGGTTTTCTTTGGATTAATAGTGAGGCCTGCTTGCTGAAGTGTGTGTAAAACTCTCTCTAGATGATACAGATGTGTCTCCGAGTCCGGGCTATACACCACTATATCATCCAAATAGGCTACGGCAAAGTCCTGATGGGGACGTAACAGGATATTCATTAGCCTTTGGAAGGTGGCTGGGGCACCATGAAGGCCAAAGGGAAGTACTTTGAACTGATAGAGACCCGACGGGGTGGGAAAAGCCGTCTTCTCCTTTGCTTCTGGTGAGAGGGGAATTTGCCAGTAACCTTTGGTCAGATCAATTGTAGACATCATCCGGGCCTTCCCCAATCTTTCTATCAACTCATCGACCCGAGGCATTGGATACGCTTCGAATTTTGACCTCGCATTTAGTTCGCGAAAGTCAATACAGAATCTTATACTCCTGTCTGGTTTCGGTACTAAGACAATTGGGGATGACCAGGCGCTGTGAGACGGTTCTATGATATCCGCCTCCAACATAGACTTTATCTCTTGATCTACAGCCTCTCTTCTAGCGGCCGGAATCATGTAGTGTCGTAACCGAACCGGACCGGCGTTTCCTGTGACAATGTTGTGCTCGACTAGGGTAGTCCGTCCTGGAGTTCCTGAGATTACTCTAGGGAAAGAGTCACAGAGACCCTGTAACTGTTGTCTCTGTTCTGCTGTGAGGTGTTCCCCGAAGTGAACAGCCTCGCTTTTGTGGGGATATTCCGGGGCCAGGGAAATCTCCAGGGGTCTCTTTGTGGTTATCTGACATATGCGAGAAGTGGTACAAAGAGACACTGGTAAGGGACCCTCCCATGCTTTTAAGAGATTCACATGGTAGGCTTGCCCTGTCCGTGGTTTGTGTGGTACCGCCACCCTATATGTAACAGGAGTAATACGTTCTAGGACCTGATAGGGACCCTGCCATGTGGCCAACAACTTTTTTTCAGTACTTGGCAATAGGATGAGTACATGACTCCCCACCTGAAATTCCCTGAGCTTGGTCTTTTGGTCATAATGCTGTTTTTGGTGTACTTGTGCTTTTTCCATATTACTATGTACCTCTTCCCATAAGGCTGACAGGGTATCTTTTAGGGCCGAGCTATACTGTAGCAGGGGCTTGCTCTCATCTTCTTCTTCTACCCATTGTTCCACCGCCATGTCAAGAAGAGTACAGGGTTTTCTACCGAACAGGAGTTCAAATGGGGAGAAACCTGTGGATTTCTGCTCATGGGTACGGATAGCAAAGAGCACCAAGGGCAAATGCTTATCCCAGTCATGCCCTGACTTATCTATGACCTTCCTAAGCATTGTCTTTATCGTTTTGTTGTATCGTTCCACGAGACCGTCTGTCTGTGGGTGATATACCGCTGTTCGTATTTGCTTGACCCCCAGGATATCACATACCTGCTTCATTAACTTCGAGACAAATGGGGTGCCTTGATCGGTTAAGATTTCATGCGGGAACCCCACACGAGAAAAGAAAGTAACCATGGCTTGGGCTATGGTGGAAGAGGTAGTGCTGGACAATGGTATGGCCTCTGGATAACGTGTGGCGTAATCTACCAAGACCAGAATATACTGGTGTCCTCTGCCAGAAGGGAGTAAGGGTCCCACTAAGTCCTACCCCACCCGTCTAAAGAACATCAATTATGGGAAGGGGTTGTAACGGGGCTCGGGGAAGTACCGGTGTATTGACTAGCTGACACCTAATACAGGAAGCACAGAATCGGGCTACTTCCTGATAAACTCCTGGCCAATAGAAACGGTCTAGCAAATATTTCAAGGTATGTTCTTTGCCGTAATGACCACCCCCTGTCTGACTGTGTGCTAACTCCAGTACTTGTTCTCAGAAGGCTTTCGGGACTAACAACTGCTCCTTCGGGTGACCATTCTCTCTCGTCACTCTATACAATAAACCTCTCTTTTCACAAAAGAAGGGTCCTACCTGTTCAGGTTGATTATCTTGTACTTGATTCCAAGCGTGTTGTAGGGTAGAATCATCTCTCTGAGCTGTTCGGAAGCTTCTGCTGGGTATTTGTGGTTCGTCTGGGGAGAGAAGGATAGGTAAGACAGGACCTACTTTGCTATATAGGGCTCTTTCTTCCCGTTTCTCCCTCCGAGACTTTGGCACTTTGGGAGAGGACCCGCTAACTTCTTCCCGGGAAAATGGGGCGTTTTCTAACCATCCTACCATTGGGGAAGGTGGAGTCAGGGCTGCAAGGTAGTCGTGGAACCTCGGGAGATCAGTGCCTAATAGGATTGTTTCTGGGAGGGAAGGAACTACCCCTACTTTCCTCAATTGCGGTTCTCCGTCTATCTCCAACAGAACTTCTGCTAGCGGATACATTTTCTCCTCCCCATGTACACAGGTAACCCGTACGTATTCTCCCTCTAAGAGCAGAGCGTCGGGTATCAACTCCTTACTGACAACCGTGTGGTGACACCCAGTTTCCAGAAAGGCCATATCAGGTTTACCGTTAACGTGTATTTTCTTCTTGTATCTCTCAGGAGGACCACCTGCCACTAGTACCCTTCCCTGGGTGTACCCTACCTCCATGGGTTCCTGTGGTGGTGTACGTCTAGGACAATGACGGGCAATGTGACCCCACTCAGCGCAATGAAAGCACTGGGGTCCCTGTAGGGCACCTGTCCCTAAACTAGGTCTGAAGGGTTGTTTTAACAGTGCTGGTGGTTTAGATTCTGTCGTTGCTAGGGGAGGCCTAAACCCGGGTCGAGGGAGGTTGGGAAGAGGGTGAGTAGGTTGGGCTTTAAACTCAGGGTACCTATGGTAGGCACTGGCTAGGTCAACAGCCACAGTGACCGATAGATTAGGATGTTGTTTAACCCACGCTCTGGTGTTGGGGGGGAGGGCTTCCAGATACTGTTCCAAATACACTTTTTCTGTAAGATCCTCTATGGAGGAAGATGTGGGTTGCAACCAACGGTTTCTCAGATCCCGTATACGATAGTATAGGGCTCGTGGATTGTCTCCCGCAGTCCATTTCTCTTTTGGAAACCGGTTGCGGTAATACTCCTGGTCACAGCCTAAGCGCTCTAATATGGCTCTCTTTATGTCAGGGTAGGCTGTTGTTCCTGCCAGATTGGCGGCCTGATATGCGGCTTGCAATTCCCACGATAACAAGGGAGCAACATATTGACCCCATCTTTCCTGAGGCCAGGAAGCGGTCGTGGCAACCCGCTCAAAATTCACAAAAAAGAAGTCTGGGTCATCACCCTCTTGGAACTTTTGTAGTACGCTGCCTGGTACGTTAGGATGGACCCTAGCACTTGAGATAGCATCAGTTAACCTTAGGATGGCAGTATCCTGTACTTGTTGGTTGGTGGTCAAAAGGGTGGCCTGTTCTTTTAAAGCTGAATGAAGAGCGTTGCGTTCTTGCTGGGCGGTTTTGGTTTGCTGTTCGAATACTAGTTGTAGGTGTCTTTGTCCTTCCGCCAATTACGTTATGATGGTCTCCATAGTAATGGGTTGTGTCATAATTGCTAGACACCAGCTATCCCACTTCTGACTCCACTTGTAATCTACTTCGCGTCTGGAGGGTCTGGATGTAACACTTTCCCTAGAAACACAAGACCCCGGGTAGCTTTAGTGATTATTTTATTAGCTACACTAGTCACAGTCCTTATAGGATTGAACCAAAAGATGAAGACTAGACAGCAATGTTGGGGATTCTCTTGTCATGATTCTACATATGGGCCGGGTCAACAGGTGTGTCCATGCTACTCTCGGCTCCTCGTCTCGCTCCTGGGATGCACCATCCGGGTCCTCTTCCTCTCAAAGGTACCGGAAAAAGAGATAAGCATAGGCAGGGGGTAAGGGTATGGGAACTCTGAAAGGTGGGTAGGGGGGAGGTCAAGTGCACCCTTCACCGTCCCTACGGTGCCTCGTGCCTGAGTGAGGGAAGAACTGTGCCCAATTACCCTTGGGTGCCCTTTAACCCTGCCCACCACCCCTTAACAAAAGATAGCGGCGTCTCTGTCACTTGCCTGAACCCACGACCCTCCTGGGCCATGGGGTTGGGAGCCACAGCCTCCTCTTCTCCTGGGGAAGGGCTGGACCCACTCGCATTGCTCCTGGAGCTGTTTCCTTGGATGACGGGCAGCTTCACGACGTCCTCTCCGACCTCCAGCTCTCCGTCAGGAACCTCGGCTCCGGCGTGCCCCTCTGTAGACTCCTGTGTCTCCGTTGCGTCCTCCGGTCTTCCTTCACGCTCCGCAATTTCCGATCTCCCAAGAGCCTCCTTCCTCGTTTCTGCCCCTTTTCTGCCGTTCTCCTCTCTCGCGGGTGGAGCGATGCCTGTACTTCCGCTCGGGGTCATTGCGGCCGCCATGTTGGGATGGTCGGGTCGATCCGCGACCCGATCACAATGACTAATCTGTGTGAATGTCTGTATCAGTCTGTCAGTCGGTGTGTAAGTCACTGCATGAGTTGGTGAGTAGCTACATCAGTGTCTATATGGGTTAATGATTGGCTGTCTGAGTACCTGTATGGGCCTGAGTGTCTTTGTGTTGTAACTCCCTGTATGGATGTGTGAGTGAGTGATTCACTGGGTGTATGGGTTAATAAGTGCATCTGCGAGGGGCTGTATGGGTGAGTGAGTGTGTGTATGGCTGTGTTGGTGAGTGAATGGATGTCTCAGTGGTATATGTGTGAGTAACTACATATGTGAAAGGCAGTATATGTGAGTGTTGGAGTATATAAACTGACTATATGTGAGAGTGAGTGATTGTGAGAGTGGCTGTATGGATGAGTGTGTGCTTGTGTCAGTGATTGTAGAAGAGAGCAAGTATGTGTTAGTATCTGTATGAATAAGTGAGGTGGTGTGTGTATAACTGTATAGGTGAGTAAAAGGCAGTGTTATTGATTATTTGGGTGACTGACTAGGTGTGTGAGTGTCTGTATGGGTGTATGAGTGCATATATCAGTGGCTGTATTGATGAGTGACTGCGTGTATGAGTGACTGTATCGGTTAGTGAGTGGATGTGTGTGTAGACCTATGAATCAGTGAGTGGGTATGTACAAACTGGTATTGGTGTGTCTATGGTTTTGAGAATGGTAGTCTGTATTTTAGAGTAGGTGTATAAAAGGTTATATTAGGGTGTGAGGAGGTGCATCACATATTAAGCGGATGATGTCATCAGTGATGTCATTTGAGATGTCATCAGTGATGTCATCAGTGATGTTACTGACCATGTCATGAGTGATGTAATATGTGACGTCATCAGCAGTGCATTGCGGGGGCGCGAGTTATAGTTAGCTCAACTAACTATAATGGCCGAATTTCTCTGGTTTTGTACGAGTGAAATGTCCAACTAACTATAACGTCCCTGAAACCTGAGGTTTTTTCAGTGAATTTCTAAAGTTTTTTAAATGCTAATTTCTAACTATAACGTCCCTGAAACCTGTGGTTTTTTCAGTGAATTTCAAAGGTTTTTAAATGCTAATTACTAACCATAACGTCCCTGAAACCTATAGTTTTTTCAGTGAATTTCTAAGGTTTTTTAAATGCTAATTTATAACTATAACGTAGTAGTCGCGTTTGCAGAGTGGTGCAGAAAGGGGACTGGGCCTCCGACCAGCGCTCAGGAATTCTGCTGCGAATGACTTACAGGAGGTACTAGGAGGGCTTCTTGGCCCCCAAAGTCCCTCAGGAGTAAAGTGGACCCGTAGTGTGCCAGGAGGCGCGTTTGCAGAGTGGTGGAGAAAGGGGGGCATGGCTTCCGAAGACCTCTTAGCAATACCACTGTGTGGGACTTACTGGAGGTAACAGGAGGGGTAGTTGGCCCCCAAGGACAACCTTGGGGGCAAACTACCCCTCCTATTACCTCCAGTAAGTCCCACACAACAGCATTGGTAAGTTCTCAAATAAGGAATAAAGCCATGCCCCCTTTGCCCATCAGTCTGCAAAGGGGCTCCCTGGCACGCTCTTGGATGGGGATTAAAGTCCCCTTTGCTGCAGGGGGTCGTTAGGGGCCGACTAGCCTCCCTGATACCTCCAGTAAGCCCCAGATAGTGGGATTGCTGAGATGTCGACACAGGCCATGCCCCCTTTCTCCACCACTCTGCAAATGCGCCTCCTGGTGCGCTCTTGGTTGGGGGGTGAAGTCCCCTTGCCTCCTGAGGGTCCCTTGGGGGCAACTAGCCCTCCTGTTACCTCTAGTAAGCCCCACACAGCTGGATTGCTGAGGGTGGTCTGAGGCCACGCCCCGTTATTACACCACTCTGCAAACATGCTTCCTGGCGCACTGCTGCTCAGGGGATAAAGGCCCCCCCTCCCTAGGCCGATTTTGGCCTCGGGGACCCCATCCCCCGGGGCCTGGCCAAAACTTTTTTTATGGAAGGGGGGCCGCATGGCCCAGCCTTCCCTGGGCCTCTTTAGGCCCCGGGGACCCCATCCCCCGGGGCCTGCCCTGCCTTTTTTTTAAATAATTTGGGAGGGGGCTGCGTGGCCCCTTGTCCCCCAGGGCCCGGCCTTATTTATTTATTTATTTTTTAAATAATTAAAAGAGGGAGAGGGCCAAGTGGCCCCCCTCCCGACCCATTTTTGGCCCCGGGGAACCCATCTCCCGGGGCTTGGCCTCTCGTTGGGGACTGCGGGGAGCTCTAAGGCCCCTGCGGTCCCTGCCGGCTCCCCGCCTCCTGCAAGAGCCGGCATTGCTTTTGGGCAAGGGGAGCTGCTGACATGCAGCTACCTTTGCCCAAAAGCAATTTGCTTCGCTTCATGGAAGCGAGAGCAGTGTTCCTGCTCTCGCTTCCATGAAGCAAAACAGTGTTTGCTATGACAGGGCAGGAGCCTTGCTCCTGCCCTGTTATAGCAAACTGCAATGTCCCGGAGTTGGCACCCCGGGACATTGCTGGAGCCGGCCCTGGGGGGTGGCAGTCCCTAGGGCCAAGGAGGGCTCCAGGAGGGCAGCCATGCGGCCCCCCTCCCTTCATGTGTAAAGCCCCGGGGAGGTGGTGGTCCCCGTGGCTGGGCAGCCGCAACAGACTCTCAGCTTGTCTTAATTAGTGCCCCAGGGGTGGTGGTCCCTGGGGTGTGTGGGGGGGCTCGAGCCCCCCACTCTACAATATTTATTTAAAGCAGAGCCCCGGGGAGGTGGCGGTCCCCGGGGCTGCGGGGGGGCCACGTGCCCCCTACATGTGTTAATTAAAGCCCCGGGGAGGTGGCGGTCCCTGTGCCTGCGAGGGGGGGCAGGAGCCTCCCATGCATTTTTTTTTAGAATAAAGCCCCAGAGAGGTGGCAGTCCCCGGGGCTGCAGGGGGACGCGAGCCCTGTCCTTTAAATAAGTATCGCCCCGGGGAGATGGCAGTCCCCGGGGCTGCGGGGGCCCCTGCGGGCCCCCGCACCATTATTAAACATTGCCCCTGGGACCTGGCCCACCCGGGGGCTTCAAGAAAACAAAGCACGGGAGACCACACTTCATTTCTTTTTTTAAATTTTCGGCCGGATTCGCGGACCCTACGCGGATCCTGGCGAATTTGTTTTAAAAAAATGTTTTTTTGGGCCCTCGGGGTCCCTGTGGGACTTCCTGAGCAGGCCTAGGGGGTCAGGGTGTTCTACCCTGCCCCCTTTTCTTGTTTTTTGACCTTTTTTCTTGTGACTCGGTTAAACCGAGTCACAAGATGGCTGCCAACACTTCTTGGTTTGAAGTGTTGGCAGCCAATCAGAATCAAGCTCATGATCAGGAGGGTTCGCGGATCCACCTCGGTCGTCAGATATATAACTATTTTTATTTTTTAATTTCTCAGGAACTACTGAATGGATTTACACCATTTAAAAAAAAAGAACACTTTCTGAACCAAGAGCTACCTTTTTGCCAAATTTAGTGTAATTCCGTTCAGCAGTTCGGGCTGTAGCTTCGACAAAAGATTCCTATGGAAATTAACATGGAGAAAACACGTTTTCTGACCCCCCTTTTTTTTCGGCCCCTGCTTGACGAATCACCCCATAACTTTTAAGGGTGTGCGTAGTGGGGCTACGCGGAGTGCCATGGAGGGGGAAGCAATCTCTGCACACTCCGCGTAGCCCCACTACGCGCCACCAGCCTCCCTCCCGTCCTATTAATAATTAAACAAAAAGCTTGAAAAACAATATAAAAGTAAGGAAAATGGCTTACCTTAGCTGTGGCATCCTGGGGCTCCCTCTTCCTCCTCCATCGCGACTTCTTCAGCAAAACTGCGCATGCGCAGTTTTGATGAAGAATTCGCGATGGAGGAGGAAGAGGGAGCATCAAAACTGCACATGCGCGGGCCCGCGCACGCGCAGTTTTGATTTTGAAGTCGCGATGAAGGCGGAAGAGGGAGCCCCGGGATGCCGCAGTTAAGGTAAGACATTTTCTTTACTTTTATATTGTTTTTCAAGCTTCTTATTTAATTGTTACTAGGGCGGGAGGGAGGCGGAGGCTGGTGGTAACTCCGCTCCGCCGCGGTGTGTGTGGGATGCTGCCTATTCCGCCTAATCCGCGAAACGCGGAGTAGGCACCACTCCGCACATTCCGTGGGCGGAGCGGAACTCTCCGCCCACCCCTACTTTTAAGACAGGAGCTGACCGGAGCGCCCCATTAGTTTTGAAAATTTCACAAAGATTCGTCAACCGGCGCCAAAGATATTTGCACAAAAAAAAACGGTTTTTGAATAGAAACAAGGTCCTAACTATAAATACCTACTGGCGACCGCCTGTAGGTTATATATATATATATATATATTTATATGATATTGCAAGTCAAAAAAACTCCTATATCTTTGGCACCGTTTGACAGATCCTCATTAAAGTTTCCACGCCCCAAAATTATGTATATATATAGATAAATATGTATATATTCACTGAAAAAACCACAGGTTTCAGGGTTGTTATAGTTAGTTGGACATTTCAGTCGTACAAAACCAGAGAAATTTGGCTGTTATAGTTAGTTGAGATAACTATAACTCGCGACCCCGCATTGCACTGCTGATGACGTCACCAATTACATCACTCATGACATGGTCAGTGACATCACTGATGACATCTCAAATTACATCACTGATGACATCATCCAGTGACTGTGTGTTTCTGTGAAGTTTAAATATGTTTTATATATGTAAATGCCAAGGTGTAGTGAAGAATGAGTGTGTGTATGAGTGTCTGAATGAATGATTTAGTAGGTGCCTGACTGACTGTATAAGTGAGTGATTAAACTTGTCTTACTGAATGCATGGGTTAGTGACTAAACTGTGTGAATGTCTGTATCAGTCTGTCAGTTGGTGTGTAAGCGACTGCATGGGTTGGTGAGTAGCTACATGAGTGTCTATATGGGTTATTGGTTGGTTGTCTGAGTATCTGTATGGGTGTCTGAGTGTCTGTGTGGGTGGGTGGGGGGTGTGTGACTCTGTGCATAGATGTGTGAGTGGGTGATTCACTGGGTGTATGGGCTCAAGAGTGCGTCTGTGAAGGGCTATATGGGTGGGTGAGTGTGTGTATGGGTGTGTTGGTGAGTGTTTAGATGTCTCAGTGGTACATGTGTGAGTAACTACATGTGAAAGGTAGTATATGTGAGTGTTGGACTATATAAATGACTATATGTGAGAGTGAGTGATTGTGAAAGTGGCTGTATGGATGAGTGTGTGCTTGTGTCAGTGATTGTATAAGAGAGTAAGTATGTGTTAGTATCTGTATGAATAAGTGAGGTGGTGTGTAAATATTTGTGTAGGTGAGTAAATGGGAGTGTGATTGATTCTTTGCATGACTGACTATGTGTGTGAGTAACTCTATGGGTGAATGGCAGTGTGTGAGTGTCTGTATAGCTGTATTAGTGCAGATGATAGTGCTGTATTGATGAGTGACTGCATGTATGAGTGACTGTATGGGTGAATGAGTAGATGTGTGTGTAGACCTAAGAATCAGTGAGTGCGTATGTAGTAACTGGTATTGGTGTGTCTTTGGTTTCTGTATTTTAGAGTGGGTGTATCAAAGGTTATATTAGGGTGTGAGGAGGTGCATCAGATTATCACGTGGATGATGTCATCAGTGATGTCATTTGAGATGTCATCAGTGATGTCATCAGTGATGTCACTGGCCATGTCATGAGTGATGTAATATGTGACGTCATCAGCAGTGCATTGCGGGGGTGCGAGTTATAGTTATCTCAACTAACTATAACGGCCGAATTTCTCTGGTTTTGTATGACTGAAATGTCCAACTAACTATAACGTCCTTGAAACATGTGGTTTTTTCAGTGAATTTCTAAGGTTTTTTAAATGCTAATTTCTAACTATAACGTCCCTGAAACCTATGGTTTTTTCAGTGAATTTCAAAGGTTTTTAAATGCTAATTTCTAACTATAACATCCCTGAAACCTATGGTTTTTCAGTGAAGTTCAAAGTTTTTTTAAATGCTAATTTCTAACTATAACGTCCCTGAAACCTATGTTTTTTCCAGTGAATTTCAAAGGTTTTTCAAATGCTAATTTCTAACTATAACTTCCCTGAAACCTATGGTTTTTTCTGTGAATTTTAAGGTTTTTTAAATGCTAATTTCTAACTATGCCACCATAGGTAGGGCATATGCAGAAAGAGGAAGAAAGGCGCAGAAAAAAGCAAGAGAAATGCAGAAAGAGGCAACAGAAGTCCAGAAAGACGAAGAAAGGTGCATAAAGAAGCAAGATATATGCAGAAAGAACCAGCAGAGGTGCAGAAAGAGGCCTCGTTGCAAAGTCATCCTGTGCCCCCAACTTTTTGCTGACTGGTACTGGTGGTAACTGACTCTGACTAACCAGGCCTGGAGCCAGTGATATGCCAAAAGACACCAAGAATACAGTGAAAACACCTACATACACTAGGGTACACTATGGGTTGGGGTATCCTTGTGATTGGCATGACCTCCCCTGTAAGGCCCTAGTACATAATAGGACAGGGGGATTAAAACTACCTCTAAGTCAGAGCTGCAGAAAGAAGCAAGAGCAGTGCAGAAAGAACCAACAGAGGTGCAGAAAGAGGCAGGAGGGGTACAGAAAGAGGCAAGAAAAGTGCAGAAAGAAGCAAAGGAGGTGCAGAAAGAGGCAAGAGAACTGCAGAAAATGGCAGGAGAGGTGAGGGAAGAGGCAGGAGAGGTGCAAAAAGAGGCAAAAGGGGTACAGAAAGAGGCAAGAGGGGTGCAGAAAGAAGCAAGAGAAGTGCAGAAAGAAGCAACAGAGGTGCTTAAAGAGGCAAGAGGGGTGCAGAAAGAGGCAAGAGAATTGCATAAAAAGCAACAGAGGTGCTGAAAGAGGCAAGAGAGGTGCAGAAACAGGCAAGAAAGGTACAGAAAGAGGGAACAGGGGTGCAGAAAGAGGTAAGAGGGATACAGAAATTTGCAAGAGAGGTGCAGAAAGAAGCAAGAGCTGTGCAGAAAGAAGCAGGAGAAGTGCAGGAAGAAGCAAGAGAGGTGGAAAAATAGGATAGAGGGGTGCAGAAAGAGGCATGAGGGATGTAGAAATTTGCAAAAGAGGTGCAGAAAGAAGCAAGAGCAGTGCAGAAAGAACTAACAGAGGTGCAAAAAGAGGCAAGAGGGGTGCAGAAAGAGGTAGGAGAGATGCACAAATTGGCAAGAGAGGTACAGAAACAGGCAGGAGGGGTGCAGAAAGAAGGAAGAGAAGTGCAGAAAGAAGCAACAGGGGTGCTGAAAGAGGCGTGAAGGGTGCAGAAAGAGGCAAGAGAAGTGCAGAAAGAAGCAACAGAGGTACAGAAAGAAGCAAGGGAGGTACAGAAACAAGCAGGAAAGGTACAGAAAGAGGGCGCAAGGGTGCAAAAAGAGGCAAGAGAGGTGTAGAAAGAGGGAAGAGGGGTGCAGACAGAGGCAAGAGGGGTGCAGAAAGAAGAAAGTGAGGTGCAAAAAGAGGCAACTGAGGTGCAGAAAGAGGCAAGAGAAGTGCAGAAACAAGCAAGAGAAGTGCAGAAAGAGGCAAGAGAATTGCTGAAAGAAGCAACAGAGGTGTAGAAAGAAGCAAGAGAAGTGCAGAAAGAGGCAAGTGATGTGCAGAAAGAAGCAAGAGCAGTGCAGAAAGAACCAACGGAGGTGCAAAAAGAGGCAAGAGGGGTGCAGAAAAAAGTAGGAGAGGTGCACAATGAGGCAAGACAAGTACAGAAAGAGGCAGGAGGGGTGCAGAAAAAAGGAAGAGAAGTGCAGAAAGAGGCAAGAGAATTGCTGAAAGAAGCAACAGAGGTACAGAAAGAAGCAAGAGAAGTTCAGAAAGAGGCAAGTAAGGTGCAGAAAGAAGCAAGAGCAGTGCAGAAAGAACAAATGTAGGTGCAAAAAGAGGCAAGAGGGGTGCAGAAAAAAGTAGGAGAGGTGCACAATGAGGCAAGACAAGTACAGAAAGAGGCAGGAGGGGTGCATAAAGAAGGAAGAGAAGTACAGAAAGAAACAACAGAGGTGCTGAAAGAGGCGCAAAGGGTGAAGAAAGAGCAAGAGAAGTACAGAAAGAAGCAACAGAGGTACAGAAAGAAGCAACAGAGGTACAGAAAGAGGCAAGAGAGGTGCAGAAACAGGCAGGAAAGGTGCAGAAAGAGGGAACAAGGGTTCAAAAAGAGGCGAGAGGTGCAGAAAGAGGGAAGAGGGGTGCAGAAAGAAGCAAGTGAGGTGCAGAAAGAGGCAACAGAGGTGCAGAAAGACGCAAGAGAAGTGCAGAAACAAGCAAGAGAAATGCAGAAGGAGGCAAGAGAATTGCTGAAAGAAGCAACAGAGGTATAGAAAGAAGCAAGAGAAGTGCAGAAAGAGGCAAGTAAGGTGCAGAAAGAAGCAAGAGCAGTGCAAAAAGAACCAACAGAGGTACAAAAAGAGGCAAGAGGGGTGCAGAAATAAGTAGGAGAGGTGCACAAAGAGGCAAGACAAGTACAGAAAGAGGCAGGAGGGGTGCAGAAAGAAGGAATAGAAGTGCAGAAAGAAGCAACAGAGGTGCTGAAAGAGACGCGAAGGGTGCAGAAAGAGGCAAGAGAAGTGCAGAAAGAAGCAACAGAGGTACAGAAAGAAGCAAGAGAGGTACAGAAACAAGCAGGAAAGGTGCAGAAAGAGGGAACAAGTGTGCAAAAAGAGGCAAGAGAGGTGCAGAAAGAGGGAAGAGGGATGCAGACAGAGGCAAGAGGGGTGCAGAAAGAAGAAAGTGAGGTGCAAAAAGAGGCAACTGAGGTGCAGAAAGACGCAAGAGAAGTGCAGAAACAAGCAAGAGAAGTGCAGAAAGAGGCAAGAGAATTGCTGAAAGAAGCAACAGAGGTGTAGAAAGAAGCAAGAGAAGTGCAGAAAGAGGCAAGTGATGTGCAGAAAGAAGCAAGAGCAGCGCAGAAAGAACCAACGGAGGTGCAAAAAGAGGCAAATGGGGTGCAGAAAAAAGTAGGAGCGGTGCACACTGAGGCAAGACAAGTACAGAAAGAGGCAGGAGGGGTGCAGAAAGAAGGTAGAGAAGTACAGAAAGAGGCAAGAGAATTGCTGAAACAAGCAACAGAGGTATAGAAAGAAGCAAGAGAAGTGCAGAAAGAGGCAAGTAAGGTGCAGAAAGAAGCAAGAGCAGTGCAGAAAGAACCAACGGAGGTGCAAAAAGAGGCAAGAGGGGTGCAGAAAAAAATAGGAGAGGTGCACAATGAGGCAAGACAAGTACAGAAAGAGGCAGGAGGGGTGCAGAAAGAAGGAAGAGAAGTGCAGAAAGAAGCAACAGAGGTGCTGAAAGAGGCGCGAAGGGTGCAGAAAGAGCAAGAGAAGTACAGAAAGAAGCAACAGAGGTACAGAAAGAGGCAAGAGAGGTGCAGAAACAGGCAGGAAAGGTCAAGAAAGAGGGAACAAGGGTGCAAAAAGAAGCAAGGGAGGTGCAGAAAGAAGGAAGAGGGGTGCAGAAAGAAGGAAGAGGGGTGCAGAAAGAAGCAAGTGAGGTGCAGAAAGAGGCAACCGAGGTGCAGAAAGATGCAAGAGAAGTGCAGAAACAAGCAAGAGCAGTCCAGAAAAAGGCAAGAGAATTGCTGAAAGAAGTAACAGAGGTGTAGAAAGAAGCAAGAGAAGTGCAGAAAGAGGCAAGTGAAGTGCAGAAAGAAGCAAGAGCAGTGCAGAAAGAACCAACAGAGGTGCAACAAGAGGCAAGAGGGGTGCAGAAAGAGGTAGGAGAGGTGCACAAAGAGGGAAGAAAGGTACAGAAAGAGGCAGGAGGGGTACAGAAAGAAGGAAGAGAAGTGCAGAAAGAGGCAAGAGAATTGCTGAAAGAAGCAACAGAGGTATAGAAAGAAACAAGAGAAGTGCAGAAAGAGGCAAGTAAGGTAGAGAAAGAAGCAAGAGAAGTGCAGAAAGAACCAACAGAGGTGCAAAAAGAGGCTAGAGGGGTGCAGAAAAAGTAGGAGAGGTGCACAAACAGGCAAGGCAAGTACAGAAAGAGGCAGGAGGGGTGCAGAAAGAAGGAAGAGAAGTGTAGAAAGAAGCAACAGAGGTGATGAAAGAGGCGTGAAGGGTGTGGAAAGAGCAAGAGAAGCAACAGAGGTGATGAAAGAGGTGTGAAGGGTGCAGAAAGAGCAAGAGAAGAAGCAACAGAGGTACAGAAAGAAGCAAGAGAGGTGCAGAAACAGGCAGGAAAGGTGCAGAAAGAGGGAACAGGGGTGCAGAAAGACGCAAGAGAGGTGCAGAAACAAGCAAGAGAAGTGCAGAAAGAGGCAAGAGAATTGCTGAAAGAAGCAACAGAGGTGTGGAAAGAAGCAAGAGAAGTGCAGAAAGAGGCAAGTGAGGTGTAGAGGCAATAGAGATGCAGATAATGGCAAGAGAACAGTCGAAAGAGACAAGAGGGATGCAAAAAAGGGAAGGAGGGTGCAGAAAGAAGCAAGAGAGGTGTAGAAAGAAGCAAGAGAAGTGCAGAAAGAAGCAAGAGAGGTGCAGAAAGAGGGAAGACGAGTGCAGAAAGAGACAACATGGGTGCAGAAAGAGACAACAGGGGTGCAGAAAGAAGCAAGAGAGGTGCAGGAAGAGGCAATTGAAGTGCAGAAAGAGGCAAGTGAAGTGCAGAAAGAGGCAAGAGAGTTGCAGAAACAGGCAAAAGGGGTGCAGAAAGAGGGAACAGGTGTGCAGACAGAGGCAAGAGAGGTGCGGAAAGAGGGAAGAGGGGTACAGAAAGAGGCAAGAGGGATGCAGAAATTTGCAAAAGAGGTGCAGAAAGAAGCAGGAGCAGTGCAGAAAGAACCAACAGAGGTGCAGAAAGAGGCAAGAGGGGTGCAGAAAGAGGTAGGAGAGGTACACAAAGAGGCAAGAGGGGTACAGAAAGAGGCAAGAGGGGTGCAGAAAGAAGGAAGAGAAGTGCAGAAAGAAGCAACAGAGGTGCTGAAAGAGACAAGAAGGGTGCAGAATGAGGCAAGAGAAGTGCAGAAAGAAGCAACAGAGTTGCAGAAAGAGGCAATAGAGGTGCACAAAGAGGCAAGAGAGATGCAGAAAGAAGCAAGTGAGGTGCAGAAAGAGGCAAGAGAGGTGCAGAAAGAAGAGAGTGAGGTTCAGAAAGAGGCAAGAGAAGAGCAGAAAGTGGCAAGTGAGGTGCAGAAAGAGGCACTTGAGGTATAGAAAGAGGCAAGATAAGGGTAGAAAGAGGCAAGAGAAGTGCAGAAAGAGGCACTTGAGGTGCAGAAAGAGGCAAGAGAGATACAGAAAGAGGCTCGAGAAGTGCAGAAAGAGGCAAGAGAAGTGCAGAAAGAGGCAAGAGAGGTGCAGATGAAAGAGAGTGAGGTGCAGAAAGAGGCAAGTGAGGTCCAGAAAGAGGCAAGAGAGGTACAGAAACAGGCAAGGGAACTGCAGAAACAGGCAAGAGATCTGCAGAAAAAAGCAACAGAGGTGCTGAAAGAGGCAAGTGAGGTGCAGAAAGGGGCAAGAGAAGTGCAGAAAGAGGCAAGTGAAGTGCAGAAAGAAGACAGTGAGGTGTAGAAAGAGGAAGAAAGGTGCAGAAAGAAGCAAGAGAAATGCAGAAAGAGGCAAGAGGCACAGAAAGAAAAGAGGTTTGTGCACCATTAGTACCAGTTTAACACCCACATTTTGCAATAAGTAACACGTGACCATTCCAGCTTTGCAAAGGGCCTTCCACCATGCTGTAACATGTGACACTGCATTTTTGGGAACATTTGAGCCGTTTAAGCTAGAAACAAGGCTTTTTTTGTTCAAATCTGCAGATTAGGCAGCAGATGATGGAATATTTGGCAAATGTGGACATTTTTTAATTATGTTAAAATTGGTGCAGCCGAACAGTCACATAATTACAATGGCCCTGCTCATACCTCAGACTAGTTCCAGAAGTGCTCCTCAGTGGTTCCGTCTTTTTTTGTGTCTCATTGAGTTTATAGTTTAGCTTCTATGGAAACGAGGAAGACTAAACCTGAGGTTACCACTCCACAACACAGACTACAATACCACATAATTACTCTCCAAAACACATAATTCCACTCCACATAATTCCATACACTAAATACCACATACTTTCTATTCACATAATTTCACTGCACAACATACCACATAATTCCACTACACACAATGCACATCCACTCTACACCAAAAACCATTAGTAAAAAACGTTTACATTTACAACGCCAAAAGCTCTAACTCACGCAAATGCGAAACTTATTACATTGCAAATGCTTCTTTAACTAGTAGTTGCGTTTGCAGAGTGGTGAAGAAAGGGTGCTCGGCCTCCGAACAGCGATCAGGAATTCCGCCGCGTAGGACTTACAGGAGGTACCAGGAGGGCTTCTTGGCCCCCAAAGTCCCTCAGGAGTAAAGTTGACTTCATCCCCCATCCGTAGTCTGCCAGGCGGCACATTTGCAGAGTTGTGGAGAAAGGGGGCGTGGCCTTCGAAGACGTCTAAGCAATCCCACTGTGTGGGACTTACTGGAGGTAACAAGAGGGGTAGTTCGCCCCCAAGGACATCCTTGGGGGCCAACTACTCCACCTATGACCTCCAGTAAGTCCCACACAGCAGGATTGCTAAGTTCTCATAGCAGGCCATGCCCCCTTTGCCCACCACTCTGCAAACGCACTCCCTGGCGCGCTCTTGGATGGGGATTGAAGTCACCTTCGCTGCTGGGGGTCCTTTGGGGCCAACTAGCCTACCTCTTACCTCCAGTAAGCCCCACACAGTGGGATTGCTGAGAGGTGGACACAGGCCACGCCCCCTTTCTCCACCACTCTGCAAACGCTCCTCCTGGCACGCTCTTGGTTGGGGAATGAAGTCCGCTTGCCTCCTGAGGGTCCCTGGGGGCCAGCTAGCCCACCAGGTACCTCCAGTAAGCCCCACACAGCTGGATTGCTGAGAGGTTGTCTGAGGCCACGCCCCTTTTTACACCACTCTGCAAACGCGCCAACTGGCGCACTGCTGCTCGGGGGATGAGGTCCTCAGGACACAAGAGGACATCATCGCCCCATCAGCAGTGCGCCAAGAGGCGCATTTGCAGAGTGGTGTAAAAGGGGGCGTGGCCTCAGACCACCTCTCAGCAATCCCACTGTGTGGGGCTTAATGGAGGTACCTGGTGGGTTAGTTGGCCCCTAAGGACCCTTAAGATGCGAGGGGACTCAATCCCCCAACCCAGAACGTGCCAAGAGGCGCATTTGCAGGGTGGTACAGGGAGGGGGCGGGGCCTCCAGCGAGATGCCGGTTTTTCTTTACTTTTCATATTTTTAGAAAGGGCGCTGTGTGGCCCCCCTTCTCTTACTATTTTTTGGGTCCTGGGGACCCCATCCCCCAGGCCCTTAGCCATTTTTTTACTTTAAAAAACAAAATAAACGGGAAGGGGGCCGCGTGGCCCCCCTTCCCTGGGCTTCTTTTGGCCTCGGGGACCCCATCCCCCGAGGCCTGCACTTGTTTTTTTATTATTATTATTGGAGGGGGCTGCGTGGCCCCCTCCTGTGGCCAATTTTGGCCCCGGGGACCCCATCCCCCGGGGCCCAGCCTTATTTAAAAAAAATATATATATATTTATATTCGGGAGGGGGGCCATGTGGCCCCCCTTCCCTGGGCCACTTTTGCCCTGGGGACCCCATCCCCCAGGGCATGCCCAATTCTTTATTTCTTTTTTAAAGGGAGGGGGCCGCGTGGCCCCCCCTCCCAGGCCATTTGTGGCCCCTTTGACCCCATCCCCCAGGGCATGGCCAATGCTTATTTAATTAATTTTTTTTAAGGGAGGGGGTCGCGTGGCCCCCTCCCGGGCCACTTCTGGCCCCGGGACCCCATCCCCCGGGGCCGGCCCTCAAGTTGGGGACTGTGGGGGGAGCCCCAATGCCCCCACGGTCCCTGCCAACTCCCCGCCTCCTGCGGGAGCCGGCATTGCTTTTGGGCAAGGGGAGCTGCTGACATGCAGCTCCCCTTGCCCAAAGGCAATCTGCTTTGCTTCTTGGAAGCGAGAGCAGGTTTCCTGCTCTCGCTTCCAAGAAGCAAAGCTGTGTTTGCTATGGCAGGGCGGGAGCCGTGCTCCCGCCCTGCCATAGCAAACAGCAATGTCCCGGGGTGGGCACCCCGGGACATTGCAGGAGCCGGTCCTGGGGGGATGGTGGTCCCCAGGGCCATTGAGGGCTCCAGGAGGGGGGCCTCGCAGCTCCCCTCCCTATGTAAACATAGCCCTGGGGAGGTGGTGGTCCCCGGGGCCGTGGTTCCGATACGGACCCCCGTATTTAAATTACTGCATGCCCCGGGGAGGTGGTGGTCCCCGGGGCAGTGTGGGGGTGGGGGGCAGGAGCCCCCGCCACACCTTTAATTTTAAAAAAAGCCCCGGGGGAGGTGGCGTTGCCTGTGGGACCCCCTGAGCAGGCCTAGGGTGTCAGGGTGTTTCTACCCTGCCCCCTTTTCTTCATTTTTTCCTTTTTTTTCCTTTTTCTTGTGACTCGGTTCTACCGAGTCACAAGATGGCTGCCAACACATTCTGGTTTGGAGTGTTGGCAGCCAATCAGAATGAAGCTCGTGCTTGGGAGGGTTTGCGGCTCCTCCTCGGTACTCAGCTATATACATTTTTTTTTTTTACATTTCTCAGGAACTACTAAACGGATTTACACCATTTGAAAAAAAGGGCACTTTCTGAACCAAGAGCTACCTTTTTGCCAAATTTGGTGTACTTCTGTTCAGCAGTTCGGGCTGTAGCCTGTTCCAAAATTTCCTATGGAAATTAACATGGGGAAAACGCGTTTTGGGACCCCCCTTTTTTATCGGCCCCCGCTTGATGACTCACCCCGAAAATTTTAAGACAGGAGCTGACTGGAGCTGGTCATTAGGTTGTGAAATTTCGCGAAGATTCGTCAAACGTCGCGAAAGATATTGGCAAAAGAAAAAACACTTTTTGAATAGAAACAAGGTCCTAACTATAACTACCTACTGGCGACCGCCAGTAGGTAATATATATGTATACATACATATATATGGTCTTTTTAGGGTTTAGGCTGGATGAGGGTATTTGGGTGTGACAAAGGGAATTTTTAGGATTTAGGGTCGCTAAGGATATTTGGGTGGCAAGGGGATTTTTAGGGTTTTCGGGTGGCTAAGGGGATTTGGGTGGCAAGGGGACTTTTAGGGTTTAGGGTGGGTACAGGTATTTGGATGACAAGGGGATTTTTAGGGTTTTGAGTGGCTGAGGGTATTTGGGTGTCAAGGGTAACCCTGGGCAAAGCACTACGCTACGCTCGCGTAGTTTGCGAAGTTTGCGCTACTTCGCACAACGCGAATTGCACGTAGCACAGTGCAAACACGCGTAGCGTAGCGTAGCGTAGTGCAGCGGTCATTTTTTGCTTGCTCGCGGTCCTCAACGTCAAGTTGGCGACCGCGAGCAAGCAAAATGACATCCCGGCGAGATTCTCAACGCGGGGAGGTCAGGTTTCTCATTGCGAGTGGTCGCGTATGCTCGCGACCGCTCGCGATGAGAAACTACCAGTCCGCGTTGAGAAAGCTGCCGCTCGAGTAAAAATCTACTCGGCGGCAGTAAAAGACAGCTCGCACTGTGCAAGATGCCGTTTTCAATGATTGCACAGTGCGGACAAGCATCCGGCACTGTGCAATCAATGCGAACAGTGCACATCGCAGTTCGCGTAGTGCTACGCGTAGTTCGCGTAGTGCGAACTGCACTTTGCGTAGCTTCGCGTAGCGCTACTTCGCGAACTACGCCCAGGCTTAGTCAAGGGTCTTTTTAGGGTTTAGGCTGGGTGAGGGTATTTGGGTGTGACAAAGGGAATTTTTAGGATTTAGCGCCGCTAAGGATATTTGGGTGGCAAGGGGATTGTTAGGGTTTAGGGTGGCTAAGGGGATTTTGGTGGCAAGGGGACTTTTAGGGTGGGTACGGGTATTTAGATGAGAAGGGGATTTTTAGGGTGTTGGGAGGCTGAGGGTATTTGGGTGCCATGGGGATTTTTAGGGTTTAGGGTGGCTATGGGTATTTGGGTGGCAAGGGGATTTTTAGGGTTTAGGGAAGCTAAGGCTATTTAGATGGCAAGGGGTTTTTTAGGGTTTAGGGTGGCTAAGTGTATTTGGATGACAAGTGAATTTTTTGGGTTTAGGGTGGGTAAGAGTATTTGGGTGGCAAGGGAATTTTTTAGGATTTAGGTTGCCTACGGGGATTTGGGTTGCAAGGGGATTTTTAGGGTTTAGGGTGGCTAAGGGTATTTGGGTGGCAAGGGGATTTTTAGGGTTTAAGGTGGCTAAGGGAATTTAGATGGCAAGGGGATTTTTAGGGTTTAGGGTGGCTAAGGGGATTTAGATGGCAAGGGGATTTTTAGGGTGTAGGGTGGGTACGGGCATTTGGATGACAAGGGGATGTGTAGGGTTTAGGGTGGCTAAGGGTTTTTGGGTGGCAAGGGGCTTTTTAGAATTTAGGGTGGCTAAGGGTATTCGGGTGGCAAGGGGATTTTTAGGATTTAGGGTGACTAAGGGGATTTGTGTGAAAGGGGAGTTTTAGGGTTTAGGGTGGCTAAGGGTATTTAGATGGCATGGGGATGTTTAGGGTGGGTACAGGTATTTGGATGATTAGTGGATTTTTGATGTTTCTGGTGGGTAAGCATATTTGGGTGCCAAGGGGATTTTCAGGGTTTAGGGTGGCTAAGGGTATTTCAGTCAATCAATCAAAATACTTTATTCGGCTCTACTGAGCCATAAAAGTCACAGCAGAGAGACAAATACAATATGGTACAAAGCACAAAAATAATATTTGTTTGTTAAAATCACTAAAATCGAATCTAGGAACATCAATATATGAGGGGAGCACTCAGTATTTGGTTTGTATCTTTAAAGCACTTAAGATGTAAGTTAAAAGAGCATGGATAACCGTTTCACTTCCCAGAAGGTGCAAATGGGCAAAAGCAGCTACATGAGATCTAATTTCCAATCCTCATAATACTGGGCGAAAGAACTGCCTCCTTTGTGCAATATAACATTTGCAAAATAGCAAAAAGTGCATAGTGGTTTGTTCAGCTGGGGCTTAACAGTGACAAAGGGGCAGGGATGAAAACCGTGTACCTTTTGCATGGAAAGCTAACAGAAAATGTATGTATTTGAGACAAAACCTTGTCAGCAGAAACTTCTGTCTCTCATTTGCAATTATCTGTAAATAAAGTGCCGGATGTGCAGGAAGTTCCCAGGAAATATTTACCATCCCATCACATCTGGTCTCTAACCGTGCCCTTTGAGTGTATTGATTATAAAGCACTTTAGTTTGGCTTAACAGGATAGTAGATAAACTATCTGGATTGTGATAAAGTACTGGGGTACCAAGCCTTTTAAAACTCTTATTTTTTTCTCAAACATCTTTTTATTAAAGAATAACAGTCACAGGTATTAGCATTTACATAGCATGACATTTCCCAAAAGCCATTTCAGTACATTAAAAGTGACACAGTTGCTCATCAGTCAGGAAAATACTGTGTGTGGTGCTTTGCATTCCCAGCTTATACCTGCTTAAGAAGAGGCACAATGGCTTAAGAACCTTTTCGAAACGCTCCCTCCCCCCTCCCACCATCCCCCTTCAACTCAACCAATCATTTAAAAAGAAGGAAAAAAGGAAGTGAAAAAGTGGGGAATAAACTGGATGGCAAGTCAGAATTGCAAGTGTGGAGTGTCATGAGAAGGTGTTATTGTGAGAACAATCTGTTGTTGGGAACATTTTGGATACCAAGGGCGGGATTTAAAACTGGAAGAGATGAAGAGGCCAAGTAGTAGGAGGGCACACTGTTAGTGGAAGGCCTCGGGAAAGATATGACACTAATGGACCCCATCTGTATTCAAAATTCTTATAATCATCTCTAAAGATATCTCCCATTCTCTCCATTGTGAGCACTCTCCAGAGGCGGGCATGCCATTGGGTTAATGCGGGTGCGTCTTTCTTCTTCCATGTGGCTGCATTTTAGCCACCCAGAGACAGGCCCTCAATATCACCTGATCCCCCTTCGTCTGGTACTTTAAACAGGAGTCTCTGAGTCCCAATAGTGCAAACTCTGGTGTGACTGGCATGGGATATCCTCATATGTTTTTTATTTGTGCTAGAATCTCCAACCAAAAGGGATGTGCTTTATAAATATTTCGTTCGTTCATTCATTCATTTATTCATTAAATGGTTATTCTTGGAAATATCTCTCCAGAGGTTTTTCCACTGTCCCTCTGTAACCTCCCTCCCTAAAGTATGCTCCCAGAAGCCTATGAGTCGGGGTCGCGGGGAGTGCAACGTAGAGAGGATCCCACCCTCCGCAGAAAGGTTTCTATGGGCGTAAGATCATGTGTCGCTGCTTCTCCAACCAATGGGTGTAATGCCCACTGTTTAAGCTGGAGGTAGTGGAAATACTCAGATGGGGGAGGTGAAAGTCACGCTGGCAATGCTCAAAAGTCAGCAAGTCATAGTTATGGAAGAGATCAGACAATGTCAAACAACCACCCTCCTGCCAAGCGCCAAGCGGTCCCGGCCGTGCAGCCGGGGGGAACTCTGGGTTAAAATGGATCAGGGTGTAGGGGGAGGGAAAGGTCGTCCACTCCACAGCCCTTATGACCGTGTCCCATAAATTAAGAGTAGTCCGGTGTGGGTACTCAGATATGTGTTCCGGGGTCTGTCCTTTCTTGGCTTCCACAGTCCATCCCAGATCGTCCTGCCAGCTATTATTCTATCCATGTGCAGCCAATGTTTGTCCGATTCCCTCAGGGACCACTCGGTAATCACCCGCAATTGTGCTGCCTTATACTAGTAGAGATCAAAGTCAGCCCATGCCACCCCTCCCCCTTCAGTCGTCTTAAGAGAGTGAAGGGTAATCACGCCCTTCCGTTCTGCCAGATGTAACGGGTGATTAAAGTGCGTAGTTTGGGGAGGAAGTCTTGCTCTAGTTCTATGGGGAGGGCCTGGAACAGGTACAGTACTTACGGGAGAACCGTCATTTTAATTGCATCAATGCGGCCCAGCCACGAGATGTGTAAGGGCTTCCATCGTTAAAGGTCTTGTTGCAGCTGGAATAAGGGGGGATAATTTGCCCAATATAGCCCCTCCAGGTTAGCTGTGATCTTGATACATAGATAGGTAAAACTGTGTTTAGCCCATTGGATTGGGGAAGCCTTGACCAGTGAGGTCATCTCCCCCTCTGCGAGAGTAAGATTTAATATGGAAGATTTGGACAGATTGACGCAGAAGCCTGCCACTCCCTCAAACAAGTTCTTCCAGAAGGGCCAACAGCGAAGACTGGGGAGATGTAAGTGTCAGCAAAACATAATCTGCGAACAGTGATGTCTTGTGTTCATCTGAGCCAAACCGGATCCCCTGTATCTCCTGTGTCGCTCGGATTCAGGCCGCCAGGGGTTCAATGCTTAGAGCAAACAGTAGTGGAGACAAAGGGCACCTGTGTCTCGTCCCCTTGCCCAAGGGGAACAGAGACGAGCTGACTCCATTAACCAGCACTCTGGATCAGGGTTGTATATAATTAGCTCTAATCAATATAATAAAGACTTCGCAGATCCCAAAGCGCTGTAGTATATGAAAGAGAAAGGGCCAATCCACCCTATCGAACGCTTTTTCTGCATCTAACCCCAACAATATTGCCGGGATTCAGTGTCTCAACACCTTTTCGATCAAATGAAGTACCCGTCGGATGTTGTCATGGGTTTGTCTGCCCTTTATGAAGCCCGATTGGTCGGGTGGATGATTTCCGGCATCATATCCTCCAGTCTAGATGCCAGAATCCTAGAATACAGTTTGGCATCCAGGTTTAGCAACGCAATCGGCCAATAAGATGAACAGAGGTTCAAGTTTTTCCCTGCTTTCGATATCACCATTATCAGGGCTTCACTCATCAAAGGGGTTACTGCTGTGTCAGCCGCTATAGAGTTAAAAAGGTTGGTCAGGTGCGGGGTAATCTTTGACGCAAAAGTTTTACAAAAATGCTCTGTCAAGCAGTCGGGCGCAGGAGATTTATGAGGTTTAAACACCATTATTGCCAGTCGTACGTCTTCATCAGTAATGGGTGCTCCCAGAAAAGCATTCTGGGTTGGGTGAGTTGTGGTAGGTCAATCGAGTCATGGAGACCTCCTCCCCCTCCCATAGCTCCACAATATACACCAAACTGTCACAGGTTGTCATGTCACCTTCCCCACAGTATATAACAAAAGTCATCCTTTGAATCCCCTGAGAAAAACCCTTAAAACTATCAAACCAAAAACAAACCCAATCAACAGCTGTGGAACCTCCAGTCCCACAGTAACTATTCAGACACAAAAATAAGGTATGTCAGCAGGCATCTTGGTCAGAGGCTGCCACCGCGGCCAGATGGTAGCAGTAGTATGTTGAAGCACTGCCCCTCTAATCCACAGGTTGTGAGGTTGAACAGTGCCACTGACCTTCAGGGACCTCACACAATCCAATATGTTCCCACCGGCCAGAGAGCAGGCACCTCTTACCCCCCTCAGGACCTCTGGCATCCCAGGGCGTAGTCCTCCAAACTGTCCAGCTCGGCAGGTAAATGTCAATGGATGCCGCCTGTCCTTATCTTCATTTCTTTGAATTCCGCTCTCTATGCTGGGTCCGCCACTGGAAGCTTGTGCCTAACTCTTTGTCGTCGTCCTGTGAGGGGACCAGGTCTCCTGCAGACCCGGGGTGCAGCAGTCCCAGGATAACCATGGCCTCCCCCCGTTCTGTGACATGGCGCGATTTATTGTCGAACTCGAAAGCAAGCTTAAACGGGTAAGTCCATTGATACCTGCTGTGGTCTTGTCGCAGTTTTTGGTGGCGTTGCAGGGTTGACTGCTCCAGGACCTGATACAGCGTGCAAGAGAAGCCCTGAAAGTCGATAGCATCCCTCTTCCTGGCCGCTTGGAGTATGGCCTCCTTTACCTTGAATGACTGTAGCTTGATGAGGATATCGCTGGTGAGTCATTGTTCTCTGGGTGCCTGACCAACCACGCCGTGGACTCTCTCAATTTTAATTTTCGGTTGATGCGTCCCCAGCACCTCCGCAAATAGGCCCTCAATGAAGGCCTCCAGATCAGGCTCCTCTGCCCCATCCTCTAGGTCTCGAATTCTAATGTTATCTCTTCTGGATCTATTTTCTAAGTCCTCACTCTTCAGCAGGGCCTGGTGTAGTTGAGCACGGAGATCCTGAACCCTGCTGTGAGTATACGACATGCGTTTGTTGAAGTCTTGCGATTGAGCCTCCACCTCGAGTAATCTGTGCTAATGGAGTCTACATCCTGTTGGATGGTGGTCATGCGATCAGTGAGGTCTGCTTTAAGCTTATCCAGTGAGGCGGTCATGTCCATCTTGAGTTCCGTGCGCAGTTCAGTTTTTAATTCTCTCAGAGAGGCCAGCAGGTCCTCCTTAGTGAGAGCCATGTCCTTTCTTGTTTTCCCTGGCTTTCCCTCTTCTCAGCGGTAGCAAAGTAACTGGACACCCTATTTGAGATCTTTTTCAGTGGCATAGAGGCAGCCAGTCACCCCACCGCATGTGAGAGGTCGAACTTGCCACCTTTACATGGAAGACAGTCATTTCCCTCGGACCTGAATACTGGAACGGCCGCCCTCCACGGAGACTTGCAGTAACGAGCCCTGAGACACCTGGAGGAATTATGTGGTTAGGCACCTCTTACACAACAAATATCACACATATGAGGAGGGAAGCACCAGACCGCCTCTATGAAGGAGCTGCCCTGATGGTGCTTGAAGGAGTTCTCTCACTGGGCCCAGTTAGGCACGGCCGGCAGCGCTTGTCATGTCAGGGTCAGGCAGGGTGAAGCTATATTCGTCTTTAGTGCTGCCGCGCTGGATATCTCCCGCTGCCCCCCTGAAGAAGGGCCACAAGAAGCCCAGCTGTATCCACAGAAATCTTTGAGGAGCTCTATTCCAGGCCCCCCCGCTGCCACGGCCTCAAGGGACCACCATGTTGAAGTCAGTTGAAACTGCCCTCCACTTCCCACGCTGTCTCCTACCTCAAGAGGCGACAAATTCAGCAATAGGCTCCCGCCGCGTCCTTCCCCAGGTGCTTGATCTCTAGTAGGGGCTTCCCACTCACCACTTCATGACCCCGTGGCATTGGGACGTCGCTCCGTTTCAGCTGTGGGTGAGGCTGCTCCCCCTCATAGGCGACGCTGCCGGGTGACTGCAGTATCTGGTACGTCGCCTCCCCCAGGGGTGCTCAATTCCTTTTCTGGGTTCTGTTATAGTGCTGGCATTACCGGAATGGCCCCGGGGGCCATCTCCTAGCAGAGTCTACGGTCAAGCTTTAGCGTCGCCATCATAGTTGGCATCATGTTTGCCCTCTTTTGTCTTCCATCCGCCGTGCAACCCTCCATCAAGGGCAGAATTCGCCTTCAGACCAAAACCTAGGAGAATTGGTTACCGCTGCCGTGGGCTGCCATGTAGCTGTGATTCATTAGCTGCTTAGAACAGCAACGTGGTGGCAGAGTCGATGTTGATCACGTCCACACGCCCTCAAAACTCATTTTGATATATTATTTAAGCCACGGAATGTCTAAACAGTTATCCATATTCATACAGTCCAATAAAGTTGTACTGCATAACTGCTTCCATATTCTGTGCCATAGTAAAAGGGGTTAACATAGTCTTCTATGTTGTTAAGCCCAATTTCTTCAAGGCAAAAGGTCGTTGAGGGACTGCAAGCAGCCTTCTTATAAACTTATTTTCCACAATATGTAAGAGTTTACAGTTGATATGTCCCCATACGCCCGCACCAAATATATAAACAGACACACATTTGCTTTTAAAAATACAGAGCAATTCTCTCATTGGCTTATATCTCAGCCTTTTGGAAAATCTAACTACTGCATCAATTGCCCACTGGAACTGCATTACTCTTACATTCATTTAAAAAAAAAAATGTTTTATTGCCAATACATGTCATAGTTAAATAAATCACTAAGCCTGTGCGGAGTTCACGGAGTTCCGCATAGCAAAACTCTGCGAAGTGCAAAAATAACTCAGCCGCGCTACGCGGAGCTCCGCAAGCGGCCGAGTTCATTAGAAAATGCAGTTCGCTGCAATTTTCAGCACCGGGCGTTTGTCTCCACTGTGAAATTATCGCGAACGGCACCATGCAGAGTGCAAGCAGGCGCTGCTTCCTTTCTGCCGCTCAAGTAGATTTTCTACTCGAGCAGCATCTTTCTCAAGGCAAACAGATGGTTTCTCAACGCGAGCAGTCACGAGCATACGCAGCCACTCGCATTGAGAAATCCGACCACCGGCATTGAGAAATCTCACCGGGAGGTTGACTTCCCTCGTTCGCGCTCGCCAACTTGACGTTGACAAGCCCAAATGAGGAAAAATCTCACCGGGAGGTGGATTTTCCTCGCTCGTACTCGCCAACTTGATGTTGAAGAGCGCGAGCGAGGAAAAAAGCTTCGGAACTCTGCGTAACGCGGAGTGTGGAAAACTCTGCAAACTCCGCGAGCAGAGCGGAGTTCACCGCCCAGGGTTACAAATCACAATTCATATGAGCATAACAATATCCAAAAAAGTACCATAAATCACAGATTCGTCAAATTCATAAAATGCGTAAGGAAAATAGTCAACACAGTAAGGGAATAGATGATAAAAAACATATATACGCACATTTCATTCGTCATTCATGTGATCTACCATCAGCCCCCAAATCATTAAGCCCAATTTGCGTCTCCGTTGCCCTTTAAAAAAATATAAACTATACTCAAGATTAAAAATGGCATAAAATCTTACTCTCCACATCTCGAAAGATGGGGGTTCCTTCTGTAACCAGGAAGAGGCTACGCAAAGTCGGTCAACCGCGGTAGCCATAAATATCAAATACCTGAATTTCTGTGTGGCCCGTCTAATTGCCAGCCCCTCCCCCAGGCCCAGTAGCATTGTTGTGGGTGTAATAGTAATTTCTACACCAGTCTCCTCCATTAAGAAACCTCCATTTCCCCCAGCAGTTTACTTAATTTAGCACATGTAAAAAACATATATAGAATGTCTGCCTGATCAGCCCCACATCGAAAACATTTGCTGTCATTCGTCCCCCACCCATTTAAGCATTTTAGCCTGAGTATAATACAGATTAAAAATGGTTGTAAAGTGCTGTGCTTTCAGATTAGAAGAGATCAAAATCTTCTCCGCCATCTCAATGGATTCCTCCAGAATTTTCCCATCTTGACACAATATATTATTTCATTTAAGATTTTGAGCCTCCAAATCGTTCTGTTGGGTTTCCACAAAACAGTTATAGAGACTACCAATCGTATCTCTCCATCTGATTGCTTTGACAAGAGAATTTTTAGTTACTACCACCTGATTCAGTTTTCTCTGCAAAAAATCTCGGTTCTGTAAAAACTTAAAAACTCAGTTTTAAGGAGAAGGTATTTTCTGGCCAATGCAGAAAATGGGAGAATACAATATTTATCATAAAAATCCCCTACCATCTTTATCCCTTTTTGTCTCCATCTAGCCGTCGTAATATCCCAAAAGATAGAGGGCAATAGCGTAGATGCAGTAATCAGTGTATAATAACAAACCCCATCTATCCTAAAACATCTACGAACCTGTTTCAAAATTTAAAGGCCGCTGACAGAACCTTAAAGCGGGTCTTCTTATAAAAGCTTGGTTCAACCATCTTAAATAGACACCTCTCGGCCTCCGAACCAAGTAGCATTTGATAGATAGATGTAGCCTCTGCCACATCACTAATGCCTTTGTCAGTAAGTGATATCCGCATATTCTGCAAGAGGCAGGCATAATAGTAAAATGCGAAATTAGGGACTGCCCAGCCTCCCCATTTTTGGGGTAAAGTCATAAATTTCATTGCCCTACGGGATTTCCTCTGGCCCCAAATGAGCCTGCCACATATCGATTGCAAGTTCTGGAGTTGAGTGCGACTAAGTTCTAATGGCACAGACCTAAAATAATAAAGCACTTTAGGTAGTACGTAAATTTTTAACACATTACACCTTCCGACCAGCGAAAGATGAAGACATTCAATCCTATAAAGCTATTTTTTAATTCCCGCCAGCATAGAACCCCAGTTCACCGCTACCAATTCATTCAGGCATGTTCTGATTTTAATACCGAGGTAAGTTACTTCGTCAGTGACCCTAGGGTCGCCCAAACAAGCTTGATTTGTACAAATAATCTGAATTTTAGTTGTATTTAATTTAAATCCGGATATTTGCCCGAATAAAAGAGCCAGTCGCTCTATTTCCGGAATTGCAGTAGTTGGTTCAGGGGTGACGATGGCAACATCGTTCACGTAGGCAAACACCTGATAATCTTCCTGCCTATATTGGATGGATTAAATGATCACACTGTCCTCCAACATGGTCAAGAATGGATTGATGTATAGAGCAAATAATAAAGGAAAACAAGGGCACCCCTGCCTCGTCCCCCTGAAAATAGTAACCAGCTCTGATTCTAAGCCCATCATACAAATTCGGACTGTAGGGGTTCTGTACATAGCCCTTGTGGATTTAATAAAACCTGTCCCAAACCCCAGCTGTCGGAGAACCATCTACAAAACCTTCCAAGAGACACAGTCAAATGCCTTTTCGGTGTCCAGTAGCACTAGCCCCAACGGAGCATGGTACACGTTAGCCAAATCAAATAAAGTCACCACCTTACTGATATGATTAGCCGTGCCTCTTCCAGGGATAAAACAGAGCTGTTGAATCAAGACCAGCGGGGCAATGACCCTGGCTAGGCGCATAGCCAGGATCTTAGCATATATTTTACCATCACAATTCGACAGGGAGATGGGTATATATGACTTCAGTAATGTAGGTGACTTATCTTTTTTTTAAACAACAATATTCACCAAGTCCCAGGATGACGACGCCACCCCCTTCTGTGCCTCCTGGAATGTTACCAGCATGTCAGTTTTCAACTCTTGGAAAAAGACTTTATAAAAATCTAGCAGCGATTTCTCCGGACTAGATGCCTTACCTGTGGCCAATGTATTAATAGCTTATTCTAACTCATCTAATGTAATAGAGGTATCAAGTTGCACAGAGTCCTCATGACTAAGGCTCTCCCTGCAAATGTCCTGCATCAGTGCATCTCCCCCGGGCCTCCCGTACTACCGCTCTCTGCATATAGATCTTCATAAAATGTCCTAAACACTCTGAGAATCTAGGAGGGTGTCTCCACTAGCCTCCCTGTCGGATCTTCTATAGTGACTATCCCTCGATCATCCTCCTTAGACCCAACCCGTTTCACCAAGCATCTTCCTGTGGCCTACCCATATTCATATCAATCCAAAAGAGAGAGGCCCTGCTATTCCAAGAGACAGGGTTTCACATAAGACTTTATTGTCACCAATAGATTCTCTTGGAAAACTCAATACATTCACCACTTGCGTACTTCACTTTTTACACCATCATACACTATTCTGCACCAGTCTTTAAAGGGACCCACACAAACGTTCTAAATAATTCGTTTTTAATGTCAGACAATATCAAAACAATTTGTACAATCATATAAAATTCATAAGATTAAAAACAATTTAAAACCTCGTCATGAAAAATTATTGCACATAATAAAATAAATACATTATAACAAGAGAGACGATACGAAAGACATTAATTTGTCTTCAAAGAGTTAATTTGAAGGAATCAAAAATAATGTTATCTGTAATCCTTTGTTCCTCAAATTTAGCACAAGTAAGCGTCGCCGCGTTTCGGTGGGTTAACAGGATAGGACCAACTTCTTCAGGACAACAAGAAATATTTTATCCCTCCCAACGAATATGCAGCTTTAGCCCGCATAAAGGATCTAATGTCGTTAAAATACAACCACGTTTTTCCTCTTTTAGTCAAAACAACAATATAATAAATCATTTTATTCACATATTCCAACATTGTGGTCAAAACAGTACTCGCTTATTATTTTAAAAAACGGAAGAGTATATTCACACAAAAAACATTTTATAGGAGAAAGACAATTGTACTCAAGTCCCTGTAAAGACTACAGTGCAGAGTCGCACAGCAGACTATACTTGTATACACTCTCATTCATTCAATCTCACCTGATATCCTTTAGGGTGAGCCACACTCCAGTCTGATGGAAATACTCTTTAACACTTAAGGAGTAAGCCTTCAGTTTTAATATAGGACTGAGTAAGATTTTTTTTTAATAATCACTCCCACTGCAAGCCATATCGGTCTATATTCCAATCTTCGATATGGTATAATTGATAAATATTTTTACTTGAACATGCCTTCATACACAGCGCCTCAAAATTAATTCAGAGCATATGGATGTAGAAACAATTATAGATAGGTAACACACTAATTTCCATTAGGTGCTCTTCCAAATGATAAAATCCTACTTAGAAACAGAATGGAAGAGAAAAATATAATCTCTATAATTGTTTAAAACAGAGATATCCTAGATGAAAAATTGGATGCCGAAAATGGGACCAAACGCATCTATGATCCAGTTATTCAAAAAACTCCCCAGCATTCATGGCAATAAGTTCATGAAATACAAACTCCTTAGGGTCCTAATCTTCTAAGGGACTCCTAAGTGAGATAAGAGGGAAACTATATATGTAGTATTGAAAATATCTAATTAAAAATTACTTTTTACCGCAATATGTCTGACTGTCGTAAAGCAAATATATAACCTACCGATATAGTAGGCTCAAAGTCCAGATTCCAGGACATAACCACAGAGGCTGAAAAGCCCTCAAATCACTTCGATCCTCCACCAACCACACCTTCAAAGTGTCTGTTGATGTTTTCTAATAAACCAAATGCATTGGATTTAGTGACAGAAGGTACTATTTAACCTTTGTTTAAAATAGCCATATGCACTAATGAATCCCTACAGCAATTCTATTGTTTACATTACTTCCTTAAGGGGAACGATGAGTAAAATAAATGAATGGGGTCCCTGCTCAGCAATCCCGTATTTATACATCTCCGTATGTAAGCCTGTTACACTGTTCACTTACTAATGTCATGGCCCAAAGTATAGTCCTCAAACGGACCGCCAACGATAATATGTGGACGGTTCCATAATCCCACACAATCATACCTAACTTATATCTAAATCCATGTATATAAACCTCGGGTGAGCAGCCTGCATTTATTATTAAGGCAAGCGGAAGATAAGGCACATACTACAGCGTCATGTCGTACGGTAAAACCAATCGCAAGAAGATCGTACATACCCATGATTGGCCCATAGAACTAAAAGCCGAAGAATCTCTGTAAAACCGCCCTCAATGCTTACTTCAGTATCGCGAAATGTTGTGCGGTACGTCCTGTCTTCACGTTGCCCAGGAGAGACTGCTAATAGAGTTTGAAATCACTTGTATCAGTCCTAAATAGAGGGAAACAGCGTCTGTGTATGTGTCACTCATGTGACTACCAATGGTATGTAACGTTGTCACGTGACCACTATCGGGTGTGTCTACAATGCCCGAAGATACTTTATCTAAAGAGTGGCGGTCAAGACAGGTGCAGAATAGTGCATAATTGTGAAAAAAGTGAAGTACGCAAGTGGTGAATGTATTGAGTTTTCCAAGAATCTATTGGTGACAATAAACTCCCCATATTCATAACAGTCTTTTCTATATACCTGATATTTGCACGCGATCTCTTTCATCCAGTGTGCATTAATCCTAGCCCTACAATGGGCAACCTCAGTTTGTAATACCGTAGTTGACATATTGTCATGCACACATTGCAAAAGATTCTGCTCAGCCCTTCTAAGATTCTCGTATAGACCCTGTATCAGAATCTTATGCTGCCGCTGTTTATGGAGCCCAAAACTCAGAATCTCACCCCTAACTAAGCCCTGCCTTTAACACATCCCATACCACCGCACAGGCAGCAGTGTTACGGTTAATTTCAAGAAATTGTACAATCCACTGTTTGATATGACTAACAAACAGGGTGTCTTGCAGGAGTTTCCTGTCGAAATAAAAGGATCTTCGTGGTCGAGAGAAGCCTATTGCAGGAATATTGAGCAATAAAGGACTATGATCAGACGAGATTCTGGGACAAGTTTGAATTCTGATCCCTGCTGCTAGTGTCCTAGAGATAAAGAAATAATCTAGTCTGACAAATTTGCTATGTGGGCAAGAATAGTATGTAAAACCAGGATCGGGATACATTATTGTCGAACAAACGTAGACTAAACCATGATCGACTAGAAGCCGCTGCAGTGCCTTGAATACTTTGGGCTTCCTCCCCCTATACCTCCTATTATCAGATTGTACCTCAAAGCAATCTAAATGAATATCGAATTCCCACATAGAGCCAAGGGTGTAGGCCAAGATACCAGTTCTATATTAAGAAAATCTAGAACCTGTGCCTCATCCAGATTGGATCCATATACAGAACATATAATAAACGTAGTAGAGCCAGCAGCACATTCCACAATCACCCAGCGACCATATTTATCCACCAATGTTCTACCCACTATATGTAGTTTTCTTTTCTAAAATGGCCACCCCTTGGGTTGTAGTGCCCTGTTGCATACAAGCTACTAAGGTGTAGCCCCGTTCAGCCAACATTCTACATTTGCCCCAAGGAATATGAGTCTCTTGTACACAGACCTCATCAGGTTGTAATACCCGAAGCTCTGCCGCAAGTCTCTGCCTTTTAGCCCTATTATTCAAGCTGCACATATTGAAAGAACATATACGCAACCCTGTGGCTGTCATCCCACCCCCCTTCTGGTCATAAATGAATCTTCACATTCCAAAAATTTACATAATTAGTATAAGAATCTGCATAAAACCATCTTGCTCCAACCTTACCATGACATGGCTTGTTATTCTTCCCCCCGGCCCTGTCCCCCAGTGTGCCCCCTACCCCTACACTCATGACCCATCCCCTCTCACCCCCCGACAGCCCCACAGCTGACCCATACACCCTGACATCCCTTAAATGCCCCAGCCTCCTACCCCCAACTATTGAGGCAGTAGGACCCATGGTCCGGTGTGATGGGAAGCTCCCACCCCCCCAATCAGGCCCCCCTTCCTGAAATCAGCTACTGTGCAGCATTACTCAAATCTCCTGTATCCCACCTATTGATCACCGACACTCAAACTTTCCCAGCAATAAAAACAAGACCCCCTGGCCCCACAGCCCTCACGGTTGCCATATGGCACACTACCACTACAAAACTTGTGTGGGGTAATAAATTGACACAAATGACGCCCCTATGGCATGCAGCAATACTGGGCAAATTAAGTAATTGTAGAGGATTTGACAAATTGGATATCATTGGTATATCACAAGTTGGAGATCTGGTCAAGAAGGGTAAAATAGTGACATTTGTGGAATTACAAAAAGAATATAAATTATCCATGGGTGAAACCTTCCGCTACTTGCAAATACGGCATGCCTTACTGGAGGCAACCAGAGAGATAGATGGGATCCCGGAAGCCACCCCACTTGAGGACAGACTACTTGCAGATCCCAAGGAGAGCAAGGCTATTTCGCTTACTTACCAGAAAATAATTAATAATTCACCAGACCAGTTGAAACAGCTATATATATGCGCTGGCAGACTGATGTGGGGGACTTGGAGGAGGAGTATTGGCGTGATGCGCTGTCTTCCCCGCGTGAGGTGGCCATACCATCACGAATGTGGCTGGTCCAATTGAAAGTTTTGCACAGCACATACATTACATGCCCTACATTGGTTAAGATGGGCCATAGTAGTTCCGCAGACTGTAGATGGAGATGCCGGGAGACGGGCACGTTTTACCACATACTTTGGGAATGTTCCTTGATCCAGACATTTTGGGAGGTGGTTAACAGGATGGTTGGCGAAGTGTGTGGAATTGCCCAAGCGCTACCCCCAAGATATGTCTGCTCAATACGAGGAAAGCCACAGCCTTCAATCGAATGGACCAACTATGGGCAGCCACTGGCTTTATACTAGCGAAGCGTAATATCGCCCGTAGATGGGGGGTCTCCAAGCCGCCAACGATAGTTGAATGGGAACGAGATGTTGACTGGTGCATGTTGGCTGAACGTGCAGTCTACACGAATAGAGGATGCCCTAAGAAGTGGGACAAGGTATGGGGGAAATGGAATACATATCGAGGCAATATTTGCACCTCCCCATCAGTACTAGAACACAGGCCGACAATGTTAATCCATAATATAAATCCTGGGTGAGGGAGGGTGATACATGAGATGTCCTGTGCTGAAATGTACCATCTGTTCATGATCTGTTATGATGCATAAGCCTCCATTGCAATATGTTATTCTAATAAATGCCAATAAAAAGTAAAAAAAAAAAAACAAGACCCTAATAGTAAGCCTAGAGTTATTGTGAGGTACTCCTTAGCTTATCCCTCAGAAGAGAAAAACTGGATTTGATAGTTAAATATAGCCTTCAATTTTGCGGGATTTAAAAGAAGGACCTGACCCCCTTTACCCTAGAATAATGGAATTAACTGTCGAAATTGCCAGCGTTTCTCAACTGTCGTATGGCAGAATTCAAGTCTCACAAAAAACTCGTTCCCCTTCCCTGCCCTTTTCTTATCTGGCTGTGCCAAACTGTACACTGCTTGTTGAGCCAGGAAGTTGTTTAAAGAAATTAGAATTACCCTAGGTTTAGATGTTGTTTGTCCAGGTCCGTGATGTTGCTTGAAGGGAAACCGATGAGCTCTCTGGACTTCCTGGTCCGTCAACTGTGTGAGCTCGGGAAAGGCTTCCGTAAACAATTCAACAATAAATTTCCAGGCGTCCTGTCCTTCCAAGCCCTCTGGTATACCAAGAACTCTGAGATTGTTTCGCTGGAGGCGATTCTCCAAATATACCAACTTCAATTGCGTATCATCCTTCTGAGTTCGTATTGCCTCCGTTAGAGATCTCTGGCCCGCAAGTTCATCTTCCAGAGTTGAAATTCGAGCCTCAGCTTCATTTATCCTCTCGGCGAACTCTGAGCAGGACTTCACAACACAGTGAATGGAATTCTGTAACTTGCAGCATGCCCCTTGGGTTCCTTTTACTCTTCGTCCTTGTCTCTTCTCTATGTGCCATAATACTTTGGTAAACAGTAGAGAGTGAGATCTCATCAGGATTCCCCAGTGTCACTGGGTTGATATGCCTTGGCAAGGGACCCCAGTCAGCCCGAGTCCAGAGGTGAAATAATAGTCCCACAGGAGTGCCCCTGTAGCATCTGGTTGCTCTGCCCCCTCAAGCAGTTCCTTCCTTTTCCGCACCGTATCTGGTTTGATGTCTATATTCCCCGTGGCTTTCTCTTCAAGGTGCAGGCTGCTTGAATCACTCCAGCCACTGCCTGGTGATTCTCCGCCTGAACACTGCTTTGGGACAAGCAGAGTCTCATATCCTGATGAATTGAAAGGGTCCAAGAGAGAGAAGAAATTATCCCCAGAGTCTGTCTCTTTCAAGACATCAAGGTTATCAGGATTATCACTTGGCTCATCCCAGTTCTGGTTCTTGTAGTTCCCTGTCTTGGACTTCTTAGATCTCAGGGGTGTTATGTCACTTTTCGTGGCTGGCTCTGGAAGGTCATTAGCTGCTCCTTGCCTGGAGAGATTGGCACAGGTACGATCCCTGCCCCCTCCTCCCCACCAGAGGCCCCCCACAGTTCTTCAGCACCCCTTCGATCTTAGAAGTCTCACCCGTATTACCTGGACAACTTTATGCCCAGACAGTCCAGCCTCCTCTTGCGGGCTCAGCTGAGTACCTATGCTGGCATCCCGGCCATCCGCAGTGGCGCCGATATGCTCCCTGTCCATTTGGTGCTAGTTGGCTCTTTTTACCTTTTGCAGATAAAAAGAGTGACATAATACATTTCTTTCCAAGATCAGTGCAGCAGGCTTTCTCTGAAGCAGGTCCCATATTGCCGGTAGTGCCTGCCCCACCGTGCTGCACACCAGAGCTGCCCTTCGCCGGCTCCTCTCGCGAACTTTGGAGGCATTGCGGTAGATGGAGCTGAAGAGGCTGCACAGCGTTCAAGCACACCGAACACTGATGGAAAACCAAAAGGGAGACACCAGCTGAGGTGCAATATTGAAAATAAGCATCGAGAATATGCGCCGTGCGGAGCCCAGATCATATCCAAAGAAGATTGCTGCCCGGTTGACCCTGTAGAACCACACCGAGTCACACCATACCAGGGAGGGTTTTGACCAGGAGTGAGAGCTTACACGGCCGACTGAGCAGACGCCATCTTGTCTTCACCAGGTGTGAGAGCTTACGCGGCCGACTGAGCATAACTCTTACATTCAATGGAAATGTCCAATTCATTTCTATATCAATCGGGATTCCCAGATAAGTAAAATGAGGGGTTTTCATAATATTTTCACCACTGAGTAAACATTTTCTGGTCTTAGATAGTTTGGGGCCGCATTTCATTACAAAGGACTTGGTGCGATTTGTCTTTAGTCCCAAACTATTCATAAAAATATTACAGACATCTAACAAATACTGGAGGCCATTAGCTGTACGGGCAATAAGAAGAGTATCATCTGCGTAAAGCAGCACAGGAATCTCTATGAATTGAGTTTTGGGATATCTTTCCTAGCCCTTATCAAATGCTCTCCCAAGGAATTAATATAAATTAAGAAAATAAATTGTAGTGTAGTTCCTATTTCCCTAATAGGTTCTGCGCATTGGAATAATATACGCTATAGGCTTGACATAGGACTGAGGTCGGTATGTCCCTA